>OU696579.1:7655662-7723162 GCA_916048095.2 Sacculina carcini | reverse complement strand
GACAAAACAATGCTCCTATACATTGTTTTAAGTCATCGATTCGTCTTGGAAATATTGTGATAATTTGTGTTTACTTTGGAATTTGTGTTTAATTACTTTAATTTGTATTCTCTGTGTGTCTTTTTCTTCATGTTCTGTTCTCTTTCATTTTTCCTTCTTATAAATTTCTCACTTTCGTTATTCCTTTTCACTCATGTTTTGAGCATGTTACCTTCTTGTTTCTGTTCCTTGCTTTTTGGCATTTCCTTGGTGTTATCTCGGCTATGTGGTGCTTAATTTCCTATATCTTGTATCTAACTTCCTTGTGATGGAACATTTACACATCCAGAGTAAATTCGTGTGAGGAGGCTGAATTTTGGGCGATTAGTCATGTATATGCATACTTTTGCAACGTCTTTGCGATAATGTTTATATCAACAAATTCTACAGAAATATATTCTTCTTGACCTCTTTTAGTGATCCTCTTGATTATGAGGAGTTGGTGGAAACATTTTTGGGGGGGAGGCTTCATCCCCCCTCTGGATCCGCCACTGTCACATTGCTACGAATTTGAGGATTCACTCTGATGGAATATATTTTATCACATGAAAACCGTGAATTGATGTGTGCCCTGTCAGTCAACTTCAATACAGACGGTCTGAACACAACAACTGTCGCTGCTAATAGAAACACACAATGAGCAAATCAATTGATTTCACAAAACCGGGGAGCGAAGCTTGGCTGGCTTTCAATCCATTGAAAGTCAGCCTTAAATCCATTCAAACACCACCATGATTACTTCTGCCTCGCTATCTCTTCATGCAGACTAGTCTGCTTCAACGGGCACGATTTGTGCATGAGCACACCCACACCCCACACAAGCACCTGTGAAATTGGTATAAAAGGGTGGAACCTCAGTGTCTTGATCAGAGCCGCTCAGTCAAAGCGCCAAATAACACACACACACACACACACGTATCTTCATTATGAAGCACATAATGAGCGTTTTGCTCGTGACTACTGTTTTGATGACCTTCGTTATTGAAGCGACAGAGGGCAGGCTAAAAGTGCGCAAGACTCGGGAAGCAGGCAAGATGAGCAACGAGGACGACGATGGCGAGACGTCGACAGAAGAATTGGTTGACTGCGTTGATCAGTGCTATTACACCCATATGACTGGGTCTGCGTTGGCGAGATCAGACTCGCAAGATTCTTACACACAATGTCTGCAAAGGTGCGTGGCCAAATACAGCTGAGTACCACAACGGCAACTGAAAACCAACCTGACCGGAATGAAGAAAACGAAAAAACGCTGAGAAGACAAAAAAGACAAGCGCTCTACAGTTCTCGTCACGTGAATTAGTTGTCTGGTAAATTGGAAAAGTCTACGTCTCTTCAATTTTGTTCCGTCTAATGAATTTCTCGCAAACGAATGCGTTGCTTAGTACGTTTTTCCTGATCGTCTCAATACATAAGTGAGAAGCATGCAAATAACAATCTTTTAATAAATCCGAAATATCCACAAGAAAATCAATGAATGATGGATTCGGTCCTTCTAAACACGGGGGGGGCTAAAAACAGGAGGTACTTGTATACACCACACCCGTGCATTAATATTTATTACAACACAAAAACAGCCATTTCCAACAAAAAACAAACATCGTCATCAAACATCAAACATCAAAAAACAAACACCACCCGCACACCCGCCATCAATATGACGACCAGAATTATAGCGTAATTCCGTATTGTCAAGAAAATCCCATTTGAAACACACACACTCAGAGAAAAAAATACATGAGCAAAAACACAAATCCAAACACTCCGCTATAACGTTGTCTGAATGATTTCAGCTATCATCCACAATTATTAACATACACACAGGTATGTTCATATTCAATATACAACATGTGGCATACATACATGTGGTATACACACTCAGAGTGAGTTTACATGCGGATGCAGACAGACACACAAACACAAAGATATCTGGCACAAGGCGAAATATTGTGTTTGCGCTTATGAAATTGTGTTTGTGCTTGCTGCTATGGAAACGACAGAATTAACGCAAATACCAATTTGAAATTGTCAAAGAGGTATATAATTGTGATAATCAATGATAATAAATTTAAGCAAAAAACTAAGGATACATCGATTATATCGATGCAACAGTGTGGGGTACTTTTGAACATATATTGCTAATATCAAATATTAAAACAAAAACAAAAAATAATTTCAAAATCACACACACAAAATTTATTGAACTAAATTCAGGAAATTTCTCAGCTAAAATTAATATTACTTCATATATATCCGACACAAACACACACACAACATCACAAGAACAAAACAATACGACAAGCTCAGAAGAAAAACTTTCCATAACCTTTATAATATTGCACATGATAATGACGTCAAGAAATTGATTACGTCATAACATTCACATAAATATAGTGAAATTTCGACGAGATTAATGAATATTTCACAATTAAAATTACAGACAGTCGTTTACACTTAACAAATATTGATTCTACAATCACAAAAACACACAAACACACACACATCCATTGGTATTCAATTAGACTGTGACGTCACACTTAGTGACGGCCACTGTATTTGCGATACGCAGAATTCATTTGCTCGAGGAATATGAATGTGAGTACTGTATGTGGGCCAATGCGGGCGTAATATGGAGTGAATCCCTTCCACAATGCTGGCACGCCCTCATTGCGAACAACACGTGCCAATACGTCCAAGGCACCGCGGTATTCAGGCACACCGTCCACCACTTTCATATTTTGTATGCTGTATACAAATATGACAAAAGTTCAAAAGTTCTTTTTTATATGATTTGGCTATAGTTTGCTGTATAATTATGATGCTTTTTCGCACATCACAGTTTCAAAATATTGTTCTAATTGAACCGTTCAATAGTGGAAAATAAAGACATGTTTTCAATACTGAAAAACACCCACACACATACACGCATATACACACCGAGTTTTTGCAATGTCGACGGGCATAGAAGCGATTGTTGTGACGAGACCTGATATCATTGAACTGCAGAAATGCAGGAAAATGTTATCACTGAATTTGCCTGTGTCATACACAACACATACTGATGAATTACGGACAAACGTCGCGATATAAGGCGCTAGTTGGGTGCAGAAAATTCGACCGCGTTGTTGTATCTGATTGCGCCGATTATATCGATTTGACTGTACATATTATTTTGAGCCTCGTGGCAAGCGAGGAAAATACATAATCTACGTATTTCCTAATGAAAAATAAGGAAAAATAAATACAACTATTTACACCAATGATATATTTTTCATGTATACTTTTATAATTTAAATTTATAAATGGAAACCTAAAAAATTATCACGCTTCATCAATGCGTATTATATCGATGTTTGACTGTATAAATATATGGGAGATATATAATGAGAAAATGCACAACAGTTGTGTTCAAATAATAAAGGTCGCTCATAGAGACATTGAAGAGGAGAAATAGAAACAAAACTATCAAACCATCATTAGTGAAATGTATAGTCACAAATTAATTATGTATATCACACATAAATAAATAAATTGATAAAAATTGTGTATATTACAAATTAAATATCACTTGTCATGCTGACACACACACACACACACACACACATACAAACTGACACACACACACACACAAACTGACAAACACACACACACACACTTACACAAACTGACAAACAGACACACACACACACACACACTGGCACACAAACATACACAAACTGACATACACTCACATACACACACACATACAAACTGACAAACACACACACACACTTACACATACGCAAACTGACATACACTCACATACACAAACTGACACACACTCACATACACACACATACAAATTGACACATACACCCACACATACACTGACACAAACTGACATACAAACACAAACAATGACACACACACACTGACACACTCGCACCAGTTTCCAGCAGACTCTGTTTGGCCTGTGAGTAGGAGACCAGCTGGGCGGCGTTGACGACTATGGCGCGGCCCATGGTGGGAATGGCGCCGCGCCACAACGCAGTCACCCCCTCTTCGGCGACAATGCGGCGCAGCGCGTTGCCGGCGCCCGTGTAGTTACGACGCTCGGCGGCCGGCAAACGTCCGTCAGAAGTCATACGGATCAGACAAACCTGGCCCACACCAGCGCCGAGCTGAGTTGAATTGTCTATGGCAGTGGTTCTCAACCTATTTCCTGCCATCTCCCCCCGTTCAACACAATGCGAGTCCTTGCGAGGCCCCCTCCAGAAACAGTCCTAGTGGTCTTCCTAGAAGTCATTGTGTACCCCGTATACACATGGATTGTTACAACTAGGGTTTGTTTGGTTTAAACCATGGTTTAAACCAAGTGATTTTCTTTATAAAAAAACATGTTTTTTTAAATTGTTTTTTTTGACAGAAATGATTTTTCTCATATAGGAATGATCAAATATTTTTAGAATTAGTGAAAGAGTTCATTAATGCAGTTTTAAATCTTCATAAATATTACTCTTGGTAAGTGGTACTAAAATATGTTTAACTATATACTAAATAGCATGTTACAATCTTTTTTTTATTTGTGTGTGCAAAGTGTAAAAAAAACAAATAAACCAATGTTTTTTTGGGTTTTTCTAAATAAACCAATGTTTTTTTTGTTTTTTTCTAAAAAAATATGGTTTTTGGTTTTTTTGGAAAAAAACTCGGTTTTTTTCAAACCCTGGTTACGACACGACTCATCCAGAACTCAGGCACGCCGGTGAATATTTTCAAACAAACATACAAATATATAAACTGCTTCAACATATTTTTTTTGTGGCCCCTGAGAAAATTTGGTGGCCCTAAATTTGTTAATTTTGATCCTACGACACCACAAGGGGACAATATGTGACCAACGTTGAGGAACGCTGGTTCTCAACCTATGCTTGTTTCACAGTGTTGGCATAATTTTTGAAAATAAGCAGTCAATTCTCGCATCCCCTGCTGAATTCCCTGATAGCTATATGAAGAAAGAGGTAGAAATACAAACGACGTAATAACATTGTCTTCAGTTCAATATTCATCCATACAGCTTAAATGTGCTCTGAGTTTTCTTCAAGTTTCAACTAGGAAATAATATGAATTACAGGTAAAACATTATATTTTTTTACATTTGTTCACAGTCAGCAGGCTCGCATGCCCGATTAAGAACTACTATTGTATGTTATGAGAGCTATTTACTGTCCTATTCAGCGCACTGTTTGCGCAATAAACAAAACAAAATAGTCCAACTTTGCTCAACATGCAATTAATCATCACTGAATTAGCAGACGACATGAGAAGCTTCCAGTTGAAATTGCGCCAGTATTCAAGGCGAAAATATGGGGAGAAACATGGCGGGAGAGCCAATATGACAAACTGAGTGACATTATGGATTGTTATCGGATGATGGTTTATTATTTATTGTTATTTATTTATTATTTTCTTTCCAACTCTCTTTCTAGACTTTTTTCTCTTCGAACTCTCTTTCTCTCTGAATCTTTTGGGCTCTTCCGGTACATGGGGCCACCTTAGGGTGGTAATAGTGCTTGCACTCTTCCCATGCTACTGGATTTGCCTGTAATTAATAATAATAATAATAATAATAATAATAAACTGACCTCGGCAGGCGTGCCGACGAATGCGCCGCATGTGCCAGCCACCATGGCAATACCCGCCTTCACAATGAAACCGGGCGGTCGACCCTCTCTATGGCAACCACAACCCATATAGACCAACACACACACACACTTAAGATACCCAATGTGTGTGGCAGGATTATATAGCAGGCGTTAAAAGATGGTCCAGAAATGCACACGACGAAGAAAATCGTTCATTAGCCAAGGGCGCCATGGGGTATAAAATATACTGTGTGTATGAATGATATTTTATCTACAAAAATTCCAAATTGATTAATTGATTTACCTTGGAAAAAAAGACAGTTTAAAATTATGATAAACAAATTATTTCAACAAGATTATAAGCAAACCATTTGTAATGCTTTTAATTGTTTTAATTAATTTATTTTGTTTTCCTTTGCTTATTTTCAGTTATTGCGTCAAATAATTCGATTATGTCTGATAAGATTTGTGTTGTTGTCTTTGTGTACATATGAACATTGTTTGTCTCATGTTTCTTGTGTTGTGTGGGATCTCGGGAGATTGAGACAGAACGATTTGTCCTTACGTCTTCCTGCTCCCACACAACATCTCGATATCTATGTATGATAGTGTCCATGTGTATGTTTATATGTGATAATAAAATTTTGTTGCTTGAAAAAAAGAAAAAAAAAGCATGTGATGTATCGTACGGTCACACACCATGCTACACATCTATGTTCATGACTTGAATGAAAGGGATAGAGTAAATAAATAAAATGTAAAAATACTTAATATTAACATAATTTAAAATAACTGAGTATTAATTGTTACGAGTGTGGAGAGATATCCACAGAGTATTTGACCCCAAAAATCGCTGAAAGTATGAGATTAGTACGCGAAGAGTATGTGAATACGAATGCGCAATTATTCACAACACACGACTGGTAAAAGAGGACAAATTGAAAACGAGTCCAATCAACACATATAAAGATGTCAAAAAACGACGTCGTTTAACAGTAAAACAGGCATAAAAAATTGAAAACAATACCAAACAATATAACGGATTTAATAAAGAGGAAAACAATCAAACAAACTTGCAAAACTAAATAAATAACAAGACAATTACAATGATAATCCGGCTAATAAACACATTTCATTTACTTTATATTTATTGAAATATTTATATTGCGCGCAATTTCTACACACAATATGTCTCAGATGCGCTGTACAGTTACAATGCGGCATTTAACAAACGGAAACACACACATGTACAAACACTTATAAGAGTACACGCACACACATACATTCTGCGGAAGTACGGATTTATCACAGTCTCCGATCACTGATCACAGGTCACTGATCCTTCGAAATTTACTACCAGGCAAGCTGAATATTATGTATAGCCAAAAGGACCACACACGCACGCACAAGCATACATGTACAAGCAGGTTGAAAAACATCGCTGACAGCCACTAATATCAAAAGTTAAACACTAAATTTTAATATTTTACAATATCAAACCCACACACAATATTCCAAAAAAATGTTTTCTCCATCTTGACTGTACCCATATCTTGCATCTTTGTGTATGTGTGGGTGTTGTGAATGAGCCAGCGTTACGCGCCATTTTGTGATTTATTGCGCCATATTTCACTGCATTACTTGTTTTACCCCATAATAGTATATTTTGTATTTAATTTATCATATTGTTGTACCGTTATACTTGTTATCATATTGTTGTACCGTTATAATATTTTATTTGTTCTTGCTTTTTTCAAGGGATATCAGCCTTTATGGCTTCCGCCGACACATGCAAATATGTTGTTTGCTTTTACGAGATATATTTACTGTGTCGTTTCTGAAATAAAAAATACAAACACATTATGATTGGTGAGCGCACCTGGAGGTCATATCAAACAGCGTGTTGAAGATTCCCAGACGAGTGGTGGTGTAGGTGGCCTGTCTCAACAGACCGGCCGACAGGCCAGCGTACAAACCGCGCACTCCCTCCTTGGTCACAATGTCTCGCGCCACGTGAAGACTGGTGGCATGCTGGCGCCGCGTGCCGCCAGCACCGCTCATCTGCATGCGGTTCTTGAGCAAATCCAGCGGCTGCACAAACACCGTCGCCGCCATACTGACAAACACACACACACACACACACATTTCAGTTCAGTGTATTTGTTATAGCGCCGCGCGCAGCAGCTATAGAGTATGAACAAGCCGACAAAGCTAAAACAGTTATTACGGAAACAATAAAAAGAACACATGAATGAATAAATATTACACGATTTAAGTAACGCAATAAACACAATAACACAATGAGAAGAGCACATTGAAGGGTGATTGATGAACACAATAACAGAGTACAATAAACATAATTAACATAATTAGACTAAAACGTAGGTAAACACAAGCATACATGCATTCGCGCCCACAAGCACATTGATGCATATAAATCCTGTTTTTGTATGACACTATGCATACATATGCAATTATTTGTCAGTGTGTGTGTATATACATATATTGTTTGAAATTGTACAGAAAAACCAACTTATTGGAGTGCAATAAAGCAATTTACTTTAATTCACTCACAAAATCGCTGTTGTTATTGGCATTACGGCCTGGGCCAAATTTTGATGTAGAGCGTAATATAATGCACTTGATGTGCACTTACCCGGCCGAACCGCCGAACAAAAACTTGACAGAGTTGGGAATCCTGGCTGCGTCTGAAGAAGACATGTTTACAAACGTCTGTAAAAACAAAAAACATCGTATCTTGTTCAGTGATGTTTTTGGAGCTTTGTCTAATGTAAGAGGGAATGTTTCGCGCAAGAAGATTCAAGTAAATGATGCTCGTTTTGTGCACAAGTTATCAACAGTTCAGCATAAGCAAATTATCCACAGATTTGCGTTCAACAAATATCTCAACTGGACGCTCGAGCCAATAATAAACACAAAACTGACATAGAATGTAACGTGTTTGCACAAGCGTAAACAAGTACAATATATGAATAGCATGCGTATACGTGACACCCCACTATCAAAAGTCTACAAATGCAAAAGATGACGCAAAAGAATCACCTCACTGAAAAAGAACAAATTGAACCAGATCCAACTACTTCACAACAATTAGCCATCACGTGCATTTGTGTCGCACGAGTTTTGTAATTTAGTTTCTGCTATATCGATATACGCTGTCGTAAAACATTACCAATTATTAATTTAGAATTTAACATGAAATTATGCAATTACAATTCCAAGGCAATTTTGACGGAGCGATGTATTATTGATGACGGTTAATACGTGACAAATACATATACGGCTTACTACGCATTCGGCATGCAATTGTAAACAATCTTGCTTCGCTCACGAGGTTGCTGTTGATTTGTGAAATTTCTGTTCAGCTCGGGTTTGATAGTTTGCTGCATATATTGAAAATCCACGTTGCTGAAAGCAGGTATATTTTACATAGTGATGTTATTGCATGTTATTATATGTTATTTATACATATTAAGTAATATTTGCTAGTGTATGATGTTATTTACATGTTATTATGTGACATTGTGTTTATTGCATCATGATGTGCTGTTGACTTTATTAGTTTCCCATTGAGATTTATCCTTTGGCTCGGTTTTTTTGTGTCTGGTGGATGCTTATTTGGCAGTAACCGGCATAGAAGACGCTCGCATCGGCTCACTGGAAGGATCCGACTTCTGAATTCTGAATTCTGAGATGCGGGTGCAGTGGGTGCCCAACCGAGATGACCTGTTTTTCTCGTGGGGCAATGACCTGGTGCTGTACCAGGTCAACTGTCCTCGTGACACCCAGCCAATCTCGTACAGTAAGTGTCGCTGATTGACGAGATCTGTTCCATCGTCTTTCATGAGGTGTGCGTAATTTTTGCATTGGTATTTCATGGTTATGACGTCATATTTCTTTTCAGCTTCACTTTTTTTGCTAGATTTGATTAGCTGATTTATCTACTTTATTTGTATATGATGTTATCTTTTTTCTCTTTATCTTTCTAGTCCTACTGATTTGTTCTGTATCCTGTATCCTGCATGTCTGATTGTCTGTTTCTGATTACGCGTGGTTTTTTCCGACTTACTTTTGGTGCCCCATGTGTATATGTTTGCTTATGTATGCGTGTGTATGTGTGTGTGTGTGTTCTTAAGTGTGCATCATGTGTTCTTACTGTTGTCACATGTTTATCTCCATCGTTGTGTTTGCCTTTTTTATTTTGTCGCGCTTGTGTACATATTAGCGCTATAACAAATATATTAATTGTTTGAAAGTTCTTGCTGTGCATGTTCTGTGTTGGCGTTTTAAGCGTGAATTAACTTGTTCTTCATAAACAATCAGCCTTTTCACAGTAAATAATAATTTAATAGATATATTAACTTATAAATAGATTATAAACTGATTGAAAACAATTTATTGTTTTGTTATTCAGTTGTTTTTCTTGTTGGATATTTTATTTGTCAGATTTTGAGTTGACCGAGTTGGCAACTTACAGCGATATCAAGTTGATGCGGTGTTTGGCCGTGCGGCCGCCGGCATCTGGCAGCTCTCGTCTCACGCTGGCCGTCGGACAGTCGAACGGCACCGCGCTGCTGGCCACAATTCAGACCAACAACTGGGAACTGTCGTGCGTCAACCGTTTTGGTAGGTCGTGCGTCGGATTTGTCTCATCAAGAGGTTATATATTCTCAGTGTCAGTTTGAGTGGTCGTAAATCCAGTACGAGTCGTAAATCTTGTATGAGTCGTATATCCAGTAAAGCTTGTACGGGTCGTAAATTTTGTACGGTCCGTAAATTTTGTACGGGTCGTAAATCTTGTACGAGTCGTAAGTGGGATATTGCTAGCATTTGGGGCTCATAACTTCGGAAGAAGGAATTTCCGGAGAAGTGAATTAATCGGACGCTTAGAAGTACTTCCCAAGTGCTTCTGGAGTTGAATCGAACATACTCGTGTGTGCGGTGTGTTTGTGATGTATGAGTTTGCTGAGTTAGTAACGAGGTCTGTATGTATGCGTGTGTGTGTGTGTGTGTGTGTGTGTGTGTGTCTATGGTATGTTTTCGTGCGCTTAGTACAGGCAGTACCTGTCTGAATTTTCTGAAAGATTAGTGTCGACGCTATCTTTGTATGCTATCTTTGATTGTATTGTGTTGTTTTGTGTCAATGCCAAACATATATTTGAATATACATGCATGTGATTGTATGTGAATAATCGTATATAGTGTGTGCGATGTTTACACCAGCGCAATACAGATATTATGTATGAATTGTGCTATTGATAAATGACTTAATAATTGAAATAAAACACCGTGGTTGTATACAGCGGCGCGCTACGAGAGACAATGCAATACGTTGTCATGGGAGATGACCGAGGGACATTTGCTGGCAGTCGGGCTCGATCGACATCGACACGACCACAGTATCAACATTTGGGACACTAATGTCACCACAGTGCTACAACAGGTTAGCGCCAATGAACACGCAGCTCAGCGCTGCTGAATGCCACTGGTGCAGGTTCGAATCCCGGCCGGGCTAAAGTTTTTCTCTTTTTTACGTAGCTTGTGTTAAAGCGAGTTTTTTTTCAGCCAATCGTCAGTTATTTATAGGAGTTTTTGAGTTGCTACGCCGTGGGGTAGAATATATTAATAATATTAATAATAATATTAAATTCTATATGTGTGTTTGTTGATGATCAAGATGCATGATTGCATTCATGAGATTTATACATCGTTCGCGATGTCTTCACATTTCGCCTTGTTTAATAACACTAATAATAATAATATGCATAAAACATGATCAGAATGTATACTGAATATATTTATTTTACATGTGTGTGTATATCAGTGTGTAAGAAGTAATACGTGTATATATTTGCCAATAACATTTACAACATTTTCCATAAACAATTCATACTCATTAGCAATTTAGCCTGTAAGCCAATTAATACCTTTTAAGCCAAATACTTCTTTCACGTATCTTTATTCACTATTACTCACACATATCGTACATGTGTATGTATGCGTGTGTGTGTGTGTTAGACAGCTGTGAATGGGCGCTTGATGGTGCCTGTGCGACCTTATATGGAGTTGGCCAGTTGCGAGACCACCATGTCGCTGGCCTGGCTGCGACATTGCAAGTCGCTCGTCGCCGGGGTCAACAACCGCGTACTAAGAGTGTACGACCTGCGTGCCAGAGGTCAATGACCTCACCGCCACACCACACTGACTTACTTTCTGTGGGCGCTGGATTTCAATGAATTAGTCAATTTGCATTTATGTGTATTATTAATTACATGCAAATCCAGTAGCGTGGGGGAAGAGTGTAAGTGCACTATTATCACCCTGTGCGGTGGCCTCATGTGTACCAGAAGCTAACCAAAAAAGATACATAGATGGTTTGAGAAAAACGAGCTTAGTTAGTATGTGTGATCACAAAGGCACAATCCAAGCGATACGCAAAAACTCAACCAGAAAATAATATAGAAGGGAAACCACCCGTCTAAATGTTTAAATGGAACATAAGCTAGAATTATTTTCCTATTTGCCGTGGAATATGTTTGTATTTTATTGTATCTATAGCTATATGCTTGTATATGTGCGTGTATTAGCTGTATGCGTGTATGTTCTTTATTTCACATGTTTATGTTTATGTGTGTGTGTGTGTGTGTGTGTTTGTGTATGTGTGTGTATGTGTCTGTTTGTGTGCATGTGTGTACGTGTGTGTGCACGTGTGTGTGTGTGTGTGTGTCTGTGTTTTGTGTGTTTGTTTGTGCATGTGTGCATGTGTGTGTGTGTGTGTGTATGTAGATCCTTCCAAAGTTCAGTTGGGCACTTCTACGCGTCTTGTGTACGGAGTATGTACGGACCCATTTGTGGAACACAGGTGATCGATCCTGCCTTGTATCTTGTGAAATTTCACTTTAAAACCGCCTCTCATGTTTGGCTTTCTGCCCAAGATTAACTGTTTTAAATTGAGCTGTGGCGTTTGTGAGTAGCCACCGAACAGGACAAGTTCACAACATGAGTTCTCTGCACCGACTGTATTCATTATTATTATTATTATTAATTACAGGCAAATACAGTAGCATGGGGGAAGAGTGCAAGTACACTATTATCACCCTGCAGTGGCCCCATGTACCGGAAGTGCCCAAAAGATTCAGAGAGAAAGAGAGTTCGAAAAGAAAAAAGTCTAGAAAGAGAGTTGGAAAGAGAATAATAAATAAATAACAATAAATAATAAACCATCATCCGATAACACTCCATAATGTCACTCCGCCCACGTTCCTCAATAAATAATAACAATCAACAATAAATATGTAATTCAGTAAATAACAACCACCAATGAATATGAATAAATATTAATAAATAAGTAATAAATAACAATCAAGAACAATAAATACGATTCAATAAGAAACATCCAACAATGAATAAAAATATGATTCAATAAACAACAACAGCCAACAATAAATATGATTCAATAAACAACAACAACCAATAAATATTATTCAATAAACAACAACAACACAAATAATTATGATTCAATAAACAACAACAGCCAACACTGAGTAAAACATGTATATAACAAGCAAGACACAAGTGCAGACAAACATACACACAGCTGCACATAACACCGAGCTTCTGGCAGCTACCACCAGGTGGCGCACCACAGAGTTGTTTTTTAATGAATGTTCGAGCTTAAGCGTTGTATTTGGTTGTTGTGTATGTGTGTTATTTCTTTGTTACTTAATTTTAGATTTAGTGTAATTTTAAGTATTTGCTTTGTATTATGTCTTTATGTTTTAGTATGATTTTTTGTTTACAGCTCATTGATTTTTCAATTTCACCCCAGAACTGATTTTCCACAATATAATTGTGAGCGTGTGTGTTTGTGCAATTTCTTTTTTACTTAATTTTAGATTTAGTGTAATTTTTAGTATTTGCTTTGTATTATTTCTTCATGTTATAGTATGATTTTTTTTACAGCTCATTGGTTTTTCAATTTCACTCCAGAACTGATTTTCCACAGTATCATTGTGAGTGTGTGTTTGTGTAATATCTTTGTTACTTAATTTTAGATTTAGTGTAATTTTTAGTATTTGCTTTGTACTATTTCTTCATGTTATAGTATGATTTTTTGTTTACAGCTCATTGGTTTTTCAATTTCACTCCAGAACTGATTTTCCACGGTATCATTCTGAGTGTGTGTTTGTGTAATTTCTTTGTTACTTAATTTTAGATTTAGTGTAATTTTTAGTATTTGCTTTGTACTATTTTTTCATGTTATAGTATGATTTTTTGTTTACAGCTCATTGATTTTTCAATTTCACTCCAGAACTGATTTTCCACGGTATCATTGTGAGTGTGTGTTTGTGTAATTTCTTTGTTACTTAATTTTAGATTTAGTGTAATTTCTAGTATTTGCTTTGTACTATTTCTTCATGTTATAGTATGATTTTTTGTTTACAGCTCATTTATTTTTCAATTTCACCCCAGAACTGATTTTCCACGGTATAATTGTGAGTGTGTGTGTTTGTGTAATTTCTTTGTTACTTAATTTTAAATTTAGTGTAATTTTTAGTATTTGCTTTATATTATTTCTTAATGTTATAGTATGATTTTTTGTTTACAGCTCATTGGATTTTTCAATTTCACCCCTGAACTGATTTTCATGGTGTGTTTGTGTTTTTTTGTAATTTCGCTAGATTGGCAACATTCGCCGACAATCAGGTTGCCATTTGGGACGAGCGCAATTTCGAACAGCCAGTTAGTCTTTTGACCGATGTTAATTGTCGCAGTATTGTGTGCATCGGCTGGTCTCCCACCAGGTGATAAAATAAATATAATATATTGATCAATAATAATTGGCAATTAATACTTGAATATTAACAAATATCAAGTGATAATTTTTTCGCTGTCTTAACCCATTACTTATATTGAGTACAAGTTTGTTATCTCCAAGCTTGTATATCAATTAATTTCAATCAGATTTTTTTGGAAATATTGCGTGGATATCAAATAAATGTTTCTAGTAAATAAATCCTAATGATTAAATGTGTGTTAATATAGACCAAAAAACTACAAAATATGGTTATTTTCAAGTGATTTCATAGGAGATAATCAGTTAAGTTTGTCGTTTGTGTTTTTATACATAAAAGTGTGTGTGTGTGTGTTGCCAAGGCGTGACTGTTTGGCATCACTGGGTCGCGAGTCTGGCGCGCTGAAACTGCACTACGTTGACCACTATGCCGTGCGCAATGACGAAATAGAACCGTGTGTATCGGAGCGGGACGTTCACTCGGTACGTGACGAACGGCTGGCAGATTTCTCCTGGCATCAAACTAACGAGAATCGCATGCTAGTGGCCACAGTAACTGGTGTGTATGTCTGTCTGTCTGTATGTTCGTCTATCTGTATGTCTGTCCAAGTGTATATGTCTGTCCAAGTGTGTATGTTCGTCTGTCTGTATGTCTGTCTGTCTGTCCAAGTGTGTATGTCTGTATGTCTGTCTGTCTGTATGTCTGTCCAAGTGTGTATGTCTGTCTGTATGTCTGTCCAAGTGTGTATGTCTGTCTGTATGTCTGTCCAAGTGTGTATATGTCTGTCTGTATGTCTGTCCAAGTGTGTATGTCTGTCTGTATGTCTGTCCAAGTGTGTATGTTCGTCTGTATGTCTGTCTGTATGTCTGTCCAAGTATGTATGTTCGTCTGTCTGTCCAAGTGTGTATGTTCGTCTGTCTGTATGTCTGTCCAAGTGTGTATGTTCGTCTGTATGTCTGCCTGTATGTCTGTCCAAGTGTGTATGTTCGTCTGTCTGTCCAAGTGTGTATGTCCGTCTGTCTGTATGTCTGTCCAAGTGTGTATGTCTGTCTGCCTGTATGTCTGTCCAAGTGTGTATGTTCGTCTGTCTGTCCGTCTGTGTATGCCTGTCTGTCTGTCTCTCTGTTCAAATATATATATATATATATATATTTGTCTGTCTGTATGTCCTGTCTATCTTTCTGTCTGTTTGTGTGTGTTTGCTTATCTTTCTGTCTATCTATTTGTGTCTGTATGTCTGTTTGTCTATCTGTCTATATATTTCTCTGTCTGTCTGTCCTGTCTTTCGAAGTCTATATATGTGTCTGTCTGTCTCTGTGTGTGTGTGCGTGTGTGTGTGTGTGTGTTTGTGTATATATACGCCAGTCTATTTACCTGTTTCGTATAACATGTGTGTGTGTGTGTATGTGTGTTTGTTTGTGTCTGTGTGTGTGTGTGTGTGTGTAAATGTGTATGTGTGTGTTTTGTATGTTCTTGTGTGTATGTGTGCGTGTGTGTCTTTGTGTGTGTTTGTATGTGTTTGTGTATGTGTGTGTGTGTGTGTGTGTGTGTATGGTAGGTGATTTGTTGGATTTTTCCATATTCGAGCGCGTGACAATGAATTGGTCGCCGGCCTTCTCGTTCGTCTGGTCGAACGCGCGACGCCGTGTCAACATGGAACATTCGCGACCTTTCAAGGACAAACTGAGCGATATTTCAGTGTTGATGCGAGAGCGTGCTATTAAAGGGTCGGTGCACCTCTGACCATCTTACTACTATCACCTTTATTTTCCACTTATTCTAGCTTATCTATCTAACTGTTTAGGCACTCTGTTTGTGCTGTTAACACACGTGACATGTTTGCATGCGTATCTGCTGGGTTTTGCAATTTGATTTATTACTTGTCGTTTGTATAACACACACAAACACACACACGCAATCACGCAAACACACACACACACACACTCACATACGTACATACACAAAAATGGACACACACATACAGGCACATACAAACACACACGCACACACATATGTGTATATTTTGAAAGAAAGAAGACAGTTTATTTCACACTTGAAACAGAACATGAAGAACATCACACAAAAAAACAGTTGCAGAAATGATATTTTTCAGGGTGTAAGGAAGAATCCTGTCTCAACCACTGAATAAATATATATTAATTCTAAATCATGCAACTAGGAACAATTGTGAATTGAAGAAAAGATAAAGTCGTCGTTTCAATTTTTGGTCAACCAAAACAAAAGTAGATCATTACAGATCAAATTAATAAAAATTGATAACAAAAAAATAATAAAAATAAGGAGATGATGAGCCGAGGAAATAAACCGAGCCAAGTACACGTGATATTGTCCTATATCCAAATGACTACTGATACGTATTTCCACAACAATTAACCGTGTGAGTATGTTTGTGTGTGTGTGTGTGTGTGAGTAGGTACGGATTGGCTGAGAGAGTGGTAGATAATGGTCGCCTAGTGGATGATGAATCATTGCGCAGTGTGTGGTCGTGGATCTCTCTGAGTCAACAAGTGAACAATCAGGCGTCTTCGTCGGCTTCAACCACCGCCTCCGCCCCACAGACTAGCACATCCGAACCAAGTAGCTGTGACAAACACACACACACAAACATTACATTACATTACATTACGTGTGTAATTTTAGAATGAATTATATCAATGTTGATAAAGAAGAAATAGTTTGATGCAGTAGTTTGATGTAAAACGTGAATTAACACGTAAATGATAGGAAACGACGGATTTGTTTCAACATATTGTATAAGTGGAACAAACAGAACAATTTGAAATATTAAATACTACCGGAAAAAGGTTCTATTTTCGGCTGGGCTTATTGAACTGTACTACTATTAAAAACCTAGTATTTCAGGCCTGTATTTCAGGCCTCATCACAACCTAGTATTTCAGGCCTCATCACATTACACACACACACACACACACGATTTTCACCCGAGGGTCTCAAAAGCGCTCACACACACACACAAGCACAAGAGTTATACACATACACAATCGCACACACATATACATACACGCACACACACACACACATACACAAAACAGACAAGCACACATACGCACAAACACACATTAACATTTACATACTCAAAAACACAAAAATATCTCTCACACAAACAAACACACACATGTATATATATTTAGTAGTACGGTTCAATAAGCCCAGCCAAAATTTTAACTTTTCTCCGGTAGTATTTAATATTTCAAATTGTTCTCATTGTTCCACTTATACAATATGTTGATACAAATCCGTCGTTTCCTATCATTTACGTGTTAATTCACGTTTTATATCAAACTACTGCGTTTATTTCTTCTTTATCAACATTGATATAATTCATACTATAATTGAGCGTATTCTATTGGATAAATAAAAGTTTGGTAGACTGGATTTTTCGCCCTGTGAAATAGCTCTTTATCTTTGAGCTCACCATGGAAAACTAATCCGTCTATCACTAGAAAACTATCGCTCATTTTCCACATTTTCCACTTGTGCAAACTGTGCCAACCATTCCCGTTTGCACAGCAGAGCTGACACATTCATTAAATTCAGTTGCTGCGCCAAATTCAATGTCGGCACGTCACTACAGAAACAAAAATAAACGAATTGAAACACACACACACGAATTGGAAAAAAACACAAATATACGCACACACACAGATGTCTTTTTGTCCAACCTTTAATTCGCCGCTGGGCAAGCCTTCAATTCCATATATGTATCTGTGTGTGTGTGCTTGTGTATGTGTGTGTTTGTGTGTGTATGTATGTGTGTGCTTGTGTATGTATGTATTTGTGTGTGTGTGTGTGTGTGTGTGTGTGTGCTTGTGTGTGTATGTATGTATGTGTGTGTGCTTGTATGCTTGTGTGTGTGCTTGTATGTTTTGTGTGTGTGCTTGTATGCTTGTGTGTGCTTGTATGTGTGTGTGTTTATGTTTGTATGCTTGTGCGTGTGTGTGTGTTAGGCACAACTTCATCTGTTGGAGTCAACAGTAGTGCTTCCAAACGACCATTCAAACCGTTTCGTGGAGTCAGGTGTGTATGTATGTGTGTTTTGTGTGTGTGTGTGTGTGTGTGTGTGTGTGTGTGTGTGTATGTGTGTGTGTATTGAGTGGGTTAAAGCTGTCAAAAAGATTATGTGATGACAAAAATTAGAATGACAAATTCGGCAATATAACCTCATGTTTGAACGCTGAATTATATTTCATCACCAAAATGATCGAATTGAATTTGATAGTGTCTTCTATAAATTTCGTTTAATACATTTGTTCTACTTTGGCCAATAATTCACATGTGTGAGATTTTCCACACAAAATTTTGAAAAGGATTCTTCACGAAAACACAAGTTGTGTGTGTTTGTGTTTGTTTGTATGTCTGTGTGTAGGTCAGTTTTGGACGCCGGCAACGGCACTCCTTCGGTCATTGAACTTCGCGCGTGGTTCGGTGTTGATCGCACCACCAAGTGCAAAATATACAGGTGTGATTACAGGTGTTAATATGTAACTGCTTTAGTCAGTATATAAGGTGCGTCCAAAAAGTTCTGTGAATTTTCTCAGAAAGGAATAAAAAGGTACGTAAAAATGTTTATTGGCCTTCGAAATAATCCCCTTCCCCCTCGATACATGATTTCGATACATGACGAACATTTATTTGCACACGCGTGCACCTAACTGCATTTTTCTCTGAGATATAGGTCTATTCACCGAACTTTTTGGACACACCTTGTATATTTGATTTTATATTGCAGATATAATTGATTTATTAATTGATTGATTTTATATTGCAGATTTTATATTGCAGGATTTTATACACATATCTATATATATAGATATGTGTGTGTGTGTGTGTGTATGTGTGTGTTAGGGAATATGCTTCTTTGTTATTGCGTTTGTATATGTGTTTGTGTATGTATGCTTGCATGCTTGTGTATGTATGTGTGTGTGTCTTCATTTCTACCGTGAATAAATTAAATAAATTGAATAAGTAAACACTCGCGTTTTGTTTGCATAAAGCCACTGATATATGCGTGCGATGTGTGTGTGTGTGTGTGTGACATGTAAGCATGTGGCGTGTGTGTGTGTGTGTGTGTGTGTGGTGTATGTGCTTGCCGGAGTAGAAGTGAGGGTCGTGACACGGCACTGCGTTTGTGTGGCTGGGGTGTGGACGACATGGAACAGGCGGCTCTGCTCGAGACACTGGAGCGTCGCAATTGTCACGCGCGCGCCGCCGCTGTCGCCGTCTTTCAGCTCAATATTCGGCGAGCCATTCAGATTCTCAAGCGCAGCAAGGGTCAGCAACAACAGGTGAGGCCACCCCTCCACCTGGACGATACCATTTTTCAGATGCCGAATATGAATATATTTTGGTGTTGAATGGAGAAGAGGCGTTTAATATCAAATATCATAGCTGAAGATACTGTTTTCATGGAGTTTGTTCGACGTTCTGTGCTATCGGCTGTATTTACACGCAAATCTATGCTTATATGACCTTTTTGAATGCCTTTTATTGTGACTTTTCTCTCTGAATATTGTCCACTTTTTCGCAAGCATGTGTATTTGTGTGTGTGTGTGTGTGTGTGTGTGTGTGCCAGTGTGTGTGTGTGTGTGTGCCAGTGTGTGTGTGTGTGTGTCTATTGTGTTGTGATTTGTCAATCTGAGTGTATGTCGTTGTATGCCTGCTGTGTTGTCTTAATGTGTTGTATTTTGTGTTGTCTTCTGTGCTGTATGTCGGCTGTGCTATCTTATTCAATATGTATGTGTGTGTGCGTGTGTATTTTTGTGTTTCTGAGTATGTAAACGTGAGTGTATGTTTGTGTTTGTGCGTATATATACTTGTCTGTTTTGTGTGTGTGTATGTAGGTGAGTGTGCGTGTGCGTGATTGTGTATGTGTATGACTCTTGTGCTTGAGTGTGTGTGTGTGTGTGTAGGTGAGTGTGTGTGTGCGTGATTGTGTATATGTATAACTCTTGTGCTTGAGTGTGTGTGTGTGTGTGAGAGAGCGCTTTTGAGACCCTCGGGTGAAAAGCGCGATATAAATGTCTTAATGTAATGTATGTATCTGTAGTGTGTGTGTGTGTGTTTGTGTGTGTGTTGTATGCAGGTGGTAGCGCTGGCATTGTCCGGCTTCACCAGCGATGCTCGCTCTCTATGGCAGATTACCAGTCGTGAACTGATTACTTCAATCAGCGACGCCTACGTGCGTGTTATTCTGGCCTTCCTCACGGCGCCTGACGATCAGTATGACACTGTTCTGGTGCGACAAACACAAACACTGACACTGAGACACACACACACACACTCTCACGTTTATTTATGTGTTATATACGTATGTTGGTGTGTGTGTGTGTGTGTGAGTGCTGGTGTATATGTGTGTGTTGATGTGTGTGTGTGTGTGTTGGTGTATTGATGTGTGTATATGTGTATTTTAGTGTGTGTGTGTGTTGGTGTATGTGTGTGCGTGTGTGTGAGAGAGTTAGTATAATCCGAGTATACCCTTGTACTCATGTATATTATCATATATATGTGTAGTTTGCTATATTACTATCCATCACAAATGTCAACTATATTCATTCTATATATTTAACATCAAGTCTGCTAAGGAGCGATGCTCGGCGGACTTTGTCATTTGTTTTGTTTTTGTAGTGTTTTATTTGTGTACTTGATGTTGAATGACAATACATGCAAACAAAATAAACAAACACACACACACACACACACACACACACACACACACACACACACACACACTGACACACACACACACTGACACACACACTCGCAGACACACACTGACAAACACACACACACACACACACACACACATACAGTATTTCACACACTATCCAGTCTTTCTTTAAATGTTCCCATGCTTTTAGCTCCTACAATATTCTCCCCTAACTGATTCCAGACATCAACACACACCTGTATATGGGAAGCTATACTTCTCAACATCTCTCAAACATCTAGTCTTTTTCAATTTTTACTATGACCCCTCTTGCCTGAATTATCCAAAACTATACAATTATCCCTATCTAACTTTTGCATATCTATTATATGTCTAAAAATATTAATCAAGTCGCCCTTTAGTCTACGTTGTTCTAAAGATGACAAACCAAGCACTTTTAGTTTTTCCTCATACGAGAAACTACATGTGTGTATGTCTTTGTGTGTATGTTGTGTTTTCTGGTTTGTATTTGTGTGTCTAATGTGTTGTGATTTGTCAATCTGAGTGTATGTCGTTGTATGCCTGCTGTGTTGTCTTAATATGTTGTATGTTGTGTTGTCTTCTGTGCTGTATGTCTGCTGTGCCATCTTATTCAATATGTATGTGTGTGTGCGTGTGCATTATTGTGTTTTTTAGTATGTAAACGTGAATGTATGTTTGTGTTTGTGCGTATATGTACTTGTCTGTTTCGTGTGTATGTGTGTGTGTGTGTGTGTGTATGTGTGTATGTTGCAGCAAGAGACGGCCATTACCGTGCAAGATCGTGTTGCAATTGCATGTCGTTTTCTCAGCGACGAGCGACTCAACTCGTTTCTCGAGTGTCTGTGTGCCCAGCTCAAGGCCGAGGCAGACCTTCACGCTATTCTTATCACAGGTTCCCTAGTCGGATAACTTATGAACCAACCCAACCCAATACCTCCCATATTAATTAAGCTTCCTATATTAGCTCCCATATTAAGCTTCTATATCAATTAATTTAAATCACATTTTCCTGAGAGTATTATCGGTGATATCGGAGAAATGTTTCTAGTGAATACAGCCTAATTATTGAATATGTGTTAATATAGAAAACAAATAAACTAGAAAATAAATGGTCATTTTCAAGTGAACGCGGCTTTTTCGTAAATGCTTTTCTATGTTTCAAACAATACAATTTGTGTACTTTGGTTCAGCTCAGTAACACTGTTGTATCTGTATCTGTTGTTGTTGTTGTTGTTTGTCTCACTACAATGACACAACACAGACCGTTTCAAGAGTATTTCTTCTGTTCATACTCAGTGCTGGATTTAGACATGTTGAGGCCCCTGGGTAATCTGTGTGTGGAGGCCTACCCTGCCCATACCGTCATCTTATTCTACACTTTCTGTGTCTATTTTTCACTTGGCGTGTGTGTGTGTATGTTGGTGTGTGCAGGTGTATGTAACGACAGCGGCATGGACTTGTTGCAGTTGTACGTCAATAGATACGGTGATGTTCAGTCGGCCGCATTAATAGCAGCTCACACGGCTCAAACCAACAACAAGCGAGCTATGCTCTGGATTGAATGGTCTTTCTCTTTCTCTCTCTCTCTCTCTTTTTCTCTTTCTCTCTCTCTCTCTCTGGTTTTCTTGTTCATTCTCTCTCTCACTCTGTGTGTCCTCTCTTTGCTTCTTCTGTCTTTTGTCTCAAGTTTTTTCTTTGTTTGTTTGTTTTTTACTTTCTCTTGTTTTTTCTTGTCTCTCTCTTTCTCTCTCTCTCTCTGGTTTTCTTGTTTATTCTCTCTCTCTCTCTATCTTTCTTTCGTTCTCTTTGTTCAACTATGTTTTGTTTTGTTTCGTTCATTTTTTCATTGATTTATTTATAGATAGTAGAATTGTTTGATACTAATTGTATTTCTCACCATCTCTTCCGTTCTAGCTCCTATTCGTATGCCTACTGATATACTCTCATAGTCTTACCAACACGCAAACACACACACACATACACACATGTGTGTGTACGTGTGTATGTGTGTTTGGGTGTAGGTATCGTCAGTTGTTGGATTTGTGGCGATTATGGGAACAGAGAGCCTTGTTTGATATCAACGTTCTCTACCAGAATGTCGAGTCAAGACGCAATATGGACCAGGTGCCATAACACACACACTCACTGACACACACACACACACACACTGACACACACACACACACTGATACACACACTGACACACTGACACACTGA
Organism: Sacculina carcini; assembly: GCA_916048095.2. Lineage (NCBI taxonomy): Eukaryota > Metazoa > Arthropoda > Thecostraca > Sacculinidae > Sacculina > Sacculina carcini. The sequence continues at coordinate 7,699,739 of OU696579.1, read as the reverse complement.
CACATACACATGTACACACAGATAATACACAAATGCACTTACAGGTACACACAGCGGTGACATAAACAAACATGTGTATGTGTGTATTTGTGTTTTTATGTGTGTGTGTGTGTGTTTGTGTGTGTGTGTTGGTGTGTGTGTGTGGGTGTGTTATCTGTGTATATTTGTATGTTTGTATGTATGTGTGTTTTTTGTGTGTGTGTTGGTGTGTTTGGGTGTTATCTGTGTATATTTGTGTGTGTGTGTGTGTGTGTATGTATGTCTGTTTTATGTGTGTGTGTGTGTGTGTGTGTGTGTGTGTTTGGGTGTTATCTGTGTATATTTTCGTGTATGTATGTATTTATGTGTATGTATGTGTGTATTTGGCTGTTGCAGGTATCTCAATCAGTGGTGGCGTGCAATTATTGCAACAAGAGCGTGTCGGCCGTGATGGACGATGTGGCGCGCAAGAGACAATTGGTGCGCACTGGCGCCACGACCAAGGTCAGTGACCTCTCGACCGCGGTCGTTGAACCCGTCGCCATCATACTTAATTATCTTAATAGACATAATTATCTCCCGGTTATCTCATATGAGATCACTTATAATATCAATATTTTTCTAGTTTTTTTTCTATATTAATACTTATCTAAGCATTAGGTTATATTTATTAGGAACATTTCTTTGATATCCACGCAATATTTCGAGAAAAAAATAAATTTATCGATGTAAAAGCCTGATATATTAAAGTTTTTGTACTCAATATGTCTATAATTGATGTGAAGCTTTATTTGACGCTCTTAGAAAGACATGATTTATATCATTGAATGGTTCTGTTCTTTACAATGTGTGTGTTCTTGTATGTAAGTAGGCGTACTGCCACAAACATTACATATTAACAGTAGAACATCTTAGAAAACAAACACTCTCGCACGGACAGATTCACAGATGACAAACATTTTCAACATTGTGTGAAATTGTATCAATCAATCCAAATGTGTGCTTGTTTGTGCGTGTGTGTGTGCGTGTGTGTGTGTTGGTTTGTGTGTCTGGGTGTGCTTGCTCGTGTGTGTGTGTGTGTGTGTGTGCGTACTTGTGGATCCAGAGAGGGGGGGCTGAACCATCCCCCCGAATATTTCCATCAACTCCTCATAACCAAGAGATTCACTAAAAAAGGCAAGAATAAATATATTTCTGTAGAATTCGTTGATATAATCATTATCGCTGAGTCGTTGCATAATGATGTACATCTACATGATTGATCACCCCCATAATTCAGCCCCCCTCCAAAGTGCACTCTGAATCCGCCACTGTGTGTGTGTTTATGGATGTGTGTGAATCCCATTCTTGTGTCTGTATGTGTATGTGGGTGTATGTATATTTTTGCGTGTGTGTTTGTGTGTGTGTGTGTGTATGCATGTTTATATGTGTGTATGTATATTTATGTGTTTGTGTGCATATTTATGTGTATGTGTGTTTGTATGCATATTTATGTATGCTTGTATGTGTATCTGCATGCATATTTATGTATATGTGTCAGGTAATTTGTTGTGTATGCGTATGTGTATATGTGTCAGGTAATTTGTTGTGTATGTGTATGTCTGTCAGGTAATTTGTTGTGTATGTGTGTTTGTATGCATATTTATGTATGCTTGTATGTGTATCTGCATGCATATTTATGTATATGTGTCAGGTAATTTGTTGTGTATGTGTATGTGTATATGTGTCAGGTGATTTGTTGTGTATGTGTGTACGTGTGTATGTGTATGTGTGTGTGTATGTCAGGTGATTTGTTGGGTATGTGTGTGTGTCAGGTGATTTGTTGTCGTCACTGTCGCAAGTCGTTGCCGCGATGCGCTCTATGTCTCGTGCAGTTGGGCACTGCGAGCTCGTGTCGTGTGTGTCAGCCTGCGACAGCGACTGCCGGCGGATTCAGCGCAGGCGAGGCTAGCGCCCCGTTTGACACGTGGTTCACGTGGTGTCAAACGTGTCGGCACGGAGGGCACGCGGCTCATATGGCCGCCTGGTTTGCGGACGCGCCACGTGTCACGTGCCCGGTCGCCGGCTGCTCTTGTCGCTGTATGGCGCTGGACTCTGTGCCGCGACTGCTGCCCGACACGACGGCCGACTGCGGCGATTCTGACGCGGGCGAGAGGGATGAATGAGTGGGCGCCCAGCGGGGGGGGGGTGTTGGCAGTGGCTTCGCTTCTACACGAACAGAGGAATTCTAACCAGGATTTACTTGCCGTTTTTTGGCTGTATATCTCAGTGGATTATTTGATAAATATCACATTAGCAACTGATCAATAGGGGATTTAGGAAGTATTTATTGGGGACATAGCAGTGATTACGTATATTAAGCACGCGATAATTGGCAATATTATTGATAAAAATTATTAGCGGATGTTTTTTCTAACGTGCATGCTTATGATATCAGATTGTGTTTAGTGCAATTTATGCGTGTCTGTGTGTGTGTGTACGTGTGTGTGTTGTTTGGCCTCAGTATGGCGTGTAACGTGCTCCATTCTCACGTCCTTCGTAGACAGCGTTGTCATGAGTGTAAATGTTGTTTTGTTGTCAATAGTGTGATCGTGTTGTGTGAATAACTCAGGTTATGTTTATCACAAATATGAATGCATATATTGTTTGTTTTTTTCGGTGTAAAGACAAACATAAACATTTGTTTTTTGGTTGATAATTTGTTTTTTGGTTGATAATTTGTTTTTTGGTTGATAATTCGAATTGATCCTAATATTGTTTTCTGATAAGTGTCCTTGGTTTTGTTTTTTTTGTTGAGAGAAATACACGTGTCTTGGATATAGCGACTTTATAGAACACCGAATTAAATATGAATTCATTGAGTATTTTCAACTCGGCGTTTTATTAAGACTTCTGGAGAAAGGTCGATAAGCGATAACACTAAATTTGATAACTTGGACATAATTTAATCAATTATATACTTATCACTACATAAAATTCCTTCAACATCTAGACCGAGTAGTCAACCAAGGGCAAAATGTCCATTCAAACAACTACGTTTTCGTAAAAAATTATATTTATATAATCCTATGAAAATTCAGGGATATTATCCACAAATTCTCATCTGGTGACACTAGCAAAGAAAATACATCGGCGAGAAAAATTGGATGGCGAATGTTTTTGTTTTCAACTCGCTTCTGAAGTTCGGGCAGTTGTAAAACCTTTCCTAGTAAGATTGATATAAACTATATTTGAATTTTCTGTCATATTTATTGTCGTGTCATAAGTTATTGCTGAATTACTGTCAGGTTTATTTGTGATGGTGTGGAATCTGTCGAAAGAATTAGCGTGTTTTAAAATGTAAAATTAGCGTTATTGGGCTATACGTTATGTCTACATTTAGAATACGTGTAGCACACAATATGCACAACATATTTATTAATATAGTCTAAGAATTATGCAGTTAAACCTCGCTTAGTTGATATGGTAACTATTTGTGCGTGCTTGAATGACAAATATAACGATTAGATTGTGTTCTTTCTACAAATGTCTGGCTCCTGTGTAGCTTGGTGGCCTAGCAGCTGAACCTAGGAGTAGATATACATAAATTGTTAAAGGTTAAAGGTTAAATGCCTAAGTGACAGCTGCTACACGGGAAGAAGTCGAAGCTTATGAACACACACAGGTGTGTCCCGTGCAGCTCCCTGCCATCGCAGAACCAACCCTCTCCACGCTATGGCGCCACAAGAACGTAAGACGTATTAGAGAGGGCCACCTCCCCAGAATACATGACACAACTCATGACTGATATCTGGTACCATCATTTTCTGCTGGGTGGACAGGGGCTGTTGGATTATAGAATTGGCCCAATGAAATTCTTCTCCGCCGGGTTTCGAACCACATATCTCCCGCTTGTGAGGCGGGTGTGCTAACAACTGCACCACGGAGTCCAAAACCGAGTTAAACCAAGCTACGAACTGAGCTATTATAGCTGTCTTCCATTTATTGTAGCTGTGTGTGTGTTTGTAGCTCAAAATTGATTAGTAAATATCGGATTAATGGTTCAAATTATTTTATGCGAATAACTTTAATTGGCGTGTTCTATTAATTTGTGATGCGACACAAATTAATCCGTCTCGCGCCACCTCGCGACCCTACCAGCTGTGTGTACGCCTGTTTGTCTGTATGTCTGTGTGTCATGTTTGTCCGTGTCATTGTGTATGTGTTGTAGGAGCATGTGTGCGTGAGCTTGTTTGTAAGTGTGTCTTATCGTGTTGTTCTGTTATGTCTGTACTTGTAAATACAGTCGGTCCAAAGCACTCACGTTATCAACTTGTGTTGTTCCGTGGCAACTCAAACACCACCAATTAAACCAGCTCATGTTCAGTGAGATTTATGGATTATGTATTTGTATTTTATGTATGTATATATTTGCTGCATGTATTCACTTTTTATCGTTTTTGTTTGTAATTAATTGTTGTTGTTGATTTGGGCTTGGCGTTTCGGCCAACGTTGACCATTTCAGGCCGCTCACAATTTCATCGAAACTTATGTGAAATAAATGAAATATGGAACGGATCTTTCATGGGAAGGACAAATTGTGAAAAGGTTAAAATTATGACCACAATTAATGTTTTTTTTTCTACAATTCATGCGCGTGCATGCGTCTACTGCGCAGTACCCTGGACTAGCACATAACCGCGCAGGATATTCCCGTCGGTCTTGCGGTGCTGTACGTCGGTAATGTAGATTATGTCACGTGGCTTTCCATTCGTTTTTTTGAGGCCGGTAATATCCATGAATTCCATGAGTGCACCCATGATTCGTGCATTTCCACTTAATTGTGTGTGTGTGTGTGTGTGTGTGTGTGTGTGTGTGTTGAGGCGATGTTGGCGCAGTTGTCGCGTGTCGTGCCGCGCGGTGCTCGACCGCTAAAGCTTCTCACACCTGCCACCAGATGGCAGTCGAGTCAGTCGCCGCCCGACAAGATCGAGGTGTTTGTCGACGGCCAGAGTGTGCTGGTTGACCCGGGCACCACCGTACTACAGGTCAGGGCAGGTCATCGACCCCGGGAGCGGATTTTTGAGCGGCACCACACTTAATTAAGTATATAATTAATTTAAGAATACTTTAAATATCCAACTATATTTAACCAATTTGTATAATTTAATTAAAATTCAACACATGTGCACTGTGTCACACAAAATAATACGTTTTATTCACACCCAACGACAGAATTAGTGTTTGATAATCAACTGTGGTGCCAAAACTTGAAGCTGTACCGGACGCTAAATTTTTATTGTCCTCTATTGACACATCTATCTGTAAGCCTACGTGTGTGTGTGTGTGTGTGTGTGTGTGTGTGTTTATGTGTGTGTAAATGCGTGTAGTAGAGTGAGTAGGTCGATCTGCCCAAGGTTCCAAGGGACTGACACATCAAAATTTATTATAACAGGTAATCGGTGTATTGTAAATATTGACAAAATAACAATTTGAAGAGACCAACACCACATATTAAGCTCTCATATTATGCTCAACAAGCGCAACTGTCTCAAAAAACGACACAAACATACACAACAAACACAAAACCACAAGATTACATGCTAGCACAAATTCTGAGGATAATCCGCATGTATGGACAAACAGAACATGTGTGTGTGTGTGTGTGTGTGTGTGTGTGTGTGTGTGTGTGTGTGTGTGTGTGTGTGTGTGTGTGTGTGTGTGTGTGTGTGTGTGTGTGTGTGTGTGTGTGTGTGTGTGTGTGTGTGTGTGTGTGTGTGTTTATAGGCAGCCGCCATGGTTGGTGTTGAGATTCCTCGTTTCTGCTATCATGAACGTCTTTCGGTGGCTGGTAATTGTCGCATGTGTCTCGTGGAAGTGGAGAAAGCTGCCAAGGTGATACATACGGACACTGATACATACTGACACACACACACACTGATATATACTGACACACACTGACACTGATATATACTGACACACTCTGACACTGGTATATACTGACACATACTGACGCTGACACACTCAGACATTGATATATACTGACACATACTGACACTGACACACTCAGACATTGATACATACTGACACATACTGATACTGACACGTACTGACATACATTCATACACACACAGTGACACACTGACAAGCACTGACACATATTTGAACACATACTGACACACAGACACACTGACACACACTGGCACATACATTCATACACTCACACACACACACACACACTGACACACACACACACACACACTGACACATTGATACACATATACACATTGACACACCCACATGCTTGTACATATATTTGTGTCCTGTCTTGGCCGCATATTTGTGTGTGTGCGTGGGCGTCTGATTTTAACTTGTGATATCGGGGGAATGTTTTAATTATCGAAATTTCAGTATCATTATAAGTTGTACACATTAATTCGCCTTTAATCCGTGGCAGTATGCAACACCGTCTGTGTGTATGTGTGTGTGTATTGTGTGTGTGTGTGTGTGAGTTTTTTATGATGATGTAGCGTTGCACAAATGCAATGCAACATCTGGTTGCTTCCGTGCTGTCGTCGCTATTAATAAGCGCTATTTCACACAGCTTATTCGTCTTGTATTTGTGTGTAGTGTGGTTTATTTGTATTTTTGTTATTTTGCTCAACCTTATATGGGCAATGTGTGAGTGTGTTATGTGTGTGAGTGTATTGTGTGTGTGTGTGTGTGTGTGTGTTTGTATTGTGAGTGTATGTGTGTATTGTATACATGTGTGTATGTGTGTGTGTGTGTGTATTGTATGTGTATATGTGTATTGTATACATGTGTGTATTGTGTATGTGTGTGTATTGTGTGTGTGTGTGTGTGTGTGTATTGTGTGTGTGTGTGTGTGTGTGTATTGTGTACATGTGTGTATTGTGTATGTGTGTGTATTGTGTGTTTGTCTGTATTGTATACATGTGTGTATTGTGTACATGTGTGTATTGTGTATGTTTGTGTATTGTGTGTGTGTGTGTGTATGTGTGTGTATTGTGTATGTGTATTGTATGTGTATATGTGTATTGTGTACATGTGTGTATTGTGTACATGTGTGTATTGTATACATGTGTGCATGTGTATGTGTCTGTGTGTGTATGTATGTCTGTGTGTGTGTACGTGCAGCCGGTAGCCGCCTGTGCCATGCCTGTGATGAAAGGCTGGAACATCAAGACCAACTCTGAGATGACACGCAGAGCTCGCGAGGGAGTGATGGAGTTTCTACTGGTTAACCACCCGCTCGACTGTCCCATCTGCGACCAGGTATCTTTCTCTCCATCTTTCTCTTATCTATTATCTCTCTTTATTTTAGCATCGTACTATCATCTCTTCTCTTATCCTCTATCTCATCTCTCTTCTTGTTTCTCGCTCTCCCCATCTTATCATCAATCATATCTCTTTTCTCTTATCTATTATTCTGTCTTTATTTTAGCATCTTACTATCATCTCTTATCTTATCCTCTATGTCATCTCTCTTCTTGTTTCTCCCTCTTCCCATCTTAACGTCAATCATATCTCTTTTCTTTTCTCTTATCTTTCTTTCTCTGTGTCTTTTTCTATCGTCGTTTTTCTATGCTATCTTCCTATCTTTCTTCTCCTTCATCCGCCCTGGATCTTCTATTTGTTTTCTATTTCCTCTCGGCACTTTTTCATTCCGCCCGTTCTTCTTCTCCGTATTCGTGTGTGTGTGTGTATACATGTGTGTGTGTGTGTGTGTGTGTTTGCAGGGTGGTGAGTGTGACTTGCAGGATCAGAGCATGAGTTTTGGCTCGGATAAGGGCCGCTTCACAGACAATGTCTTCGGCGGCAAGCGGTAACCACATTTCTCCAACAAATTATCAATCTTATTAAATGCCTGTTTTCACGTGTTTTTCCGGATTTTTCCTGATATATTTTCGAGTTATATTTGTAATTCGTCTTTTGATATATTTAATTTATCTTGTCAGTGCCGTCGAGGACAAGGATATTGGGCCGCTGGTGAAGACAATTATGACGCGGTGTATTCACTGTACGCGGTGTATTCGCTTCGCCTCCGAGGTGGCTGGGGTCGATGACCTGGGCACCACAGGGAGAGGAGGTAGCATGGAGGCGAGTCACGTGTTCTCCTGTCCTCTGTCTGCCTCTCTCCCCCCCTCTCTCTCTCAGATTTACCTTGAAAAAAACATTTTAACGGCACATTGAGGAACAATCGGTAAATAGAACGGCATATCGCTCAAATAGAGGGTTTGCGATCATTATTATTCATTCGTTTAGTCTATTTTGTCTACGTCTTTCGTCATCATTTCTTCCCGATTATCTTGTTTCCTATCATCCATGTCCTGCCTTGTCTTCTATTTTTGGCGTTTTATTTTCTTTGCTTTTGTTTTCATATAGTGTTATCTGTATGTGTGTGTGTGTGTGTGTGTGTGTGTGTGTGTGTGTTAGGTGGGCACGTACGTGGAGAAGATGTTGCGTACCGAGATGTCGGGCAATGTCATTGACCTTTGTCCCGTGGGGGCATTGACCTCGAAGCCGTACTCGTTCATGGCTCGGCCGTGGGAGACGCGCAAGACGGAGAGTGTTGATGTGATGGACGCCGTCGGCAGCAATATCGTCGTGTCCACGCGCACCAACGAGGTGTTGCGCGTGCTGCCAAGACTTAATGAGGTGCCCAACCCTCTTACCCCTCCCCCTCTAACAACTCCCCCCATACAGGCGTCCCATCACCATAACAACATCACCAATCAGGCATACATCATCCGTCATTTGTGTGTGTGTGTGTGTGTGTATGTGTGTTTTTACTAGTTGTTAGGTTCGTGACTGCCGCCTTGTCCAATCATGACGTATTTCTTCTTGACAACATGTTTCTTGTTGTTTAATGAACTATGTCGCTGGGTTATTTATTATCAAGCTTTCTTTCAAGCTCTATTTACGAAACTATATGTATAAACATCCTTTATTGTCCTGCATTTTTGAAGGCCTCAATTGTGTGTGTATGTATGTGTGTTTGTGAAGGATATCAACGAGGAATGGATTGACGACAAGGCACGCTTTTCATGCGACGGTCTTAAACGACAAAGACTGGTAGCACCCATGCTCAAGGTGTGTGTGTGTGTGTGTGTGTGTGTGTGTGTGTCAGTGTGTACGTTTGTGTGTGTATCTCTGTGTGTGTGTCAATGTGTGTGTTTGTCAGTGTGTGTGTGTGTCAATGTGTGTGTTTGTCAGTGTGTGTGTGTGTGTTAGTGTGTGTACGTTTGTGTGTGTGTCAGTGTGTACGTTTGTGTGTGTGTGTGTTTTTGTGTCAGTGTGTGTGTACTTGTGTGTGTGTGTGTGTGTGTGTGTGTGTCAGTGTGTACGTTTGTGTGTGTGTCTTTGTCAGTGTGTACGTTTGTGTGTGTGTCAATGTGTGTGTTTGTCAGTGTGTTTGTGTGTGTGTCAGTGTGTGTGTACGTTTGTGTGTGTGTGTGTGTGTGTGTGTTTGTGCTTGTCAGTGTGTGTGTGTGTGTGTCAGTGTGTCAGTGTGTCAGTGTGTTCGTAAGTGTGTGTCTCTGTGTGTGTTTGTCAGTGTGTGTGTCAATGTGTGTGTTTGTCAGTGTGTGTGTGTGTGTGTTTGTCAGTGTGTTTGTGTGTGTGTGTGTCAGTGTGTGTGTGTGTGTGTGTGTGTCAGTGTGTGTCTGTGTGTATGTTTGTGTGTGTCAGTGTGTTCGTAAGTGCTGTTTGCACCTGTCATTCGATCAGGCATCGAACAGAGGCATCGAACAGCGAGAGGCAACAGAGATTAAAAGAAACTATAATTTCTCACATTATGGGGACAGACAGGACAAAGCAGTTCCCCTGAGAAATTCGACCCATTGAGCCTCCCTGTTTAACTACGCCAGCGGTTCTTAATCGGAGGTGCGAACCTGGTTGCTATGCGGTCCTGTGAAAATTGAAGAAAAACTGTTTTTACCTATGTTTTATAATCGATAATTGACTGCTGATTTAAACCGGTCGTCAAGACTGAAAACAGTTTGAGAACCACTGATCTACGGGCATGAGTGGCCAGATTTCCCACGTAACAAAGCCTTTGTGTGTGTGTGTGTGTGTGTTTCATGGTGAAATCGTATTATACTCTAGAGAGCATTGTCTATACTAGTGATGATTATATGGTGTAAATTATCTCTCTTCTTTCTTTACCTTTCACTTTCTGTGTGTGTGTGCTTGTGTGGGTGTGTTTGTGTGGGTGTGTGCAGCGCCCTAGAGACCCTCTAGGTGTAGGGCGCTATATAAATATCTACCTAATGCAATGTAATAATGTGTGTGTGGGGCAGATCCGCGGAGAACTCCAGCCGGTTGAGTGGGAGACAGCACTAGTTGCGACAGCCAAAAGTCTCCAGGCGTCTCAACAGCGAGTGGCCGCCATTGCTGGAGGACTGAGCGATGCAGAGGTGCCTGCTTTCTCCTCTCTCTCTGCGTGTATGTTTGTGTGTTGTGTTGTGGTAGCTATTTGTGCTTGTGTGCGGGCTCAAATTGTCCACAGTTGGCTAGTGTTTTCAGTGAGCGCAAGGAATAGACAGGAAGAAGGATTGATAAGTGTGCATTCACCATAGTGTATCATTTCTGTTGTGGTGAGTTTTTAGCGTCCTTCTGGAAGCACGTACAGTCAAACATCGATATATGACGCTTCGATGAAACGCGATAATTAGTTGGGTGCGATAGGGTGTTGGACCACAAATTCTTTGAGGTTTCTATTTTAAACTTTAAAGATTTAAAACTAAAAGTATACATGAATAATATAGTATATCATTGGTGTAGATAGTTTTATTTATTTGTCTTTATTTCCACTAGGAAACAAGTAGATTCTGTATTATCCTCGCCTACAACGAGGGTCAAAATAATATGTACAGTTAAATCGGTATAATCGGCGCAATCAGATACAAAACGCGGTCGAATTTTCTGCACCCAACTAGCGCCTTATATCGACGTCTTGTGTGTGTGTGTGTGTGTGTGTGTGTGTGTGTGTGTGTGTGTGTGTGTGTGTACAACAGACTCTGACAGCAGTCAAGGATCTGGTGAACCGACTCGGCTCCGAGGCTCTCTGCACCGAGGATCCGTTCCCGAGCCAAGGTTCCGGTACCGATCTTCGCTCCAACTATCTGCTCAATTCTCGCATCAACGGTGAGCCGCTGTTTGCGCTGATACTCCGAGTGAGAAGGGCAACTTGGTTTGGCCAGCTATTCAGACCATGTCCAATGTCCAAAGCCGTGTCTAAATCCGTAACCTGTGGATAATGGAGAACGGTTGCCAAGTGTAGGTATTAAAAGTCGCACAGAACAGGAGAAATGTGTGTGTGTGTGTGTGTGTGTGTGTGTGTGTGTGTGTGTGTGTGTGTGTGTGTGTGTGTGTGTGTGTGTGTGTGTCTTTATATATATACGAATTGGTTTATTTTTCGTGTCTTCATTCTTCCTGTCATTCTTGGCGTGTGTGTGTGTGTGTGTGTGTGTGTGTGTGTGTGTGTGTGTGTGTATGCACGTGTGCGTATGTGTGTGTTTGTGTGTGTGTGTATGTGTGTGTGTGTGTGTGCAGGCATTGAGGAGGCTGATTTTGTGCTTCTGATCGGAACCAATCCTCGCTATGAGGCGCCGTTGTTGAACTCTCGCATTCGCAAGGCGTGGATTAACAACGATCTGACAGTGGCATCGGTCGGCTCCCAGCTGGACATTAACTACTCGTGCGAGGTGTGTCCCTAGTCTATTCTCTACCTTCTTGATGTTTGAGCCTAACTGGCAAAATGAGGTGTCGGTTTTTGGTACAGGCACAGATGTTTGAATGAGACCACCAAACCACCTGCTCTTTTGCCTAGTAAATCATATAGTGTTGCTGCTTGTGTGTGTGTGTGTGTGTGTGTGTGTGTGTGTGTGTGTGTGTGTGTGTGTGTGTGTGTGTGTGTTAGCACCTGGGCACTTCGGCATCGGTTCTCAGCGAGTTATTGTCGGGCCGGCATGCTTTCAGCGCTCGAATGGCCAAATTCCAGCGCGCCATGTTGATTGTGGGCGCCGACGTCTTGTCCGGCTCGCTGTTGGCATCGTGCCAACAACTGGCGGCGCAGATGAGCGCGCGCGCGCCACGTGACGCCGGCTGGCGCGCCATGAACGTGCTTCACCGTCGCGCCGGCCAGGTGGCAGCACTGGACTTGGGTTATCAGTCGGGCGGCGTGTCAGTCGCGCTTGAGCAGCGGCCGAGTACACTGCTGCTCCTAGCTGCCGATGAACGCACGCCCAGCAGAGAACAGCTGCCACAAGACGCTGTGGTCGTGTATATAGGTGCAGCAGCAGAGTACATACACACTGACACACGCGCATACTGACACACACACAAATATACACATACACAAATATACACATATTGACACACATTGACACACATACACAAACGGATACACATAGATGTGCACACACACACATGTGAGCAAACGCACACGCACACACGCACACACACACACACACACACACACAGATACACTCGCATGTACGCACTTACACGCACGCACACACATTTGTAAGTGATTGAATGGATGGATGTGTGTGTGTGTGTGAGTTGTGTGTATGTGTGTGTATATGTAGGTACATTTATCCTACATTATTGTATCTATTATAATCTCAGTTTTCACCTCTCCTTCTCTTGCCCCCTGGCTATTATCTCCCAGGTCATCATGGAGACCGTGGCGCCGCGCTGGCCGATATTATTCTGCCTGGCGTGGCGTACACGGAGAAACAGGCCACCTATGTCAACACGGAGGGTCGCGCCCAGCAAACCCTGCCCGCCGTCACCGCACCGGGCATGGCACGTGAGGACTGGAAGATTGTGCGCGCGCTATCAGAGGTAGCTCTGCCTCACATGCACGAGCACGTTTCATTTTTCATTTTCCATTCATGCGGACACATCTATATTTCGCGGAATTTCTACACACACACACATACATAATTTGATGTCTCAAATGCGTGTAGACAGTACTATAATGACAACAGTGTAATTACACAGTGCGGCATTAAGCAAATACACACACACACACACATAAACCTAGCCATACACATATACACAAACAGACAACACACTCAAACACACACACACACACACACTCACACACTGATATATTTAGATATGGACACACACACACACACTGACACACACACACTCACACACTGATATACTTAGATATGGACACACACACACACTTAACAAAGACACTATGAACTAAAACTAACACACTGACACTAGCACACATTTACATGTGTATGTTTGTGTGTGTGTGTGTGTGTGTGTGTCACGTGCCCAGGTGGTGGGGCAGAGTTTGCCGTATGACAATCTGACCGAGATTCGACGACGGATGACGGACATTTGTCCGAACTTGACGCGCTACGGAGACGTCGAAGATGCCAACTATTTTGCACAGGCGCTCGAAACTGCCAAGGTATGTGTGTGTGTGTGTGTGTGTCTGTGTGTTAGTATGTGTGTGTGTGTCTGTGTGTTAGTATGTGTGTGTTAGTATGTGTGTGTGTGTGTGTGTATGTGTGTGTCAGTGTGTGTGTGTGTTTGTATATGTATGTTTAACTTTTCGGCAAGATTTCTGTAAGTGTTTTTTTGGTAAAGAATTTAATGCATTTTATTCATGATAAAATGCATTAAATTTGTCATCACTCTCCCGTCAGAAATATCAACTTGATTCAATCTTTCAGTCTAAATATGTTTTCTTCAAGTTGAAATAAGCTCAACTCATAAATTAAATATTTCATCACAGAAAACTGAAAATTTATGCCAAAAATATCTTATATAACACGTGAAAATACGGTAATGTGTGTGTATATGTATGTGTATGTATGCGTGTGTGTCTATCTGTCTCTCTGTGTGGTAATACGTGTGTATGTGTATGTGTATTTGGCGTATTGAACTCGTAATATATGAATTTATATGAATCTATTTTAAATCAACGAACATCAAACGTGTGTGTGTGTGTGTGTGTATGTGTCTGTATGCGTGTGTCTGTCTGTCTCTCTGTGTGGTATACGTGTGTATGTATATATGACGTATTGAACTCATAATATATGAATTTATATGAATATTTTTTTTTTATCAACGAAAATCAAATGTGTGTGTGTGTATGTGTCTGTATGCGTGTGTCTGTCTGTCTCTCTGTGTGGTATACGTGTGTATGTATATATGACGTATTGAACGCATAATATATGAATTTATATGAATATATTTTTTTAATCAACGAAAATCAAATGTGTGTGTGTGTGTGTGTATGTATGCGTGTGTGTCTGTCTGTCTCTCTGTGTGGTAATACGTGTGTATGTGTATGTGTATTTGGCTCATTGAACTCGTAATATATGAATTTATATAAATTAATTTTAAATCAACGAAAATCAAATGTGTGTGTATGTGTGTGTGTGTGTGTGTGTGTGTGTGTAGTTGGCAGGAGTGAGTGTTAGTGATGGACACAACGACAGTATCGCCGCCTCAGTTCCATCACTAGACCAGTTCTATATGACTAACTGTATCAGTCGGGCCTCGCCCACCATGGCCAAGTGTGTGCATGCAGTTACCACGCGCCAATAACACAGCGTGTGTGTGCGTGTGTGTGTGTATTGGTAGCGTTGGTCAGATTTAGCTCATATGTTGTGTGGAATATAATTGTGTCTGTGTGTGTGCGTATGTGTGTGTGTTCGAATCTAGAATGAATATATGTCTCCCCGAAAAAGAACAATAAAATCATATCAAATCAAATTCAATCATTTATTGAATCATATTTATTGTTGTTGCTGTTTATTGAATCATATTTATTGTTGTTGTTGTTTATTGAATCATATTTATTGGTGTTATTGTTTATTGAATCATATTTATTTGTGTTGTTGTTACTTATTGAATCATATTTATATTTATTGTTGGATGTTTCTTATTGAATCATATGTATTGTTATTGATTGTTATTTATTACTTATTTATTAATATTTATTCTTATTTATTGATGGCTATTATTTACTGAATCACATATTTATTGTTGATTGTTATTATTTATTGAGGAACGTGGGCGGAGTGACATTATGGATTGTTATCGGATGATGGTTTATTATTTATTGTTATTTATTTATTATTTTCTTTCCAACTCTCTTTCTAGACTTTTTTCTCGTCGAACTCTCTTTCTCTCTGAATCTTTTGGGCGCTTCCGGTACATGGGGCCACCTTAGGGTGGTAATAGTGCTTGCACTCTTCCCATGCTACTGGATTTGCCTGTAATTAATAATAATAATAATCAAAAGGCTAAATAAAAGTTTATACATATATGTATATTTACACAATCGTACATCAGACTGATTTAGATAATATAGCAACGCTGAAATCAACCAGGAAGGTATAATGATATTTATCACACACAAAATATTAATTGCTAATAAGCTAATTTATGCTGTTCATGCTTAGAGCATGTTTTTCTTGTGAGGGAAAACCATGTTGTCGTTATTTTTTTAATTGTTAATATGTTCTCTCTTTTGTATCAGATTTCTACACAATATTATTCATATTGTGTAATTAATCCCTAGCGCTAACTACATTATATTTCATTAATACTTTTTCCTTTTTTCATATTTGTTGCGTTTGCTCTGTGCTTTTTTCTTTTATTTATTTGTGCTAGATTTTTGCTTGGTATGTGTGTGTGAGTGTGTGCAGCTTTCTTGAAACCAACGTTGTGTATTTGGTTTTTCTGTGGGAATAGCAAATGCTGATAGGACTACCGTATTTTGACAAAAACCACAGCTAAACCAGTCCAACATTGACGCGTTCAACCGCTATTTCCGTTGGCGGTGCGTCAAAGGAAATTGCACGAGAATTCTTCTGACTGTCAGCTAGTTCTTCCCACGTTCACGCACAATTGTTTCTCTCATATTTCGCCAGATTGTTCTGCAGTGTGTGTGTGTGTGTGTATATGTGTGTGAGTGCTTCTATACCGGCGCACTCCACAATCGGTCAAATCGTAACCGATGAAAAAACACATTTTAGTTAACATAAAATGTATTGCTTGCATGCGCACAATTAACCATGATAATCTAATTTCCAGTTGCCATTTTTAAAACACACACTCTCACTCACACACTCACACTCACACACACACACACATTCGTGCGCCAGGAAACAGGCAGAACATTCAACAATAACAAACACAACAGGTGGAGCACATTATTACCCTTGATAATCACCTGAATTTACCCGATACACACACACACACACACACACGACAATACTGTACAATACTCATCAACTAGGCCACCTGGAAATATCAATAGACTAGACTAGTATAGACTACTTGAATCTAAACCATCTCGAAATAGTCTACAAACGTGATATACACTATACGTTGCCTTGACTTTTCTAGCGCTGAAACGTTCTGCTAGGTGTGATTACTGCGTTCATTCGCCAACAATGTGCTATTCGTCAAAATATTTCAGCTATTCTCTACCAAAAATTGCTTGTGTGTGTGTGTGTGTGGATATATATCGCTAAGTCTATGAATAAGAACAGCATCTAAACTAGCGTTGACTAGCCACCGTAGTGTACGAGTTATTATTCTAAACTCATTTCAAGACGATTTGAAATTCAGTCGTTTCGTTAAAATTTTCATTCAATCATTCTTGGTTGGATAAGATAAACAAACATCAACACTCAAACAGAATAGTAAATTTGACATAATTAAATGTTGTTTAACAAAGTGAAAAATATTTCAACCACAAAACAGCTTCAATGTTACAAACAGCGGAAGAACATTTGAGAACGCACACACTGAAAAAAACAACTTGAGTCCCGCGCGTCATTGATGACATCACTGATGACGTTATCAATCACTGTCGTCACTGGCAGACAGTAAAGTTCGCGTTTCATCGTCGGCCAGAGGAGCTGTGCGTTTTGAAGTGCCATTTCTACTACTACCAGCGCTACTGCTATCGCCCGCTAGGCTGAGTCGAGCACAGGCTCTCCAACTGCGAGAAAACGACACATGAATAGACAAAACAAATGAAAGCAGAAACTTGAAGAACAAGAATGAGAGGGAAGGTGAACGTAAACACCTCGTGACAAAATGAAAACGAAAACTTCGAAAACAACATATTTCGGGCATGAAATAACTTATAAAAATCAGAAGGGGAGTCACGTAGGAGCGCAACCTTGACGTATAACGACGTGTTCTTGTATTGTGATTCGTGTCTTGTGTGAATTTCAAGCGCTAGCCTAGTAGTGTGATATCTGAACTGACCTGTGGGACGAGGAAATACTGCTGGAACATCTGGAAGACGATGTGGAACTTCCGTTTCTCGAGGAAGATCGTTCACTGCGCGACTCCCTGATGGGTGACAGTCTTGATTCACTCAAACATGACACCTGATCTCATACACACACACACACACACACATACACACACGATATCATACACACATCACATACACACACGATCTCATACACACACACAACACACACATATTCACACACACGATCTCATACACACATACACACAACACACATACACACACATACACACACGATATCAATCATACATCACACACATACACACAACACACACACATACACATACACACACGATATCATACATACATCACACACACACACACACACGATCTCATACACACATCACACACACACACACACACACACACACATACACACACCATCTCATACACACAACACACACACACACGATCTCATACACACATCACACACAACACATACACACAACACACATACACACACATACACACACGATATCAATCATACATCACACACATACACACAACACACACACATACACATACACACACGATATCATACATACATCACACACACACACACACGATCTCATACACACATCACACACACACACACACACACACACACACACACACACACACACACACACATACACACACCATCTCATACACACAACACACACACACGATCTCATACACACATCACACACAACACATACACACACATATATACACACACACGATCTCATACACACATCACACACAACACACACATCACACACAACACACACATACACACACGATCTCATACACACATTACACACACACACACATACACACACAATCTCATACATACATCACACACAACACACACATACACACACGATCTCATACATCACACACATCACATACACACACGATCTCATACACATACACACAACACATACACACACAACACATACACACACAACACATACACACACATATACACACACACACACACACACACACGATCTCATACAAACATCACACACAGCACACACACATACATTAACATGCTAAAGTGATCCAGTGATCAATTTAGAGTCGAATTGGATCACTCATTGTTGTCCAAATTTTAGAACATTACGACCTCTAACGACAAACATAACAATTTTGAGTTCGACTATTCTAAACATCATTTATCTTTACATTGACATTTCAAAATGAATTTCTACACTATGTGTGTGTGTGTGTATGTGTCTGTGTGTGTGTGTGTGTTTATGGGCACTTTTGGTTTTGTTACATCTCGTTTAATTTTCAATGTTCCACTCATTTCTATGGTTATTGTTCTTTCTTCTCTCTTTGTGTGTGTATGTGTGCGTGTGTTTGCTGATGATCAAGATGCATGGGGATTGCAGTTTTGTGTAATTTATAACATTGACGCTCTTACCATTTTCCACTTTATTCATATATTTGAGTAGTTATAATAATAATAACATTTACAAATCGTGGACGTACAAATCATTTGCACTTTCGCGTAATCTTCAAACGCGATTTCAGCAGGAGAACTGAAGGTTGAAGGATAAGGGCTGCTCAAGTGACAGCTGCTACACGGGAAGAAGCCGAAGCTTATGAACACACAGGCGTGCCCCGTGCAGCTCGCTGCCACCGCAGAACCGATCCTCTCTACGCTATGGCACCACAAGGACGGAATACGTATTAGAGAGAGCCACCTCCCCAGAATGCATGACACAACACATGACTGGTAACATCATTTACTGCTGGGTGGACAGGGGCTGCTGGATTATAGAATTCACCCAAAGAAATTCTCCTCCGCTGGGATTCGAACCACGGAGCTCCCGCTTGTGAGGCGGGTGTGTTAGTTGTACACCACGGAGTCCAACAAGTCCGCCACAGATCACATTCATTTACTGAGCTGAGACCAGTCTCGCACCTTGCTACTGATAGAACCTCTCCTGTGCAGCAACTGTGGAGTTGGCTCGGCATTGGAGGCCACTGCTAGGTCAGTGAACTCTGTTGAACCAGCTGCGCCGGCACCGTCTACAAGAGGTGACGTCACAGTCTGCTCGGAATATACAAATAAAAATGTAAAATGTATTGCATTAAAACCTGGATAATACAAAATAAGGAGATACTTTCAACTGAAACAACGTCTTAGGAAAATACAATACAATTATATTCTATTTTACTATAAAATTAATTATATTTCATGATTACGATTATGCGTGAGTACATCATTTTTTATTTACAAATTTAAGCATCCATTTTGATGTTTTAGCATACATTATTTGATTAATGCCGAATTAAATTCATTTAGATACAACAGTGTTGCGTTACCGGGCGGTATTTCTGTTGCGACGCGCTGGAGGCAAATGTGACGCGCTTCTTGCTCGAAGTTGTGCTGACTGACGAGCGAATTGACGACTTACTCGCGCCACTATTCATTGAGTTTGCTGATTTTCACATGCAAACAAACACACACACACACACACACACACACTATTAGATATGTATGCTATCCAATCTCTTCGATTACAACAACAAAAAAACACTCAACCAAACTTTATATTCCACCGCACCACGCCAGCCTAAAAAACTCCTGCGATACTTGAGTCACAAAAGTCACACCCTTATATTTTAATTCAATAAACAAAAAATGTCAAAGCGAAGAACCAAATAATATCATTTAACACACACATATAATGATATCAAATATCAATACAAATATCAATACAATGATGTCAATACAGATCTATTGGGTTATAAATTTATGAAGTGACACGGTGACCTACTTCTGATGCAGTAAATGTAGGTCAGTGTGTCACACTGGCTCAATCATCGAGTCGAATCTGCTCAGCGATATATTTACTTGGTGTAAAAATTAACGCGTAAATTTAATTGTTTTGTTCGTTAGTTTCTAAGAAGAAATATTCCACCAGGAATCATAATTCAATGCTGAATTGAGAGGATTATCTATCAAAACACCCTCCACAAGGAGCTAACTCAGTTTTTTCTTGAGATAAGCAACATCACGACATGATGTACTAATAACTTTCGGGGAGGGTTAGAGAGAGGTCTAGAGGTCTAGATTTGTTCTGGATCAAACACTCGAAACACATCTCGGTGTCAATAGAGCCACATTCCTCCTTGCTACGCTGGAAACGCTCTAAGCCAGGATGATATGTCTAGGGTACGTTTGGTATAGCTTTTTCTTTCTATGTTAGGCTAGGTTAGTCAGGACGACTGCCTAATAGCGATTTCAACTCCACTACGCTGAGCAGACGTCATCTTACCATATGTGACACTGTGGTAGCATTCTCATAATTAGAGCAATAGCAGCCGCCCTCCGTACCCCCCGGCCGGGGGGGGGGGCGAGTGTTGAGGGCCCCCGTTGCTTCACGTATAACATTACAATTTATCATATTATGTATAGCCTTTACCTTTTTGCTCAGATGTTTTCACCTGAGCTTGTATTATGTGATTATGTATAATAAATAAATTCATTATTTGATGGTTTATTTATAATGGGAGCCCCAAGTGTTGCCTTCGGTGGGGGTGCCTCATAAGTGCTCGCAACGGCTCTGCTCATATCACCTGAACAATCCGAGGAGATCGAGTGTTGAGACGAGGCAGACTGCAGGTCCCAGTCATGACTGCCCGATGAGGACCCGCCGCTGCTCATCATCGAGTACTGCGACACAGACAAGGGCAGACGCATTTGCAGAGCTCCGGCAGATGTTCCTCCCAGCTGCAGAACTCGCTTGTGACATACAATGCATCTGTGAAATACACGACAACACGACAATTGTCTAGGAGTTGTCTAGGATTTGTCTAGGAGATTTGCGACGCAAATCTACGAGAAAATATGAAGCCTTTGTTGGATATGTTATTGAATGATGTGTCGATTTTTAAGAGGTAGTTTCAAATCTTTATTTATCGATTTTGTTAGCAAAGATACTACCAGTATCAATTTTACAACACTCAAAATAATTTTCGTTGAAATATTGTAGTTTTACAATTGAATCAATCCAATTTCTCGAATTCCATTTCCAAAATCTGTATTTGAAATAGGAGCATTCGTTTCGCAAATAATAACCAATTGTATTATTATATCAAAAGAAACAAAGAAATAAAACGTACAACTTATCTATGAATTCAAAAACCACCACAATTCAGAAAAAGTTTATTTGAAATTAATCCAACTAATAGTGAAATTATCAATAATTTGTGCACGTGATTTTGAAAATGTCTTTCACTTCGATATTATCATAATGTGCTCATTCGATTAATCGCAAACATTCGTGTTAAACCACGGGATCAATAGCAAACAACACATTCTCCCAATTAAATTTTACACTGAATTTAATCGTTGCATTCACTAAGTCAAATCTGCTATGTACTATCCTCAAACACACACACACACACACACCCATTTCTGCTAATTTACATGATGTGACCTTGTTCTGTGCCTATATATTGACCGAAGAGAGAGTGTTAGCACGTGTTTTTATTGGTGTCCATTCGCTGCGTTCCTGCTCTCCCGTTTGTTCCATACATTTCGTGTTTCAGCGTGTATGTATGTCTGTCTGCCTGTCTGTGTGTGTCTGTGTGTGTGTGTGTGGATCGATTGATGTTCACAGTGGCAATACAGAACACACACACACACACACACACACACACACACACACACACACACACACACACACACACACACACACACACCATGCATCACAGATAATACAAGAAAATGAACATTCTGAACTCAATACGCACAAACACAAACACAACCTTTCTGAAAACTCTACCCCTCGTTACCTATTGTGTTTGTGTTTGTGTTTATGTGTGTGTGTGTGTGTGTGTGTGTGTGTGTGTGTGTGTGTGTGTGTGTGTGTGTGTGTGTGTGTAATTGTGTGTGTGTGTGTGTGTGTGTGTGTGTGTGTGTGTGTGTGTGTTTGTGTGTGTTTAGTCTTGTCAATCATTCATATTTTCACACGTCAAGGCTGTTTTGATAGTTTGGTCAAAGCAATATTTGGTGGCAAAATTTGCCCGTACACGCTAGACTTAACGAGATCAAACGTGTGTCTTCAAGGCTTGCTTTTTTGTTTACCTCATACGACTCTAGTAAATGCAGTCAGAGATCCAGAAGCGATTATCAGCAATAGTTTGAGGCGAATGGAACGAATTTTTATTTTTGTCTGCTCCCATTTTTAAGTTCCAATAAATCTCAGAACAAAACAAGGAAGTTTTAGCAATTCATCGTTCTGAAGACCGTTAAGTGTTCAGGAAAAATAGCTGCTTGTTTATAAAAAATGTATAATAATTTATACAATTTACACAATAAATTTTAAGAATTTATATAGGAAAAATCTATATAGATACCAACAAAAGTACATTTTCACACGTTGATTGAAAAGTTTTCCTGCTGTAAGAAAGAAAAACACTTGAAAATTACTTCTGGAGAATTTCGTTCAGTTTTGGCCAATTCCAACATTCCTACACTCAACCATTCCAAACAAACACACACACACACACACACACACACACACACACACTCTACCGTTAGAAATAAAATAACTACTCAATGTAGGGAAATACGCCATTTTCAAAACCAAATTGAAGAAACATTTGCTGGAGAAACAAATAACTGAAAATTCTGAAATTGCTCTTGTTTGAGGTAACATATATTTCTCTCTTTCAAACTCCTGTTGTTTTGCGAATTGTTTTCAAATTGTCGTTTGCAAATAGTTTTGTGTTGTATTATATATCATGTTTGATTGTTATTCGATTTTATTGCCATGTGATTGTATTATATTAATTTAGTTCCTCACTATATTTGATTTAAACAAGTCCTAAAAGAAGCTTCGGCTTATAGGACTTTGTCACTGTGCTATACGATTTTTTATTTTATTTTTCACATGTGTGTGCTTATATGTATGAGTGACAATAAACCTAAACAAACAAAACAAACGCACACACAGAGTAACACAGTCACCTGAGAGGAAGTGCCCGTTCTGTAACTGCCGCTTGTATAGAGCGGATGAAACATTTGCGACACATTGCACAGTGACCACAGGGCAAGGTCTGCATTGTTGCTTTGGCATTGCAACATGTGATGCACTGAAACACACACACACACACGCATACAAACAGCCTATTTTTGAAGTACATGAGATTAAATTCGGCATAGGAAGTGATTTTTTGGAACCCGTCAAAATGTTTGAAATGTTTATGTTTCTCAGTGTGGGATTACACAATGACACACGCACATATGGTGAGAACATTATTCACCAAATAAGTACAAACCTTGCTGTCATGTTTTCGAGAAAAAGTGGTTTATGCATCAATGATAAACTGCCCCACAAAATACTCGCTGTTTCTTGCCAGGCAAAATATTGCATCTATAAACGGCTGAATTCGCCAAGTTGTGCTTCTCATAAGAATCTGTGCGTTTTCCGTACACTCTCTTATTTTTACACTCTTTATTTTACACTTTATTTTATTTACACTCTTTGTTACACTCTTTTATTTAAGCTGTATTCAATATACACTTTTATTTATGTCTTTGATTTGATAATTTCATTTACTCATCGCATATTTCTTTTGATTATGTCTTCATATAAGATTCTATCCTCCTGCTTAAAATATTTAATTTTCAGATTATCTCTTTTTCTCTCTACATCTCTTGGTTAGCTTCCAGTACACATGAGGCCACCGCACAGGGTGGTAATAGTGCTTACACTCTTCCCCCATGCTACTGGATTTGCCTGTAATTAATAATAATTAATAAAAATACTAGTAATAACACAATGGTTGCGAGTTTGAGAAGCAAAATATGGATTTTGTTTGTTCTTCAACGAAAATCACACACAAAAAACTCACCTGGTCGATTTTTGAGGACGCTGGCTCCAGTTCTGATCGA
Organism: Sacculina carcini; assembly: GCA_916048095.2. Lineage (NCBI taxonomy): Eukaryota > Metazoa > Arthropoda > Thecostraca > Sacculinidae > Sacculina > Sacculina carcini. Next base: position 7,675,542 of record OU696579.1, on the reverse strand, counting down.
TCAATTTTGTTCAGCAATTTGTCCTGCGAAAGAGAGCAAAATAACAACAACAACAACAACAACAACAACAACAACAACAGCAAAAACACTGTGACAAAATAAGCACGAAATAAACAACACAAAATAAACAAAACACATTGATTTGTTTTTCATTGTTTTGCCACTTTTTGTAAGCACAACTGGACCAATGCTATACAACTATTTTATGTAAAATACAAGACAGGGGCGATGCCAAGGAGGCGCCTGGGGGGGGGGGGGGGGGGCTTAAGCTTATCCTGACCATGAGCATTTCGAGTATAGTTTGCCTCATGTTTCGCCAAGCCCCCTCATCTTTTTCCCTTAGCCCCCCTGATCGGAAAATTCTGGCGCCGCCACTGGCACACGAAGGCAAGATATATTGATCCCAATAACCCATATAACCCCTAGTCAAGCAGGTTCTTGGCACGCCCTTGCTGAAATTTCACTGAAGCCTGTTGTTGGTATGTTTGGTGCACACCACTTTGCTGTTTAAATTTTTCAATTCTCGTTCGGTGACTTTTTTGCGCGCCGACGCCTGAAGTTTGGCCAATTTGCACGCCAAAAACGACTTGGCAACCGGTCTGGCATCACTGGTCGTGTTGCAGCCGCTGCTGGTGCTGCCGCTGTGTTTTCTGCCAAATGGCATCGTATAACCACACTGCAACACTCTGCAACACACAAGCACACACAAGTTTCAATTTTCGTCAGCGTATCAAAATATATGGGATTTCCTTCCCGAAAGTTTGTTCCTGTTTTCTGTCGTTTTTTTTCTCTCGTATACACTTGTGTCTGTCAGCGCGTGTGTGTGTGTGTGTGTGTGTGTTTGTGTGTTAATGCGAAATTGCTTGTTCGTGTATAGTAGGTATTAAGTTCGCAGCGTGTGTGTGTGTGTGTTTGTGCGTGTATGTAGGTGTTAACTTGTGTTAGTTTATGTGTCTGCCTGTGTGTGTGTGTGTGTGTGTCTGTGTTTATGTCTGTGTGTAAGTGTGTCTACATGTGTACATACTAACTAGGCCTAGTTTGTATGTGCTTGTGTGTGTGTGTGTGTGTGTGTGTGTGTATGTTGACGTCTGAGGCGCTAATGAATGTAGAATGTCAACACATCAGTCATTGTCGAGTGAGAACTATTAATGGGGAGACGCAACAAATATGTTGCATGTGAGTTTTTATGTAATAACTGATATGTGAATTCAGAAACAGGAAAGCTCGTGCTGAAATTGTCAAAATCTGTATTATTTATCAACTGTTTTTCGACAGTGAAAAATAGAAATTCTTTTTCCAATTTTGTACTGTAAATTCCGCTCATTCGTTTCAGCCAAAAAAAACGCACAAATTCAAAAACAATTCTCAAGTTCAACTTTGAAGGTAGCTTTGTTCAAAAGTAAAATAGCCAAGTGAAATATCCTTCAAAACCAACTGTAAAAAGAAATATGATGGAAGTCTGAAAAAATCCAGAATTTAAGTTGGCATTGAAATATTTTCTACTCATCACAAATATTCGGCACGGAAAATTGGCTCAACCAAATGTGCAACGTGACATTGTGACCGAATCGCCTGCGGGCTTTTATCATGTCACGACACAATATCGCTCATAGTCGATACGATCACGTTTCTTGTGTAACGAAGTCAATAAGTTTGAGCTTCTGATTGCGGTGTGTCTGGGCAACTCGATAAACGATATCTGTCTGTCTGTCTGTATGTGTATGTGTGTGTGTGTGTGCGTGGGCAATGGAAAATGGATGAGTGTGTGTGTCATTGTGAATGGGCCTAGCACGGCAGCAATCGATAGATCTACAAATTGCACTAAATTGATTGACTCAGTACTGTTCTATACCATGCGGCTATGTCGTATACACGCAATACAAGGCTCGTCACTAAACCAGATAAAACCGCCATTGGCTACTTTAATAACCGAGAAAATAATGAAATAGAGAAGACATATAAATAATAAAAAAAAGATGAAGATAATGCTTAGAGATAGTGAAAAAATAAGTGGAATGTATAGAAGCGTCATATAATAATCCAATAAATCTATTTTTATAAAAATAATAGCGCTAAAAGAAACTAATTGAAGGAATAAAATTAAGCAGAGAGAGAAAATAGCACCGAAATAATATTGAAAATGTCTACTAGACTAGATATCTCACTATAAAGCTAGATATCTCACTAGATCAGGGTTTTTTAACATGTGAGGAATGTAAGAGTTGCCAAGTGGGAAGCTAAAGGTCGGACAGAACAGGACAACTATGTGTGTTTTTATCAATTCAAATTTGTATGTTTTTAATTCTAATCACCTCTTGACATTTACTTTGACGTAACAACCGAATTTATTGAATTTATCAGCGCTTTGATGTGTTGAAAATGAAGAGATGACTCTTATCAAGAAGTGGAGAATCAGTGAGAGAAAAAAGATTGACAACCACTGATCTATCAATGGACCTCAGATTACTAGATACTTAGAAATTGTTTCAAGAACATGTCGCTTTTTACCAATACAATATTTTGTGTTAGTCGTTTGATCAATATTTGAAACTGTACTTTCACGCTAAATTCTTTTTTATTACGAGCGAGCGATAGCGAGCGAGTTCATACTTGGTGTTACTAGAAAAAATGAGTATGAGCGGCCCGCCGGCCGTGGTCACGCTTTTCAGAGGCTTATATCTCTGAAACCATAAGTCCGATTAACATGCATTTTTTTGTTGGGTAGCCTCATCCTTCCTGCCGCGAATGAGACTATGCCGAATCATATCAGTGCCCAGTGTGGCACGTGGCACGTGCCATATGCCCTCTTATAATTTAGCAGAAAACTTTGCCCATGCACGCAGACAAATGCATTTACGACAAAGTTTGATTACATATGATAGCTTCGCGCTCGCTCGTTCATCGCCGAACACGGCGCCTTACTGGTTAGTATATATGAAATCATGCAATTAATTGTATATAAAACTACACATATAGTATTTAATATATTTGGATATAATTAAACTTCAAAAAAATAAAATTTCCACCAGCAATGTTCATATGGCATTTTTGTATTCACTTGTTGTTTGATTAGCGTTTGGTGTTTTCATTTGTTGTGCCAATGTGACCGACATAATGACGGTGACATAATTATCAACAGCAGCTTGTTTTCGTGCCTTTCACTCTAACTTTGCAACAACCTTGCAAGAACAAGCAATCTTATCACTGAACACACAAACACAGACAAACATGCGCATATGGAAGCTATGTAGGCATATGTATTCTGTATGACTTTATACAAGTTTCTGTGTGTGATTTGTTTTGTTTTCATGGGAGAATTAACAATTTTCTTGGGGGAAAGCAGATATTAGCTAAATGTGCTGTAATTACGTATATGTTAGTAATAGATAATATGTTGAGCAAAGTCTAAACTATCTAATCTTCTTACTTGCTTTAATGTGTGTGTGTGTGTGTGTCTAATAATGTGTTTAATAATGTGCCCTACATATATGAGAAAACATCCTTTTCGATACTGCGTTTCTTAGTGTGAAAAATACAGTTTTATCAATAAATACAAAACATGTGTAAATATGTTGACATTCGTGCAACTTTGTATAAATACTTCATGTATGAACATATATATATATATATATATATATATATATATATATATATATATATATATATATATATATATATACCCACCTGTATAGTGATGACTGTGAGAAGACCCGATCACCAGCAACAATGTGGTGACTTCATGATGACTGCAAGTCACAGTGAGTCACCTTTGTCATCTATCTCAGCCTCCTTGCTCTCGATCTCCAAGCACAGACATCACATACAGCACACATTTTCCTAGCTATAACCAACTCGCTGGCTATTCTCACTGGGCACATCCTGTTACACCATAATTATGTGTGTATATATATATATATATATGTGTGTGTGTGTGTGTGTGATTGAGTGTATGTACGTGTGTGTATGTATGTGTGTGTGTGTGTATGTGTTTGTGTGTGAACCGTCAGAGTTGACCTCAGAGCCACACACACGTGGTCCGACTAAGCCACACGCGTCGTCTGTGTGTGTGTCAGTGTGTGTCAGTGTGTGTCAGTGTGTGTGTGTCAGTGTGTGTGTCAGTGTGTGTGTGTATGTCAGTGTGTGTGTGTGTGTGTGTGTGTCAGTGTGTGTGTCAGTGTGTGTGTCAGTGTGTGTGTCAGTGTGTGTGTGTGTATGTCAGTGTGTGTGTGTGTGTGTGTCAGTGTGTGTGTCAGTGTGTGTGTGTATGTCAGTGTGTGTGTGTGTGTGTGTGTGTGTCAGTGTGTGTATGTGTGTGTCAGTGTGTCAGTGTGTGTCAGTGTGTGTTTGTGTGTGTGTCAGTGTGTCAGTGTGTGTGTTAGGATGCTGCATCAGCGACTAGGCAATGGTGTGTTAGACCGCGTCGGAGCCGATGGTCGATACAACACACACACACACACACACACTGACACACACACACACACTGACACACACACACACACACAAACACACACAGTAAGGCAGAAGATTGACCCGGGAGAGAGATGGCTGGAAAAATCGCACGAGGACTGCAAGAAAGTTTTGCTGACGAGGATTTGATGTTGTGTGTGTGCGTTGGTGCGGCCGGGTACGAGAACGATGAATGCTGAACGAACGAAGAGAATTTCAGTGAACAAACAAGAAACAACAACAGAAGCAGCAATAACAAGAACATCAAGAATTTTATATATTTTCCATCGAATATTATTCAAATAGCCAAAAAAAACAATGTTAGTAAATAACCTATAAAAAAATTAGTGAAGGATGATATTATTTTTCTTGTTAAATATAATTGAATGCGTAATATTATGATGGTTTCAGATGTCAAAGTGCATACTAAAACAAAACACAAGCACATACACACACACACACACACACACACACACACACACACACACATACACACACACTCATAGACGCACACACACTCATAGACGACATTTTAACGTGAAACCATAATAGCCAGAGCACATCACATAAAGACCAGCAGACACGAACAACCCATTCGGTCTCACATAAACCCCACTCCACTAAGGGCACACAAATCCAATAAACATACCACCAAGAAATTATAGAAATACGTGTGTTTTGTGAACTGTGTATTCAATTTATCGTTTAAATAAAAAACACATTTGTGTTGTACGCTTTTGACACTGTTTTCTGCTTTTTTGTATTTTTTTTATACAATATCCATTAAACATATATTTCACCCGGTGCCGTATAGTTTCATTGCAGAATATTTGAAGCGAAAACCTCTTGATTTTAGAAGAGTTTGTATCGCAAATAGCCTACTCCTGTGTAATGTCATTAGCGTATCGATTCTGTGTATATCTATTGATTATATCCTGTGTATATCTATTGTGTATATTTTTGTTTTTGTTTTTTTGTTTTGTTTTTTTGCTCTTTCTTACTACCATGTTTCAATTTTGCGGTGTGTGTGCATGAGTATGTTTGTCTGTGTGTGTGTGTGTGTGTGTGTGTGTGTGTGTATGTGTGAGTGTGTGTGTGATTGTGGGTGTGTATTGTCCGCATGTTTGTTTTCCCTAAGCGGCGTGTCTTACTTATTTGTTTATATTTCTGCACCAAGATTTGTCTTTTCGCGCGTGTGTTTTAATGTGCGCTATACAAATAAACGTTAATAATAATAATAATAATAATTGCTCTCAAATAGAATAGGAATCGTATACGATATACCTCGACAACACCGCGTCCATCACTAAACAATTATTTGCTCTTCCGTACACACACACACACACACACACACAAGCATACATTGTACTTGATGTACCAGTGGAATGGAAGTTTTTCAGGTCGGCTCAATCAGTCTGTTGATATCCCATTCCCCCAATCCGCCCCTCAATCATCAATCTTCCTCAACCCCCGAAATCTAATTAGAATTTTATCGATCAGCTACACATGACGTCATCTGATGACGACACATGAATAAGATGAAAACCTGATCATGCAGCTTCCGGTGGGTTTGCTTGTAATTCTTCTTCTCATCAAACTTCTTACTCTTTCTACGTTTTCTGTCACTCTTTCTCGAGATCACTCTTTATCGAGCGCTCACCTGAATTGGTTCCTCCACACACCGCCTCGACTCCATGGAATTGACGACAGAGTTTCTGCGACCTGAAAATTATTCTGTAATCGAACAAATATTTTAAATGACAGAGTATCTGAATTCTGAAAGCTTCTTAACCTTGAAGAAAACAGTTGAAAATAAACAATAATGATTGACAAATCCGGCAGATAATAAATTCATTTGTTTTAAATTACTCATTTGTTCAAGAAAATTCAATATCGCAAAATCACTAGAAACGAAAATTGACGAATTTACATTGCCAAAAACACACACCCACACATTTCCCACCATTTATTCCCCAATTGGCAGCCTTCCTCAATTCCCCACCCGGTTGTCAATTCTCCGCTGTTTACGCACCGTTGTTTTGGTCATATCCATCTGTTAGTTCGACACAGTGTCACTCACACACTACCACACACACACACACACACACACACACATGGGTGTGGTCAGCTGCACCGGAAGTGGGGTGCGGAAACCCCACCCTCTCAACCCATGCGGCTGGACACACACACACACACACACACACACACACACACACACACACACACGCGCCTGGAGAGTCAGTGTTTAATGGGCAAATCATAGAAATAGTGTAAGCTTTGTGGAGCACCTCATCTCATGACAACAGTGTTAGTGCGGTTTTGTGATGAAATTTATTTATTGAGTGGATCAGTCGAGCCAGTGTACAAGTCAATTCAGGTGAGATAATATTTTAATCTTCCTAATCTTAATAACTATCTATATCTTGTTGTTTTCTATATGAATGTGTCTTCATATTAAATATTCTCTCCGTTCTGTTTTCGCTCTGTGCTGATATTAATACGTGCTTCCTTATTTTGGTCTAATTTAATATAATTGGGACTAAAATACAGACACCAATCGATTTTGTCCGCAGATATGGGGGCACACAACGGCAAACATCGCACCTATAACGTTCAAGAAGGATTCGGGACACTTCCTTACACACCTGCACTTCTACAGGCGCCCGAAAATTTCCGCGATCCACCTGCGTTTGTGCGTAATAATCCTCTGTACGAGGCGAGTAGTGATTGGAGACAACACACCATCGATGGCCTGGTCAACGTTCGAGAGGAGAAGGAAGACATGGACCTTTGTCCGCCTGCCGATCATTTGTACGACAAGAACGGACATTTCCCCGATGAACGGGCCAGCGTCACGGCTTTTGTGGACGTTCAAGAAGAAACTACAGGCGATGAAGCAAGTGTTGGAGGTTCAGTTGCCGATTTGGACATCGCCGCAGTGTCCTCGAGCAAAACTGTCGAGGTGCCAGTGCCCGCACCCAGGAAAACCCCAGCTCTCCTCACTGATTCAGCATCGGCTAGCCAAGCAGTAGCATCCAAGCAGAAACCAGTGCGCGTCGCTGTGAAATGGAGCGACCAGGAAAGCGCTCACCGTCAGAATTTCGGACAAGAAAGTCAGGAGTGTTCAGATCAGCATATGATCAGCAACACATCGTCTGAAAACTCCACGCCAAGGACAGCATGGTCTGCGAACAAAAAACTTCATGGGAACGTCAGTGGAACACACACGTCAATCACCAGAGAGGTAGTCACAAACTCTTTTGCTCCGTCGACCGGTGAGAAGACGATCAGAGAAGCGACGAAAGATTCCGGACCACTGGAAGGTGTGTAACTAGTCAACTCAATATACCAACGATGTAATTGCAACTTTACTAAACTATATTAGAAACACCCGCAATTCATACATTTATGCAAAGTTATGATAAATATATTCAAACAGTGACGCTGAATAAAATACCAACAATTGCTCAATACAAAAAAGTGTTTTTGTGTTATTTTAAACACAAAAACACTGCTGTTATTTTTGTATAAGGATTCACGCGAGAGCAGTTGTTCTTAACCTGTGTGGGAAATTCCCCACTGGTGGCGAATGGAAGAGTTGTCAAGTGGGAAGCTAAAGGTCAAACAGAACAAGACAACTATATGTGTTTTATCAATTCAAATTTGTATATTTTTGTTTCTGATGACCTATTGACGTTTACTTTGATGTAACAACTGAATTTATTGAAATCATCAGCGCTGTGTTGTGTGGAAAATGAAGAGATGGCTCATTAAGAAGTGGGGAATCGGTGAGGAAAAAGGTTAAGAACCACTGATCTATAACAAATACTAACTTTGTTCCACTCGCATTGTGAAGATGCAAAGCAAATTAGAGAAATCTCTTTTCTTTCAAACAGGTCCATTGATGATCATGACTGATGCTACTGTAGAGAAGGGTTTTGTAACCAGATACACCACGTTGCACGACCAAACACTTTCAGGCGTTGACTTCAGAGTGAATCTCCGTGGTGCAACAATAGAACTAGATCCTTCAGATCGGGAACAAAGAATTGTGCGGATCACGTCGGTCGATTCTCGACCAACTCTTCTCAAAGTTTGTCCTTTTCTCTTGTGATCACTTCTTGATCTGTACGTGTATATAATTTAACAGTTTAACATATACTTATCGTGCTTGTTATACACATTTGTATCACAAATTTCCTAATTAGGCTTAATTTTACTTGATTGCATTCAATTATGAATTATATTTAATTTTTAAATTTATTTGATTCAATTTCATTCAACTATCCGCTTTATTCAATTGTATTTCAATTATATTTTATTAATTCACACCCAAGTTTTTCATTTTTCTAAATTTCATTCCAAATTTTTTTTTCAGTTTTAATTATATGCATTGTCTTATTTCAATTTTAGTGTGTTGATTTTTAATTTCATTTATCTTTTCTGTATGTTTCTTGATGTTCAATCTGCATGTGGATTACAGTAATACTTTTCTAATTTAATTTTATTTATTTTAATAATAATTATAGTCAATAAAATTTAAAAACAACTTGAAGTATTTCACAAGCAATGACATTCAGCATGGAATTCACTTTTGTATTCAGTTTGACTCGAGTGAAATATGTCGATTATGGTTGAGACGAATGAAACACTCGATTATGACGGACGACAAGAAACTAGACAATGAACATCTCGACAACAAAACGCAATTTGAAAGTCAACAGTCAGCATTGGCCGAGACTCGAGCGAAAAGTTCAATATCAACATCCGCTTCCACTACGCTCATTAAACTGGAAGATGACCCGAAGCCAATGGGAGCAATGGAGAACGTCGCTTGTGGAAGAGTCCTATTTCACGATGTCTCCACATCCACACAGGAAATATCCACCGACCGGAAGATCGCCAAGCAAACTCTCAATCATTCCAAAGTGGGAGTTGACATGAAATCTTGTCCAAACAAATTAAGCGCAACACGTCCAAGCCAGCCGGGAATTCAAATCACAGAAGTCAGTGAAGACAGCGGAAGACATTTGTGTCATCAAAATGCACACACACAAACAGAGCATCACAAAGACACTGCTCTTTGCAAATCCACCGCTGAAGCAACTTGTTTGCCCGACGGATTTTCGCGCCAAATTCGCCACACTGCCGCCATGTTTGAACAGCTGGCCGTGGCCAAGATCTGGCGCTTGTTGACAGGCGCCGGCGGAGGCCAACTTCTGACCAGCAGCTGCAGTATGGACTCTCTGCTACCGCGCCAAACCACAACCGGCAACAACAACCACCACAATCCCTCAGCCACCGAGCCAGCGGACTGTCACAGCTCGGTGAGTAGTGAGGAGTTGGCCGAACTGGTGAGATGTGCGGCCAGCGATGGAGATGAGGAGGACCTGCTGTGGTTGAAAGTGAAGACACGCATCGCTCAACGGCGTCGTCGCTTTCAGCAGCTTGACAACCAGCTGGAAAGTCAACGGATCACCAAGATTCGCAGTCAAGTTGAAGGTCTTGATCTGGGCAGCACTTGGTCGGCTCCTAAGCGGCACGATGAAGCTGTAGCGGAAAAAGCAGTGGAGATTGACTTGGTCGGAGAGGAGGATGGTCGTTACCGCTGCTGGACGGGACGTTACATCGAACAAGACGAAGAACAACAGGTGAGAACTACTACGAACACTTCGATCTTCTCTAATCTTCTCTTCGATCTTAATCAATCATGTGCGTTTAATGAAATGTGTTCTCTCAATATATATGTTTTGTTCTTTATAATGCTATTGCTATTCTATCTTCCTTTTTGTCTCTTGATGATTGATGTACTTGAAGATTACAGATTACCTCTTTTAGGAGCACTTTTTCTGGGGATTCATAAGCGTTTGGAAACGTTTGAATACGGGACAAAAATATTACATGACAGCACAAAATATAGCCAAGCTATTTGAAATGATGTCTGCTTACATTTTCTCACCTAAGCTTAAGCGAAGTTCAACGTGAGTACTATTATTATTTCACATTTATTTTTGACAAACACACTGTTCAGCATTTTGGCTAGAAGCAATCGTTTGCGACATGATCTCTGGCTTTTATCGGCAGATTTTGAAGAATGTCGTCAACTGCAAACTAGTGCAACAACGGCTGCAGCTGAAAATCAAAGCCAGGAAGCGACTTCAACAGTCGATTTCAGAAGAGAACTGTGTTGCAGCATCAATTGCACAGCAGGTCGACGAGACCAGAAGTCGTCTGCAAGAATGCAAGACAAAATTGACACAAGATTCGGCGTGGAATCGCAAACGGTATATTGACGAATATAAATGTTCTGCTTGGCCAGTCATAACGTAAAACTCCAACAAACACACACACACACACACACACACACTATTTTCTCGAGACCTCACTATATCATCAAATAATCATATCTCACAAAACATTATATGAACGATACATATATTTATTTCTTTTTGAGAACTTGATTAATGTATTTAGGTATTAGGAATCAGAATATATGAAAATGTCGATAAATCGCATTGATAATTTTTCTTTGTCAAAATTCTGGATTCCACGATCTTAGTAGATTTAACTTGACCAAATCAAATATAGCCACAGTCTTTGACAACATTGCGCAGATAGTCAAACACGGACAGCATTTTCACATTGGTCTCGTGGTCGTTGGAAATCCGGTGAATCCTTGAGTTTCTTTGATCAACATCAAGCGTGGTCAGGGTATCAGTGGGGATGCGTACTTGAGGCACTGAGTGTATACTGCCAATCAAGTGATGATAAACACATGCTTGAACGGCGATCACATCTTTCAGTTCGCTCATTTGCTTTTGAATATAGTCGAGGGTCAACCAAGAGAGGTCCGAGTCATTGCTATGTCCCAAGTTCCCAACAGTCTTGCCAAATGTGTCGATATACGTGCTCCACAGTAATCTTAGCTGTTCTCGTTCAGGACACTGGTCGGTGCATGTTGTCAACAAACAAAAAAGGTCCAGCACCAGATTTCCAAGCCGCGAGAATTGGAAATCAACCATCTTGAATTGTTTGGGAGTGCGGTGTCCATTTTCCGTGGTTTCATAGCGAAACATCATGTTGCCGCTGTGCAAATCTGAGTGCAATAGAACAGCTTGCTTAGATTGCGCATCGTAAACTGTAGAAAGCTCCTCAGTCAACTGATCTTCCGAGGAACAACGACCGATAGACTCGGCTTCAGAAAATCGGCCTGCCTTCTCCAGCAGTATTTCAACATGGATGGCTGTAAGTCGGAGAAGATTTCTCAAGTCATCATTGAGGATTACTGGTTTAGCTCGCATTTTCGCCGCTATGCTAGGATAGTGTTGTTGAATGACATGTCCTGTGGCGTGTAGTTGAGCAACACCTTCTATCGCCATAATCATATGCGGCAGGTCGAGTTTGACGCCAGTTTTCAGTGACGTGAAGTGCTCCAGTTTCTCTAGCACGAGAAATTCGCCAGAGTTTTGCTCGCTCGGTCGTGCGGCATTTTCGTTCACACACACATCGCCGCATTGATGTCCACTGTAGATTAACCTATTTGACAAAGACAACACATTTTTTGTACACGCGAAAGTACTGAATAATATTAAATGATTAAAAACAGCTTACTCAACGAATTGGCCATACAATAAACTCATGGAACTAATATATCACCGTGTGATTGGATGTTTTTGAGAAAATTGCTTATGGTAACAAAAAGTACATGTATACGAATACGAAATAGAACATCACAAATCTTATAAAACGAGCAGAGTTGTGGCAACTCCGTAACTACATTGTTTCAATGGCTTGGCAGCGCTTGCTTAAACGCACTTCGGCATAGGAATGATGTTGGAACAGTGCTTAAGCTCAAATAATTCCTCCAGAACTTTGTAGACATGTTGCTCTCGATCCAATACACCACTCTCTTTAAACGCTCGTTTCCACACAGCCAGAAGACAACCCGAGTAAGGAAACTTGACAAAAAATTGTATTGTTTTGCTGTCCGTTTCCTCGTTCCCATTGGTAACGTCTCCATCCACTACGACCTCGAGAATCTGTCAATAAACAAAAAAAGCGGACCACTCCCATAAGCAAGTGTCCGAGATATCAACACTCCCATATTCAGCAGTCTGAATGTGGAGACACAAACATAACCTTTGACTGATTCTCATGCCTTTTAAAAAACGATCTATTCAAGTAGATATGTACATTTATCTCACCCATAGAGATTTCTGCATAATGAAATGCATAACTACTTGAATTTTAATCAGTGGTGACGCTAGTTTGTTACGGTGAAGGGGCTGAGGGGGGCTAGGGAAAGGGCTGCGGGGGCTTGGCGAAACATGAGAAACTACACTCGAAATGTCCATGGTCAGGATTATAGGGAGGGGAGTTCAAGGTGGGCCTGTCACATTTATTGGGGGCTTCAGCTTCTCCAAAGGCCAAAGGCCTCAAGTGACAGCTGCTACACGAGAAGAAGTCGAAGCTTATGAACACACACAGGTGTGTCCCGTGCAGCTCGCTGCCACCGCATAACCAACCCTATCCACGCTATGACGCCACAAGGACGGAAGACGTAATAGAGAGAGTCACCTCCCCCGAATGCATGGCACAACACATGCCTGATATCTGGTACCATCATTTACTGCTGGGTGGACAGGGGCTGTTGGATTATAAGAATTAGCCTAAAGAAATCCTCCTTTTGAACCACGGACCTCCCGCTTGTGAGGCGTGTGTGCTACCACGGAGTCCACTACACCACGGAGTCCAACCAAGTCCACCATTGGCACAACCACTGCAGGGCTTGTTCAGTCCAGCCACCGAGTGGCACAACACAAAACAACCTGCCGTTCACAACTTCTCCACATAGAGAACCAGGAGAACGTGTTTACCTCGATTGCCGATGTCGTTCCCGGTCGAATAGTGCAGTTACTAGCGTACTGGTAGCTTTCCACGTGCCAATTCTGTGCGGTCAATTTGTGCACAAACGCCGATACCGCCGGCTTGCTGAAATCATACTGCGCCGTGCGAGAATTGCGCCCCATTTTGCTGCCGAAAAGATCAGGCACTAAATGGAAATTAACTCAGCATACACAGTGTAGTGTTATTGGTTTTTCGCTCCCGTGTAACCAATAACACTACCAAACACAATATGTGTACACGACTTTAATAAACTATTTTGTCTTTTAGACTTAGACTAAAAGACTTATTAATGAACACGGACATAATCACGAGTTCGCCACAGATGGCCAAACACTGTGTGTGTGTGTGGCAGTGTTTTAGTTTAGTTTATTTTAAGGGCACACGTCTTCCTAACAGGAGTCGATCGGCCCTGGTATTGGTTTCAATAATTGTGTTTTATATTATTTGCGATAGGTCTGTGCGAAGTAGGTATATATAGGTGTGTCTTTATATGTATTGTTTAGTGTTGTCCGGTGGTGTGTTTGATCCTAGCAGTGTGTTCATGTTCATTGCGCATATGTATCTTTTTCCTAAGCTCCGTCTCAAGATGCTCCTTTCCTTGTGATAGTGTGGACACTCCATGAGAGCGTGGGTCACTGTTTCACTGTCATTCGGACACTGGGAGCTATTCCAAGCCGAGCCAAATGGTGATTCAGACATGTGTGCCCGGTGACGAGTCTGAAATACGCCATCTCTACGCTTCTGTGCATCTGAGTGTTTTTACTGCGATTGTTGTAGACTGACTGCAGGCTGGTTGAAAGTTGTTGTTGTATGTATTTGCGGAATTGTGTCTGGGCTGTTCGCATCATGTTGCGGTGTACCGCTCTCCATTCACATAGTCTTCAAATGTCGTCTGCCTGGCGCATTGCTCGCTTAGCTGCTTCATCGGCTAGTTCGTGTCCTGTAATTTCTCTATGAGCCGGAATCCATTGTATTGAAATGTTTCTATCGGTCGTATTCTTGTTTTGTAGGATGGCAAGTATGTTGAAAATGAGTCTTCTGTAAAGTTTCGGATTGTGTTGCCCAATCAGATGTATGCTTGATCTGGAATCTGTGTAAAATTGTAGCAGTGCTTGTTGTATTGCGCATGGTTCTGCTTGTGTAATTGTGGCTGATTTTGGTAGAGTCCAACTTTGCGTAACTGCTGTGTCTGGCGTGTATATTGCTGTGCCTGTGGATTATATTTGGGGGTCACGTGAGCCGTCTGTGTAGATTTCTATGTCGAATATACCAGTTTCGGCATGGAGCAGAGAGAGAGAGAGAGAGAGTGTGTGTGTGTGTGTGTGTGTGTGTGTGTGTGTATTTGTTTGTGTGTATTTGTGTGTGTGTTGATGACGCAATAACTCGAGGAAAGATATAGTGTGAGTTGGTTGCAGCGAACACACGATGACGCAATATTGCGTGCAGTTCCCGTGATTTTGATGAGTCGTCTGCATTTTGCAGTACACACGCCATTACATTTTGTATGAGTAATTGTAATTTTGTAATATTGAAGTGTATTGCCACAACACAAACGGCAAGGGTTCATTGAGCAGAGCTCTTGGATTAACACAATACATCTTATATGTATATATAGTTATTAACATTGAGCATACATTATAAATGCTAAAGCAGTAATGTTGAACCAAAAACACATGTGGTAACGCTATAAAAAAATGGTGATTTCAGTGACAATTTTTTTGTGAAAAATATAAAAGAATATGGTTCGTTTGAATGTGGAGCGATTTTTAGAATTGATCAGTTTTTTGTGCATTCACGTGGTAATTGGTTGAAAAGGGTTGGTCCTAATCTAAATATGCTGTTTTAGTCTGTCTATGTCGTTGTTGGAAAGGCGGGACATACTAAAGCAGCTGCGTTATTTCCGGTGTCACAACCACTATCAACAACTCGAAACATATTAACACGATGGATGTTTTCATGTACTGACATTAGAGTGAATAATTTATGTACATATTGAAATTCTAGCAACTTGTGCTTGGCAGAGATTTGGCATGTACTAGTGACTAGGTAGCGTGTGAAGGTCATGAAATTTTCAATCATATACACACACATCAAATATGCGCGAATATACTTTGCGATAATGCTTATATCAACAAATTCTACAGAAATATATTTGATTGAGTTGATTGTCACAATTGAAAACAAGTACAATACACTCACCTGAACTTCAATTCACAATTGTGTTGTTTAAACGAAAATTTAGCAGTGAAAATCCACTTGAAAATACAGATTTATTTAGACAAAAATGCTCGTCACGGAATGCTACACGCCAGCAGCGTGGTATTCTATGAACAAACTGAACACTAACAGCACACACACACACACACACACACACACACACACACACACACACACATACAAGCATACGAGTATACACACACACACACACACACAAGTACAAGTACCAAATGCAAGGACCTTGCATTGGCTCTGGGCATTTGGCTATTTGGCATTGGCAATACAATACAAACACAACGACACGGACCATGGGCACGACAAGATCTACCGTATCTAACTCACCTAATGTAGCGCTGTTGACCTTTGACAATTTGACAATTTGACAATTTGATCTTGTCACGCCATTGCGACGAATGTCTTGCGTACAAGAACAAGCCGACTGCAAGCAATATTTGTTGGAAAATATTTGAGGATTTTTAGGTGCGCTGTTAAGTCTGAAAATTAGGATTAATTGATGTTTTGTGTGTGTGGACAGACTGGAATCCGTTCTGAATCAACAGGAAATCGAACTTACAGAAGCTCGCGCCCACTTGGACTCGATGCGAGACAAACTGAAGCACTTCGATGCCGAAATCTTGTCGCATCAGCGATGCCTACAATCTATGAGTCTGCAAGACAAGACGTCGGCTTGTCTTGGACGTGATGTGACTGCGGACTTTTCTGTCCAAGTCAGCGTCAACGAGTGAACAGACGAACGGTAACGGCCAGCTTGCCAACTGTTAGGAATATCCACTAGACCTGGCGTTGTTGATCGGGGGTCTTTGCGCCCCTAGGGAAGCGAAGATAGAGTTTCTAACGGGTGCGAAAATTGCTGTAGAAATTGAAGAAAATCGGCAGCGGCGATATTTTGCACGAGACAGGACAATTTCAGTCACACGCAAACACACACACACACACACACATGCACACACACAGACACAAGTCTTGATGCACACACACGCACGCACACATGCACACACACAGACACAAGTTAGTCTTGATGCACACAGAAGTGATGCAATGTTTGCAACTCGACCTTTGCACGCTCGACTAGATTCCCTAGATATCAGTCATGTGTTGTGTCATGCATTCTGGGGAGGTGGTCCTCTCTAATACGTCTTCCGTCCTTGTGGCGTCATAGCGTGAAGAGGGTCGGTTCTGCGGTGGCAGCGAGCTGCACGGGACACACCTGTGTGTGTTCATAAGCTTCGGCTTCTTCCCGTGTAGCAGCTGTCACTTGAGCAGCCTTTAACCTCTTAAACAATGCCAATAACCAGTCAAGCAGTGAAACCCATAACAATACATTTGGCTTTCATTGTATAAATAATAAATAACAAATGTGCATTGTTTTGGCATTTTGTTTTAGTGTGTTGTTGCCTTTGAGATTTAATTTAACGGTGAACGTTTGAAGTTTAATCTACCGACATTTCTAGTTTATATCGGCAAAATACGATATTACGAAAATACGATCTGTATTGTTAGGGTTTTCATATCCATAAGATATCCCAAGAATCTAAACGAAATTAGCTTCTGTTGGTTGGAACCCATCAGTATCGGATCCAGAGTGCAATTTGGGGGGGAGGGGGGGCTGAATTATGTATGAGTGACTAGGTAGCGTGTGAAGGTCATGACCTGGGAAA
The DNA here is from genome assembly GCA_916048095.2 of Sacculina carcini. Taxonomy (NCBI): domain Eukaryota; kingdom Metazoa; phylum Arthropoda; class Thecostraca; family Sacculinidae; genus Sacculina; species Sacculina carcini. Next base: position 7,658,293 of record OU696579.1, on the reverse strand, counting down.
TTTTCAATGATATACACACACACAATGATGTACATCAATGTTTTGTGATAACACTGGTCAACAAATTTTGAAAAATTGTGTGCTTCTTAAATGGGATTAGTTGATTCTGATGTATTTTCATTCAATGAATCCAAATATCACGTTGAAAAATGTGTATTGGCTACATGTTCAAAGATACGAGGCATGTAATATTTGATCAATTTATTTAAATATACAGTATATGTGATTGTTTTTAATTCTAATCCATATCTACTCTATGCCTTTTTGCTTGACGCTTATAACAGGCTGAAGAGTCTAAGGAGGCGATAATCTAAGGGGCGATAATCCACCTGGGTTGGCTCCTGTTGCAGTCGTTCGGTGATTGAATTAAAAAAATCGTCTCTTGACAGTGTCCAGCAATAGTCTGCAAGCATTGTTGTGTTCCATTTACCCTGGTACCTCTTTTCCATGGTTGAAATATCTTGATTAAATCTTTCACCATGTTCGTCACTAACTGCTCCACAGTTTGCTGGGAAAAATGCTAAATGTGAATCCAAAAAGTGGATTTTGAGTCACATGTTTGAGTCAAATCCCATGATCTTGTAAGCCTTGATGAGGTTTTCCACCAATTCTTCATAGTTTCTCTCCATTTTGTTTTCGTGAATTCCCTTTGCAGCTAATTTGAATGCCTTCCAAGCAGCTTTCTCCTCCCCATGAAGAGCTAATTCAAATTCATCGTTTTTAAGAAGCTCTCGAATCTGAGGACCAATGAAAACTCCCTCTTTTATCTTTGCGTCGCTCAACGAATGGAATTTTACATTACACTATTCATATATGTATATGTGTATGTGCGTGTGTATGTGTTCGTGTGCATGTGTTTGTGTGTATGTATGTATTCAATTTTGCCAGCACCCATGCACTTTCTGCCGATTTGCGCTCCTTATTTTTGTCTCCATTCCGCTCTGTGTCTACATTTTTATTACTCTGCTCCTGCCCGCGCCTTTGCCCTCGAAAGTGCGCTAAATCAAATACATGTTGTTGTTGTTGTTGTTGATGGAACAATACTAAGGGCAGAGAGCATGTGAGCGTAGTGAGTATACACTTTCGCCAGCCTGTAGGAACCTGTTGAGACATGTAGGCGTATCATGAAAATTAGAGCTACCAAACAATTTTAACCATGATATTTGTTACCAGCATCCTAAAATTATATGAAAAATGCTACTTTGGTCTCGGAAGCATTTTGGTTGTTCACCAGTGTAATCAATAAATTCTACAGAAAGATATTTTCTTCTACTTTTCAGGGAAATCCCCAGTCTGTATCCACCAGTGGAACTTATTCTTCAACTATCATTTTTCCGGCTGAAAAGCTCAGCTCCACACGAGCACAACGATTGGATTTTCCAAGCGTGCACCGTGACTAATGAATATTTGGCCGATAGATGACAGCACATTCGTGACACATGTGGTATTTTGCTCTATTTTCTATTGTGTGTGTGAATGTGTTGCATTTGTGTGTTTATTTATGGAATTATGCGTGTAAATCCCTGCTGTATGTTTCACATATTTTATTGTGCATTTTTGTTTCACTTATGTAGTTTTAATTTAGTTCTTGTGGCGCGATGTGCATCACCATAATTGGGGACGCGCGGAAGCTATGTTTGGATTGTATTGGCTGAATTCAACACGGTGTTCTCATGTGTTCAAGTCACATTACACAATCGCTTCAACCAAAAACTGCAAACTCTTTTATTATGCACGATAAAAAAACAGCAGCGCTAAAAATATAATACAATTGCACGTCTTATTTATACATAATCCGCTAATAAAATTGGTCCAAGATACTAAACACGCGGACACATAAATTGGAAACATTCAAATGAGCTGATAACATTTTCAATAAAATTCAACTATACTCCGCCAACATATTCTTCTCTAAATAGCAAAAAATAGCAATACATTTCATGGCGCACAAAAGACACAAATATAAAAATTCACCAGAAATTTATCGCGTCAATTAATCAATGATTTAGCGCGAATAAAAATATCTACTTGATCAAACAACATAAACGAATAACGCCACGTCTGCAATAAATACGACGCCAGCCTATGCAATATTGCAGAACAATAAATCCTCTGGAATTAAACCACATTTTGTACCTTGACAATCTTACACACACACACACACACACACACACACACACACACATACACACACACACACACACATACAAAGAGACGGATAAAACACGTAATATTTCAGCTAAAAATATTTAAATTTCTGTAGAAAAACGTTCATTTAGTGTGTTGTTGTGTTTTGTCGGCGCTGTCTTGGTCTGTCTGCAACGACAAGTCTTGCAGACGCGCGGCTTGTTGATCCTGCAGTTGTCTGACGCCGTCGTCCCGCCAGTTATCGGGCGATCCGTCCAGATGGCGCTGTTTCTTGCGGTCGTTCCATCGCAGACAGCTGTCTAGCGAGGTGAACCAGTCGCTGATCTGATCCAGCGCGCAAATCGACGGCAACGGATAGATGGATGTGGTCACACGCAAACTGCCAACACACACACACACACACACACACACACACACACATACACAGAAGTACACACACAGATACATACAGAAATACACATATACATACTCACACACAAACAG
>OU696579.1:7330662-7650662 GCA_916048095.2 Sacculina carcini | reverse complement strand
TGGGTGCATTCAGCGAGCGAGTACGCCTGTAACACACACACACCGACACACACACACACACACCATTCAACAAAAACGATGCGTACCAAAAATAAAAATATATTATGAATATAAAAATTTATTGAATATCTATACACACAATTTATTTATCCACAACTAATATAATGAATTATAAACCAGGTCCGATTAATAGTATATATCCGTGTGTAGTAAAAAAGCATAAGGAAATTGAAGCTGTACAAGTGTCATATATGCAGGCTACACTGTAACACAAACTACACACACACAAACACACACACACACACACACACACACGAACAAAGATTACAGCACAGAAAATACACAGAACAATTACTAGGCAATAATCAAAAACACACGCGCCGCAAAAACACTGGCAAAACATGACAAACACAATGCAATTAAGTGAGTGGAATTAACAAAGTTGACTGTCAAAACAAACATACACAAACATACATAGAGACTTATAAGCCGCTTTAGTGCAGGGAATTCAGTGTGAAAATCAATAGACTAGGATAAGAGCGTGGGAGGTTCACATACTCTTTCCATTGCATTAATTGTTGTTGGTTGTATTTTGCAATGTCTCTGCAACAATGGCCCATGCTCTGATTGCAATTCAGCAATAATTTCTATTCGTATGTAATGTTGTATCGAGCCTAGCTAGCTAAGGTGAGATAGTGTATTGATTATAAATCATCAATAAATATCGTTGAATGAACGTCATTTAGTGAAGGGGTAATTAGACAACATGCACACATGTTTATGAACACACCTGTCAGATATTAGCATTTCATCAACAAACACACACACAGACAAACAAACGCACACACAGACAGAGGCACAGACAAATTTCCCGAATTATTTTTCGCAGACACTCGTGCATGCAAACGGTAAACAGTATTAAGAACGAAGATAGGAAAACAATAGAGCCACCACTACGACAATGCAAGCTAAATAAAAACCAAACAACACAACTGACGAAAACAAAGCAACACACACACACACACACACACACACACAGACACACAAAAAACAACATTCACCAACAAAATAAGCCGCAAGCTGCTCAACAAATGCGCGAAAACAAACACACACACACACACCCGCATGCTGTCAGAAATAAGCCACCACAATGAAACAGGTCTTGAGCGTCTGACCGCCAGATTACACCAGAGCGGGTCCGTAAGCGCACATAAACACCCACCCACCCACACACACACACACACACACATGCAATTACACAGCGTAACCATGCAAACAACTCGATAGTGAAGGAGAGAACAAGCCTCTACTGGACATCATCAAGGACAATACAGAAAGAAGTGAATTTGCGACAAATCATTGGCACAAGGAATAGGTGCGGCACGGAACTCGTTCCCGAACAAAAGGTGGTTGATTTCTAGAGAATCTGGTGGCTAATTTTCACCCGGGCAGCGTTGAAAGGCCTTTGCTGTATTGCCAATCAGGAAATTACCGAGATAGCAAGGTACCAAGATACCAATTAACAAGATAGAGTAGAGAAATACTATTATGATCTAGGGATACATTCAGAAAGACGAAATAGGCCTCAATTGTTCTGATTGGTCATCTGTCCTTTCTCGGAACAACTAGCAAATGTGTTGACGACGGGAAAAATCAACGAATAGTGAGGAGAAAAACGAAGTACATGGAAAGAGAGGAAAATTCGAGCGTTTGAAGAAAAACACAAGCGTACAACAACAAAATGTCCACACCAGAATCAAGAAACCTTCAAACCTTCAGGAAAACTTCAGGAAGACTTCAGGAGAACTTCAAGAAACTTTCATGAAAATTTCAAAGGACCAGGAAAGAGAAGAGAAGAACTAGGACTTCAAATGCAAGAGAAGAAGCAGCAGGTAAATGTCCTACCACAGTCCGACCAATCGTCGTACATCAACATGATCGTGAATGTCTCTGCGTTCCTCCTGGTCTCCGAGAAGATCCCGTACTGCCGGGCACTGAGCGGAAGTGACGCACACAGGCACCAGCATGTGGTGTCCACGAACGGGCCTCAGCAATCGCTCGCTGAACGGACAGACAACGTCCTGGTTCGTCACTGAGTCCTCACTGTGCTGACAGCGCGAACAACCGACTCCGACCATCGACCCCGGCGGAATCATACCGCCAGAACGCAAAAGCGTCGAAGGAATGGCCGTGTAAGAAAGAATAGAAGAATCAAGAATTGTATAGAGAATGAATTGAATCGCACCGGCAGAAAATGGAGACGAAAATAAGACTGATAGCGAGAGACGAATAAGAACGGGAAGCGCGAAACGCAGACGAACGGACCAGAAATCACAACGTAACCGAGTCACATCATACCAACCACCAAACGGCACCAGCAATTACACACAACTGACTTAGCTGGACACACACACACACTAGCATATCACATACACACGCATGCACATATTGACAGACTGACACACACACAAACACTAAAATGCCTACGCACAAACATACACGCACACACACACATACACCGACGGTAATCTTCGCATTAATCGTACTTGCGCTATCTTTATGCTTGTGTGTGTGTGTGTGTGTGTGTGTGTGCGTGTGTGTGTGTGTGTGTGTGTGTGTGTGTGTGTGTGTGTGTGTGTGTGTGTGTGTGTGTGTGTGTGTGTGTGTGTGTGTGTGCGTGTTTGACGAAGCGATCGAAAGCGATTGTTGGTGATATAGAGTCAGTCATATGTAGCGCATTTACCGTGTTCAGTTTCGTTCACATTGCGGTTGCTGACATCAGCTGATGCAACGCGTGCAATATTACCAAGCCACCAAACGATGAAAAGTAGACGAAAAAAATACAAAACGGCCCATTGCACTTTATTATTGGCAATCAATAAATACACACACACACACACACAAAGATACCAAGCTTAGAAAATCATTGACGACATTCAGAGTGAATCGCAACAACACTTTGGCTCCGGAGTAGACTTAGCGGCTCTTTCGGAGAAGATGGCCCTCACTGATGGAAAATTCGCACACGTGCTCGACACACCAATGACTCATGGTTGTGAGTCAATGTGTGTGACAGCCGTCTAGAAGTTAGGTTAGGTTAGGTTAGGCAATCCGTGGCCCTTTAGCGCCGCCTAGTGGCTCCCTGGAACTTGTTCAAAAATGTTTGAAAGTGAAAAAAGATGGGAGAGGGATTTTGTTTGTCATAAGACATATATAAGGCCTCTATATGGCCTATATATGACTTAGGCCTTTAGACTTAGACTTTTGCAATAAGGCCTATATAAGACTTATAAGGCTTTGAATTTTTGACGGCACCGGACATATTTGTTTTTTGGTCCAATATGGATATTTCAACATTTTGAGCTGCCGACCATTGGGTTAGATAATCAGTGAATTCGGTTAAGCTAGTGCCTGATCTCGCCTAAACTTACCGAAACTCACCGCGCCATGGTGGACCTGATCCACCTGTACCAGCAGTTCATGTGGCGACAGATGTTCCGGGATACAAAAGATTTGTTGGACAAAATGATGGCTGACATCGCATAATTCTACCGTTTGCAGTAGTCGAGCATTTTTGTTGTATAACTACACGATTTATGTTGACTTTTCACTGGCGAACACCTTCTCCGAAATATCCGACTTCGCAACACACTGAGTAATCTCCCGACGACAAGACACACGTATACTGGGAACAATGCAGCATGGAACAACACGGTCCCATAACCCGTGCAGCTACAACAGTATTTGGAATTTCTACCGAGCAAGTTGTTGGTTGTTCCTGCATGACACGCAAGATCAGTAATGAAATATGTTGGTTAAAAGGTTGAAAGGTTAAGGTATCAAGTGACAGCTGCTACACAGGAAGAAGCCGAAGTTTATGAACACACACACAGGTGTGTCCCGTGCAGCTCGCTGCCACCGCAGAACCGACCCTCTCCACGCTATGACGCCACAAGGACGGAAGACGTATTAGAGAGGGCCACTTCCCCAGAATGCATGACACAACACATGACTGATATCTGGTACCATCATTTACTGCTGGGTGGACAGGGGCTGTTGAATTATGGAATTGGCCACATGGTGAATGTTCTGGCACTGATCTAGAGGAAATTCCGTGCAAAAATCCCAATAATTTTGAAAAACCATTGATTTTTCACGCTGCTAAACGTTATACTGCTGGCTACATGATCCAAAACAGACAAAACAGCCGGTGTTTGAGTAGATATTGACGCGTTACAAACTCACCTGCACGGACCATCCAGCTCAGCTTGTTCGTGAGAGCAGCAGCAATCGATGGATCGTTTCAAGTGCAATATATCCAAGCCCGGCGGGGACAACGCCGTCACACACGCCGCAGACGAGGGGGGTTCCACTGCCCCTCCCCCCTCACCTAGTACAACTTTTGACTGACTGACACACGTACACAGACAGACAGACAGACAGACAGACAAGCCATCACCGTTAGCCCTTCACCGAACAGAAAACGAATGTGAAACAGAAAATGGATAGCCGTGATCGTTAGTGGTTTAGAACGAAAATTAATAAACAGATAAATATGTATACACACTAATTTTTTCAGTATTCTAGTTAGAGTAATTAAGCTTGTTTCATGCTGAACTAGTTGAAACGGCAAATAGCGGAAACTCCAAAAAGGCGAGACACCACTAGATGTTAAACAAGAAAAAAGGTGAAAAAATATATATACAGAATAATTATATTACAAGGCTGGATAATTAAATATAGATATAAGACCGTGATTAAAAAAACACCAGCTCCCAAGAAAACACCAAAATTGAATCGTTGAACTTGAAAACCGCTCCAGTTTATCATTTCATTTCCAGAAAGATTATATTTTTAATGTTGTTGCTCTTTCGCAGACATTGCGTTCCTCGCTCTTCACATTCACTGATTTTACTCGTAATACTAAATACTTGTTTGAAAACACAGTTCCCTGGCGCTATCTAGCACGAGACTTGTGTGGAAGAAATCATTCTGTGTCGGATTGGCTCGCGAAGGCGGAGAATATAAACGAATTCATCCAGACACACCACCTCGACAGTTGATGTACCTACACCGTGCTTCTATCATTGGCACGTAATTTAAAAGCAGACTGAATTCCAGCACGTTAATATAGCAGGATGAATTTCAGGTCACTTGATAATCACAGATTACGGTCACTTGATAATCACAGATTACGGTCACTTGATAATCACAGATTACGGTCACTCCATAATTACAGAGCGGGCAAGCAGACACAAGAAAACGTTGGCGAATAAAAGAGGACAAGGTCGACCTGACAACTGAAATTCACCGCAGGACAACTGTGCTCAAACACACCTGCCTCTTCACCTGACTGACCCTGGCCAATGTGACCCCGCTGAATGAGATAGTCAATGCTGATCTCTCGCAGAGAGGATAACGTCAATATAAATATTTGATTATTGTACACATGACTTATGTGTGTCCGACTAAACAACGCTGTTGCCCACTATATCCACTAAGAACGAAAACACCAGATCACAAAGAGAATAATGAAAAGAAACAGTAATAGAGAGGAGGAATAAAACAAATTTGCTAATAGAGTGTGGGCATGCAGAAGATTCCAATCTTAGTTCAAGCTCCAACTCTCTGCTAGTATGCTTCACATCAATCTGGCTTCCTTGTCTGAAACATTTCATCCAACTAACTTTGCTTTCGCCTCCTGATTTAGTGTGAAATCCGGCGTCTACAATGCCTTTCTATAATATCACCCAACAACAACAACAACAACAACAACAACAACAACAACAACAACAACAACAACAACGCAATGAGTCGACACAAGCGACAACGAAAACTAAAGGATATAAGACTGGGTGAAAAGCATGCCGACGCTAAGGTCCTTTGAAATCATAAAGTTCTGGACTCAATTCAAAGGCTCCATAAATGGCATTCGTAGGAAATCCGGTACACCAGGATACTGTTCCGAATGTGTGTGTGTGTGTGTGTGTGTGTTTGTGTGTTTTTGTGTGTGTGTGTCGAACCTCATTCCGCGATCGACCTTGTCCTGAAGCAAGGCCGCCTGTGATCTTGACGTCGCCGCTCCGTTCACCTCGTTCTTCTCCGAGATGGTCAGCAGAGCTCTGGCCAGGTGGATCTTACGCTCGTCCATCGTGAATATCCAAGATAGCTCGACCACTGACCGTCCGCAGAGACCCACACACACACACACACACACACACACACACACAGAGAGAGAGAAGGACGTAGGGTGAGCTGATTCAAGTCCGAAGTCCAGAAAACACCACATACAACGCGGGTCACCCTACTCGACGCAAATGCGCTCTAAGTCGCTCTAGTCGTAGCTGTCACCGTTGGAACACACGCAAGCACAAAAACAGACGGAGATGAAACAACATTGAAACAATGCCCAACTATGGCAGACGATAAGCGGCAACAAATAACGAAAGGACAAGAAAACCGGCAACTTGCAGTAACCCCACGCACGCGCGCACGTACGTCTTGAAACCAATGGACTGGTGGACTGGATGACCTATCACACTTATGCAAATGTGTCCGTCTGTGTGTCTGTCTGTGTGTCTTTATGTGTGTGTGTGTGTGTGTGTGTCTGTCTGTGTGTGTGTGTGTGAGCTCCACACGCAACCATCACCAACTGAACGTTTCACAACAGAAGACAGGCGCATATATACGCACACACACACACACACACATACACACACACACGCACACACACACACACGCACATATCACAGATACAACGCAGTTTTCACGTACCATAGCTGCAGTACACCAGTGTGTGCGTGTGTGTGTATGTGTGTGTGTGTGTATGTGTGTATGTGTGTGTGTGTGTGTGCGTACGAACAAGTGCAAATTTATCTCCCATTATCCAAGAAACAAGCCTTGCATTGGCAGTCGAATGTAGTTCAAGAGTAAACTTAAAAATTAATCAGAAACACACACACACACACACACACACACACACACACACACACACACACACACACACACACACACACATAGACACCCACATATACGTACACACACGTCTAACACTCCGTTTGATAACATGCTCCATTGCGTAGACATTGAGTCAAACATACATGACTGTATGTACAAACATACATTACTCGTATGTGTATATACGTACGTGTGTCTGAGTGTGCGTGTGTGTGTATATATATATGTGTGTGTGTGTGTGTATATATGTGAGTGAGTGTGTGTGTGAGTCTGTCTGTCTGTGTGTGTATGTCAATGCATCAACGTATGCAAATGCGTTTGTGATGTGCCTCTTAAATGTACCTTACACACACAACCGATGAATACCAATCACCAACACACAGACAAACAAACACACACACACACACACACACAGAGAGATGACATGGTTTGATCTATGTGTATGTGTGTGTGTGTGTGTGTGTGTATGTGTGTGTGTGTGTGTGTGTGTGTATGTGTGTGTGTATGTGTGTGTGTGTGTGTGTAGGTGTGTGTGTGTGTGTGTGTGTGTGTGTGTCGACTGTTATGTGACCCAGTGGCGATAGGTCAACATTGTGTACGTTTGTCAGTGTGTATGTGCGTGTAACCGCTATACATGTATATGCATGGTGTATACCTGTGTCATTTGCCCAGCCAACCAACCAACCAACAAACCGCGTACAAACACACACACACACACACACACACACACACACACACACACACACAAGCAGACACAAACTCACACACACACAAGCAGACACATAAATACAATGCAACTAGAAACCGATCAAACACAGTGACATTAATTGAAATTTTAATAATTAAAAGAAAATGTTTCGACATAAATCCTCAGATAACTTTCGGTTGAAGCTAAATGTGTGAGGATTCAAAAACATTAGATTTTTAAAATTTGATTTAACGAATTTCTTCCAGTCCCTCGCCTCCTGCAAAGGCAGCACATTACATTAGAACACTAAACCTAACCTAACCTAAAATCTATGAAAAATATAGAAACGTTTTTGTGCGTTTTTTATAAATTTGCGTATCATTGGCTAGCACCGTGCCACACTGCAATACCAGACACAAAACTCGCTATTGATTGCTAGTATTCAACAATCACCATAGGACATGGTTTATTAGGACCGGGGGGTGGTGTTTTTTACGCTTTCTCAACCGATAATTCCTGTGAACTATTAAACAACACATATGTTTTAGTTATGACCTATGATTTTTTACTTCAGAAATTAAACTCAAGGGAAACATCAGGGAACTGTAGGCTGTATAAATCAATAAAAATTATCACTTCGTTCCTATTTTTATCATTTCATGTATCTATCCAGAATCTAGGGGTTGCGAGAACTGAAGGCTGATTCTAAAAAGGTTGAGAGCCACTGGCATAGCAATGATTCGTGCATATTATTCCTTGTGCGGCTACAATGCGCCACCTATACTCGCAGCTTAAACGAGCCCAATTGATAAGTCACACATTGGCCGGAACGCCAAGTGTTTGCATGCATATCACAGATGCATTTCCACACAAACTTTCACTATATTCCTGGCTCTACGAACGAGAAGATCACATTGGCGCACCTCAGAATGTAAATCCAAGTGTTTCTCAACGTGGGCCATATGACACGCTCAGGGGCCTTGATATATATACTTAAGGGGCCATAGGACCAAATATAAAAAAACATGGGGGCACCATATTTTCCCAGGGGCCATAAAAGATAATGTTTAAAAAGTTGATTCCATTAACACTTTAGATGTTATACGATTTCGAATCGTGTGATCCGCCGATGTGTCATTGGCGTTACGTAAGGCGTTGTGGCGTTGTTTTGGCGGTCAGTGGAAATATTCACGGGCGTACATGCGCTCCGAAGAAGGAAGGTCAATGCCTATTTCTGAGGACCCACAAGGATTTCTATGAAGGTCACGGAATGTTTCTGAGCGGCCACAAGGACTCGCATTGTGTTGAAGGGGGCCACGACAAGAAAAGTGTTGAGAAACACTGGTGTAAATTTTCTATACGATATAATGTCTTGCACCAACACTCAGATGATATATGCTAATAGTCAGGTGTATAGAGGTGTATAGCACATACATACAGAACAAACGCTGCTATATTGAATGCAATTGAAGAGCACAACGTTAATAAGCGTAATATATATATCAATTATATGGATGACAGAAGCGACTCACCTGCAACAATGGGTGATTCTTGATATCAACTTGCAATATGCAATCCGGCTAATTCGTTCACTATCTGAGCAGATCGCAACAAATCACCACTAAAACTCACCGGCGAAATGTGTAAGGCTAATAGAATTTTTTTAGACCTATTGAAGTCATCCTTGAGAATATCGAGTTTGAAAATCGAATCCGAGAAAAAACCTGCTGGCGAAATTATGTGAAAAAACTCATGACAAAGCTACTATTGTAGTAAGGTTGAATGACATACAATGAGTATGAGTAGCATTAAATTAATTTATTACAAACCATTCATCTTCTACGCATTTATCAATGTATTGGTGTGATAAAAACATTAAAGCTTATGATACATTTCTCCTATCATACTGTTTTTATTATGATACATTATGTATCATAACAAAAACCTTGTAACCTTGAATTAAAAAATTATCTCAACTGACAGACATACCCGTTGTGCATCAACTATTAACTCGAAATAATAATAAAAAAACTCCGTGAAACGCATGACCAAAGAGAAGACCAAGAAATCATGTATAGAAAATGAAAAACCTAAACGAAGATGAATAGAATTGCAAAACTTAAGACTGAATACTTTAAAAATAATTGGAAAAAAGTATAAAACAAACGATCACTCTCCATACATCAAATAACACAAAAACAATGAATCTAAGGGTAAACGGAAAATATGCGCCGCATTAACTAGCATCACTTATAAAAGTGCCAGATGTCAAATAGAGCCAACTTGATATACCAACTTAAAATACCATAAATTGTTTTGTTATTCCTTTACGTCTCCAATCTTTAAACTCCTAAATAATAACCTAGAAACTATATAACAAATTTGTTTGTGTTTAATTCTAACAAATCTTGGCAGATATAGTTCACGAAACTGTTAAAAATTTATAATGCTAATGTTGTGTTAACAATATGCACCACATTTGTTTATTCTTTATTATCATGAAATATTGTACCGGCTACCAGCATACTAGCAGCATACATTTATCTGACAAAATATACGCAACAACATTTCATATACATTGCAATGAAATTTGTGAAAATATTGTATGTCGAGCAGGGCACTTAGAATGACTTTTTATTTTCTCTCACTTTTGGTTGCCGATTTTTTGTTTTCAAAAATTACTATTTGTTGTGTTGAGCGAATGCACTATTGCAACGATGCACTATTGAGGTGTACAATGATGATCTGGACCACTATTTACATATTTATTTGTGTTGTTGTTATTTATTGAATCATATTTTTATTTATTGTTGGTGGTTTCTTATGAATCATATATATTGTTGTTGATTGTTATTTATTACTTATTCATTCATATTTATTGATGATTTTCATTCATTGAATCACATATTTATTGTGGATTGATGTTATTTATTGAGGAACGTGGGTGGAGTGACATTATGGAGTGTTGTCGGATTATGGTTCATCATTTATTGTTATATATTTATTTATTTTTTCCAACTTTCTTTCTAGAAAACTTCTAACTAAACTTCTTCCTAGAAACTTTCTCTCTTTCTATCTAGAACTCTTTACTTTTTATCTCTCTGTCTCTCTGAATCTTTTCGGCGATTACGATACATGAGGTGACCGCACAGGGTGGTAATAGTGCACTTGCACTCCTCCCCCATGCTACTGGATTTGCATGTAATTATTATTAATAATAATAACTAGAGAAGTATGTGGGATTTCAAAAGACAAAGACAGACGAAAATCATATTTGTAGCGCTATACGGATTATGCGCTATAAAGAAATATGTATACAGACGCTCGTATAATTGCATGCTTCACGATGAATGTTGAATAACTTCAACTGCGAAATTTACCACGTTTTTTTGTCATATCTTGAAGTATATAGGACAGGGGTTCTTGACCGGGGGTATCCATACTCCTGGGGGATGTGAGAACCGAATGCCGAGGTCTGGAACTACATTGCTAGGTACTAGTACAAGTTATCAATGGTTTATAAGTAATAAAAATAGCAATGATTTTGTTTTTCTGCTAGCAATGCGTGTCTAAAGTACAGTACATTCATCAAGCGATTGAAATACTCGTGAATCTGGAAGACATACTGGCAAATATTAGAGCATTGGTGATAATTATTGGAACAGTCAAGTAAGTCGGGAATATGACACCATATTCGACAATTCATTGCGGGTAAGGAGCCATCAAAAGGTTGAGAACCCCTGGTCTAGGATGATAATATAATCAGGATTATTTCCTCGTATTACACTCACGCATAATTTGTGTCGGTACATACCTTGTCGGTATTGTACATACCTTTGTGTGAATGTAGCCACCAAAATACGGTGGCCCATCCAAATAACGGACTTCGAAAACAGCGGAATACTTTCTTGGTCCCCACTCATATAGGCAAACCCGTTGCGAGGAATTATGGGGCCCCCCGAGGGCAACACCTGGGGCCCCATTATAAATATAGCACCTAATAATGAATTTATTTATTAGACATAATCACGTAATACAAGCTCAGGTAAGAACATCTGAGCAAAAAGGTAAAAGCTATACATAATAAATATGATAAATTTTAATATCATACGTGAAGCAACGGGGTCCCTCAACATTCGGGCCCCCCCCGCCCGGGGGGCACGGGGGGCGGTTGCTACGGCTCTGAATATAACACACCTCCAAATTATTATTATTATTATTATTATTAATTACAGGCAAATCCAGTAGCATGGGAAGAGTGCAAGTACACTATTACCACCCTAAGGTGGCCCCATGTACCGGAAGCGCCCAAAAGATTCAGAGAGAAAGAGAGTTCGAAAAGAAAAAAGTCTAGAAAGAGAGTTGGAAAGAAAATAATACATAAATAACAATAAATAATAAACCATCATGCGATAACAATCCATAATGTCACTCCGCCCACGTTCCTCAATAAATAATCACAATCAACAATAAATATGTGAATCAGTAAATAACAGCCATCAATAAATAAGAATAAATGTTAATAAATAAGTAATAAATAACAATCAAGAACAATAAATAAGATTCAATAAGAAACATCCAACAATAAATATGATTCAATAAACAGCAACAACAATAAGTATGATTCAATAAACAACAACAACAATAATATGATTCAATAAATATGATTTAATAAATAAATAGCGGAGGCGAGTGTTCTGTGTGATTCTTAAATGAAGGATGTATGAAGTATATTAACTACAGCTTGTCGAAGGCAACAGTTGACTTTTGCAAGATGATTGGTATTGATGAGTGACTCATTAGGACCGGCTATAGACATATACACAGGAATATTATTAGGCACAGGCAAACTGGGCGGTCGTCTAGGATCCCAGATTGATGAGGATCTCGCACAGAAATCATACAGGAATGTAGATCTTTGTATATTGCAATGACAATTCAGATTACTATTGCATCGGAAACTAATGATGTGTTCAACATTGAAGAAACGGGTCTCTCCTGCAAACTGCAGCACACCAAAACCATGACGTTCCGAGGAGACCTCCACACAGCTGAATACTTTTTAGGGGTAACGAACAATTTTGGTAGAATTATATGAGAAAGTGAAGGTTTTGCAGTGAAAAATGGTCGATTAGCATTGCTACAGCCGAAACCTCCAAATAGAGGAGTTTTTCACGATCCTTTCGTGTCTGCTCTTCAGAGGGACGACTGCATAAGTTCCTTGTTAAATTCATGTACAACTCATCGGAATGAATATGCCATGAAAATATGAAAATATTGTATGAAGGTGAAATTTAGACAACCTAAATTTTATATATGCTAATTAATTTCATTGCTGAAAAAAATAGTCTAGAGTTGGTAATAGATTAAAAATATTGATATATTTTGGTATTCAAGTAGTACGGAGCTGTAAGAAATTTCTCGGCAGAATTGTGGATGGCGTAGGGAAAAACCAAGTATTGATCGAAGGGAGAAATATTCCAACGTTCTGATTGGTCGCCACATTTCTGTGTGGGCGGAACGTAATTTTAACACCACGTGCAAGACTGGCACTTACGTTCGATCCTTGTATACTATTACGTGCCTATCTTGCATGCGGTCTAATACTTGCATGTTTGCGACAGCCGTTCAAAGCATGTCACCGCTAAATGGGAGGTGCCATTTGCAGACCAGCTCTCAGCACGCGCCAGATTGCACAAGTTTCGCCTCTTCCCCAGCTAAAATCAACGAAGCCAGTGGCAATTGTGGTGGCAAATTCTTCCTGGACGAACTTCCTCAACATAAACGCCAGTTGAGAACACGAATTGAGCCATTGTGTTGGCGTATTGAAGCGCTGACATGTTCAGACATGTAGATATGATCGATGGTGGTGGAGATCTGTGGTACAGTCTATCGTCAGCTCCTTTGGCTCGAGCTTCTTCAACAGCATCGTGTCTTGTCGGAGAAAGGATGCTGCTTTTGGAGGAAGCCAAACACGACACTGAAAGATTGCCTATACAGGGTGTGGCAAAGCAGCCAGCTGTTATAGGTAACTTTGCTCTTTTGTAATTACCAAAATTATTTAAGCTAAATTTCAACTTGAACTCTGATATCTTCGCTTAATTTTTTTAGTCCTTCTCTGTGTAATTGTTGATGATCAGGATGCATGGAGATTGCAGTCATGTAATTTATACAGCGTTCACGCGCTTCCCATTCTGACCTTGTTCATTGATTAGTAATGCAATCCACTATTTCGTCTCAAAAACTTGAAAATTCACCATAAAAGTTCTGTATAAAAAACATTAATTAATTCATGATTTCATGAAAAGTGGACACATTCCTCTTTCTACGTGCGAAAATATTATAAGATATCACAAAACAAAATTATTATGTGCTGTTTTTTAAAACTGCTTTCCAAAAAAGAAAACAGTAAAGACACACACTCATTTTTAATTATGCTGTTCAATATAGTGTTGCCTCCTTGTTGCATCAATGTTGCATCAATGTTGCATCAATGTTGCATCAATGTTGCATCAATGTTGCATCAATGTTGCATCAATGTTGCATCTTTTGTTTCTGCAATGCAAGCTGGTGTGTCGCTAAATATCTTGGCTTGGCTAAATATCTCCAAGTTTCTGTTGAGATCTGTTGTATCTGTTGTAATCAGCGTCAACAGGAGCGATGATTGGCTACCAGCAAGCCGAGAACAGCCACCCGTGCAGACCACAACGACACGCCGCTAATATACGCGAGAGAAGACGAATGCTGAGGTATGCATTTCTGATTGCAGCTAAACTAGTAAGAGCTGATGCGAGGTCTTATGGGCCGTCCCTTCACCAAAGGCAATATTTGGGTCCCATCATAAATAAAACACCATGCAATAAAACACCAAACAATTTAATAGAAGTTTGAGATTGGGAAAATGCACTTAGGAGCACTCGGTCTCCATTAAACTGTCGACTTTTATGCACCAATTTATGATAAATAAATTATAGCCTATCTTGTAGAAGACAAAATTATCTATACAAGGGTATAATTTGCATAGTTGTACCATTTTTGGTTTATGAGAAGTGGATGACAGAATATTGATATAATTTTTTCGCAGTTTTCAGGGCTCATTTTGTCTTTACACTGCTCTAAATTTTTCCAAAATTATTTTTAAAATTGAAAACTTAACCTATCGTGTAGAAAATAATATTTACAACGTGCTGGTATAAATTGTTGGCGGGTACACCAAGTGGATGCCAAGTGGTAGCTGGCAGAAAATGGACCAAGGAGGGTGGCACAGACACACACACAGATAGACACACACACACACAGAGGATCTCATTTATATAGATAGATTTAATATCTTGCGTGAGGCAGCGTGGGCCCTCAACACTTGAGCCCCCCCCCGGCCGTGGGTGTTGCTGCTACGGCTCTGTGTATAGTAGAGTTAAATCCCTTGAGCTCGCAAAGTCTGAGTAAATACTGAATGTAAATAGATCAACTGAGCTTTGCAATAAAAGTAATATTTCATGAATATTTGCATATGCACATTTTTATAGCTATTTTTATGAATACTTAACTTATTTTACAAATTTGTATTTTTTCAAGTGATTGTATAATACTTTTAAAAAAACAAAGCGTATAGTCACATAAATAATAGCATGTCTATAATAATACCAATATTAAAATGTAGATATCATGAATTTCGGACCAGAAATAGAGGGGTGTAAATATCAGAATGCGTCCCTTTGTATGATAAGTCTCTGCTGTCCCTGTTGTCCACTACTGTTCTAACTCAATCACCAACAGAACTTGTTCCAGCATCAACTCGGCGTTCGAGGAGCTGCGCGTTCACGTGCCGACGTTCCCCTACGAGAAGCGTCTGAGCAAGATCGACACCCTGCGTCTGGCCATCGCCTATATCTCATTGCTACGTCAAGTGTTGCGCTCGCAACTCGACCCGCTGTCGTACATTGACAAGTGCCTGCGTGGAGAGATTCAAGATCGCCGCGTGGCTGATTGGAACACGTCGGGTGAGTGTGGCAGGCAAGGCAAGATGACTCAGGCTTAAAGGTTACAAGGCCTCAAGTGACAACTGCTACACGGGAAGAAGCCGAAGCTTATGAACACACACACAGGTGTGTCCCGTGCAGCTCGCTGCCACCGCAGAACCGACCCTCTCCACGCTATGGCGCCACTAGGACGGAAGACGTATTAGAGAGGGCCACCTCCCCAGAATGCATGACACAACACATGACTGATATCTGGTACCATTCACTGCTGGGTGGACAGGGGCTGTGGGATTATAGAATTCACCCAATGGAATTCTCCTCCGCCGGGTTGAATACTTATTACTTGTTACTTGTGATGAATATATCATACACGAGTTGTTCAGAGCAAAAACGTTTTCAATCGATTTTTGAAGATATTCGCATTTTGTGACGTGCTAAATTTCATGGGCTAGTTCATATACTTGTACTATACAGTTTTTTTGCAGTCCTCTCTAAGGTTCTTTTTCCCCATTGTTTCCCAAATTCGCGCTTCACTTTGTCCAAAATATTGTCGATTTATTTAAAGCAATAAATTTACCGCGCAACTGATAACGTGTATTTATTTTACTAATACTGAAAGGACATGTTCTCTATGGCAGTATTTATTTTGCAGTGCACACATTTCACAACAAATCATCTACTAAAATTTGACTCCAATTTTCAATTTAATCCATTATGAAAAAACAATAATATATTTGATTTAAAGAATAAGAATCATATCAATAATTTACACGTTTTATTTGAGTATTTTTTACAACGTGTTTTACGTTATTCAAACACTTTTATTTTATTCCTTTTTATTTTTTGCAACATCAATGTTTGATTGCAGATTTGACAGCTCGACTCAGTTGGATTAATTGGCAGAAATTGGGTGTGTCGGCGATTGGAAGCGCTATGAATCACCCGTGCGCCATGATTGCATTCGAGCCAAATCAAGACTAATCACGTCTACCATTATGCAACCAGACAGCCATCTTGCACAACATCAACTAGAACGCGAATCACAATGATTTGCTAGAATTGGCGTTCGCCAGAATATGAAGGCAAAATCACGTAGAGTCAGCATGGTGTAATTTTCCATGAAATGATGTGCAGACCACTGACGTAAGCCATGCACGCAACAACCACGTACGTATCAATTATATCCACGAATTCCAATATAGACAAACAAATTCAACTTTTCTGCAAACACACCACTAATCAGCCAAGATGGGCTTTGATATCAGCTATTATCAGCCAAGTTCTCACATTAATTGACTAGCTAAGTCAGTGGTTCTACACCTGTGTGGGAAATTCCCCTGTCTGGTGGGGAATGGAAGAGTTGCCAAGTGGGAAGCTAAAGGTCGGACAGAACAGGACAAATTTGTCTGTTTTTATCAATTCAAATTTGTATATTTTTGTTTCGGATGACCTCTTGACATTCACTTGGATGTAACAACTGAATGTATTGAATTTATCAGCGCTGTTGTGTGGAAAATGAAGAGATGGCTCATTAAGAAGTGTGGAACCAGTGAGAAAAAAGGTTAAGAACCACTGACATAAATGGAATAAATGAAAATCTCTCTTAGACAGCAGACACACACAACAAAATACACAAAACATATACAGACGCTAGAGCAAAAACACAAAAATAATGGGAATATCAATATTTATTCCCACCGCTTCAATGCAAATTATGCTGAAAGCCCAAGCGAAATTTTGAAAGAATATCTAATCTAATATCTCCCCATCATTTCTGCACAAAACAACCGTACATTTTTTTCTTCTAAACAATATAAATTAATTGAAAAACACGATATAATTGTAGGAGTATTCAATTGAGATTGATTAGAAGGCGTCGTATCTCATGCTGTGGGGGTTGACATCAGTGGCAGCGCCAAGGGGGGGAAGGGGGGGGGGGGGGGGCTGCCCAAAAATGTGCTAACCCCCCCTGAATGCCTCAAATATCCTGACCATGATTATTTCGAGTGTGAATCCCCATATATCACCAAGCACTCGAAACATTTGTTTGAATTTATTTGTTTTGTGTACCTCATCTGGTTTTGCTGTTCCTGTATTGTATATTGTTTGAGTGTTGTGTGTGTATATGTGTTTGCTATATGTGTTTTCTTCTTGCTATTCAACTGTTATTTTGCGCGCATGTGTATTTATAGGCACTAAAGGAAATATATTTATTATTATTATTATTATTCAAAGTATCTTCCTAGCGTAGTTGGCTTTTGTAGTTGTCCGCATGTTATTTTGTGTGTGTGTGTGCGGTGCTTTCATGTTAATGTTTATATTTTCCCATCTGCGTTGAAGGTTGCCGCGCTTGTGTCCCTGGATGAGCGCTATACAAATAAATAAATGAATGAATGAACATCCATTTGCTCAGCCCCCACGGGGAAAATTCTGGCGTCGCCCCTGACTGAGATTATGTGTTTATATCGTTTGTATGTCAATTAGTTTTAGCCTGAAAAGCTAGTTTTTGTTGTACATGTGTTGACGTCTAGTCAATTTATAGTCATCGAGAACAATTACCCATGGCTTTAAACTTTGTGCATGATTTTTTACATCAATTGTGCTTTGTTTTCTCATTAAATTGATTCAATTTAGTGTTTTTGTTACTTGAAGTGTAATTATATATGTGTGTGTAATATGATGTGATTTGTGTGGATTTTTTTTAGTTTATAAGCGGCTATATATGAGCTTGTGACATAGTTTGGCTAGCAGGCTTTGTGATTGAATGTTCGCCGATGAGAAAATAAACGCTGACAATTTCGCTAGCTTGTTTGTTTGTATTTGTACCCGCTTAAAATGATTTAAAAGTATAAGAGAATCAATTAATTCAGCATTTCAAGAAAACAAAACAATATATTCCAAGAATAAAATTGTATAGAATAATTGATAATTGATGTAAAAATTTCTTCGATAAATTTGCTCGATATTTTCTGGTTATTATATTTTTTCGACAATTTAAATAATTACTAAAGTTCTTGATGAGCCAACATATGACATATCAAATGAAAGTATATTCACGTGCTATGCCAAATAAGGTATTTACAAAATAAACCAAATATTCAATATTTATTGAATTCCCAAGTAAAATAGAATACATATACAAGATGATGTAATGATAATTAAACATGGAGATTCAATCTATATGCGTTTACGCTGTGTGGTGATTTGAGCTCTGTAATTTGCGCTATCTTGTGATTGAATTGCGCTCCGCCCACGCTTGTCATGGCTACAACCAGAGAAAAGATGATGAAAGTGCAGCGAGAAAGAGAAGAGAATAAGAGAGAAGGGTGATTATTGGGCGTCAGAGGCGGCGCCAGGAATTTTGCCTTGGGGGCTAAGGAAAAATATACTGGGGGGCTTGGTGAAACATGGAGGAACTGCATTCGAAACGTTTACAGCCATGATTTCTTGGGGGGGGGGGAGTTCGGCCTCTGCAAGCCCCCCCCTCATTCCTGGTACCGTCACTGGTTGGCGGTATGCAGGCTGAAATTGTCGCGTGCCCAGCACTTTGCCCTCACACAAGCATCAACCCAAGCGTTTAATGTCACACACAAACACACACAGACAAGCAAACACACACACACACACACACATAAACACACAGGCTCACAACTCATCCATTATTCATCCACTCGAGAGCGCGGAAGAGGCCGGCCGGTGTGCGCGAGCGCGCCGATTTCGCGTCAATAGCGCCACGTTTGTCGCCGCGTAGCGTGTAATTGTCGCGCCGACCGCCAATTAGCCGCGGGCGATGCGGCACGTGCTTGTGCGCGCCACCCGGCCACTCAAGTGCATGTGTGCATGTGTGCATGTGTGCATGTGTGTGTGTGTGTGTGTGTGTGTGTGTGTGTGTGTGTGTGTGTGTGTGTGTGTGTTGTATATAGCGAAATCGGTACTTGCAAAGGCCCATTGAACCGCTTCTGTACAATACCACTGGAATGCGACATGTCAACACACACACACACGGATGTGTGTGTGTGTGTGTGTGTGTATGCGCATGGCACGAGCTTGCCGCAATGCGATGACGTCACGAACAAAAGTACATGAAACAATGGCGTTGTCAGGCAGAGATGTCTGTCGGGAGCTGAATGAAATGAAGAGCTGATTAAGGCTTCGATTGTAAATGCACAGAGTAATAAGATAGTTAAGGCTGCTGCGTACCCACATAATATTTAGTCTCCCCCCCCCTTCGGAAAAATCCTGGCGCTGCCACTGCTGTCTTTTGATGTCTAGATGTTGCTTATATATTCTGGTGTAATGTGTAATCTGGTTTTATCTACAGGGCGGCAGCATTTCCTTCCCGTCTTGTCCCCCCCCCCCCTTTTCATGGTTTCCTGCTACCGCCATTGGCACAAGCAAGTTCTACAGCTTGCCCATATAAGCCACGTGTCGTGGTAAACAACAGTCTCCAAATACACACACACACACACACACACATACACACACACACACACACACAAACACACACACACATTGTTGAGCCGTCGGGTAAAGCGACACTAATCCCCGCAAAACCTCGTGCGGATTAAAACAATTCATGAAGCTCTTGAATATTTGAGCAGCATCAGCGCAATGAATTATTTATATATTTGTATTTATATATTTGCATTTATTTATATATTTATATATTTATATATTTATATATTTATATAGTTATATATTTATATATTTATATATTTATATATTTATATATTTATATATTTATATAGTTATATATTTATATATTTATATATTTATATATTTATATATTTATATATTTATATATTTATATATTTATATATTTATATATTTATATATTTATATATTTATATATTTATATATTTATATATTTATATATTTATATATTTATATATTTATATATTTATATATTTATATATTTGCGTTAATGCATATTTTAAATAGAATAACAATTTGTCTAGCTGTTCTCGTAAATTTTCCGGTGGTTGACAAATTTTTCACAATATTTTTGAGTTACCCAGATTTTTTTCGGTTTTGTTTCATCACTATTTTATTCAGTCGGCGTGACGGTGCTGCCCTCTTCACGGAATAAATTGAAAACAACGCATCTTCCTTGAATAACACCTGATAACTAGTGCATATAGAAAGTGATTTTTCCCTCAGTTTTGCCAGTCTCTTTACAATTGCTAGTGAAAAATTTCCTACGAGATCATTTGAAAAAGATATCGATATGAACAACAAGTTTTTTCAACAAATTATTTCTCCATTCTCCTTTCGAACGCAAAAATAAACGTTTTTCGGCGGATAATATTCAAATAGCGTTTGGCGGTAAGGCGTAGAGAGCAAAATAACTACCACAAGAGGAGAACAGAAAGATAACTTCTTTTCCTTCATCTTTTTTCTCTTTCCCTGACTTGTCTCTCTTCATCGATGCACACACAATATCACGAAAAAATAGTCAACCAACACTGACACATCCTAACACACAAATACGCATATTGAACTTTTTGATTTGATAATTTTATTGGATTCGTCGTTTCTTTGTTTTGATTCTTTCTTCATAAGCTTTCATTTTCTTGAGTAAAATCTCTACTTTTCGAGCTCTCACTCTCTCTACATCTTTGGGTGCTTCCAGTACATGAGGCCACCGCAGGGTGGCAATAGTGCTTGCACTCTTCCCCCATGCTACTGGATTTGCCTGTAATTAATAATAATAATAATAAACTTGAATTAGCGACGCTCTACAGCTCTCATATATTTCATTCGGCAAGCGAAACGAAGCTTATTTTCATATAGTCTAACGCAAATATTTATAGACCAAAATATTAGGAAGAAACAGTGATGTTTTGGTGTTGCTAAATTTTAATAATTTGTAGGAAAATTGCAATTGGCAAGTAAAATATCAAATATTATTATAAATATCCTTAGTTAACGAAGCATATTTACAAAGTATTTTGGTGTGGATAAAAATAACACTAAAATACTACCACGTGAAATATAAATCAAATCGATTAAAATTTAGTCGTGATATAACATCAGAGTTTGGAGGCAAGGCTTGATCGAATTCATCGAAAGATAATAATTTGAATGATAATGATTTGTGAGAATCGTGCAATGGGATTCACTTATTGCAACATATTGCAACATATTATGCAACATGTTGCATTACACACACGTATTGTGTGCGTTGTTGCGTGTCATGACGTGAAGGAATATACGAAGGTGTGTTGTTGCATCGAATGACCCGTCAGTCATATTCTGTTTGCATTGTGGATCGCATATTTTATGTGGTGAGTCCAAAATAGCACAATTTCTTCTCTTTAGAAAGTTTTGTGTAGATTCCAAGGCATTTCGGCTAGTTGAGACTTGATAAATTAATTTTGAATTGGCTGTTACACTTAATTTTGATTCGTATTTACGAAAAATGTGGCAAAGAAAATTAATATACGGTAAATAGTGGCAATTATACCCACCTGACTGAAATAATGGGTTTTTAGTAGTACATTCCGATAAGCCCGGCCAAAAATAGAACTTTTCTCCGGTAGTATTTTTCTATTGTTCTGTTTGTTCTACATAGACAGAATATTGACACAAATCTATAATTTCCTGTTATTTAGGTGTTAATTTACATTTTTAATCAAACAATTGCACACATTTGTACTTTATTTACATTGATGTAATTCATACTATAATGAAACTTGCTCTTTTTGGATAAGCAAAACTTTGGCAGACTGATTTTTTCATCCTGAAATAGTTATGGCCATTAAGCCCACATTGAAATATAAGGAGTAGAATTTTGGATTAAAATATATGGACGTTATGGCCGGGATACAATAACTATTCTCCATTTTCATAAAAAAATCAGTAATAATGAGTTAAAATGCGTAAATTCATTCTATAATCCGACAGTCCCTGTCCACCCAGCAGTAAATGATGGTACCAGATATCAGTCATGTGTTGTGTCATGCATTCTGGGGAGGTGGTCCTCTCTAATACGTCTTTCGTTCTTGTGGCGTCATAGCGTGGAGAGGGTTGGTTCTGCGGTGGCAGCGAGCTGCACGGGACACACCTGTGTGTGTTCATAAGCTTCGGCTTCTTCCCGTGTAGCAGCTGTCACTTGAGGCTTCTTAGTCTTAAATCTTTTAACACACATACGTAGCAGGATAAATGACGAATTTTGTTCTCTGTAATAATGACCGCAAAGCGTGGAATTATTCTACAAATGATTCTCGTGGGCATGTCTGCAATTTTGTTGATGAATTTTGTATTGTATTTTTCTCTCCAGAAGATGTCGCAAATTCGTTCGGCGGCCGAATACGGCATTAGCAAGCAAATACTGGTCAAACACCTGTATCGCTATTCAGGACGAGAAGTGGCCATCAAGGACTTGGCTTTTGAAACTATCAAGAACAATCAGGGCTTGACTTCTGATATGAAAGTTGGTCTTATTTACACAAGCTGATAAATCAAACCTCATCTAATTTCCTCACTGTGTTCTTCTTGTCTAATGTTATTGCTCTTCTGCACGCGCGGATCCAGAGGGGGACTCAGGGGGGGGGCTGAAGCCTCCCCCCAAAATATTTTCATCAACTCCTCATAAACATGAGGTTCACTGAAAGAGGTCATGAAAGAATACATCTTCTGTAGAATTTGTTGATATAAGCACAATCGCAAAGATGTTGCATAATGATGCATGTACATGACTGATCGCCCCAAAATTCAGCCCCTCACAAAATTGCAAGCTGGATACTCTTCTGTGTTTCTATTGATGATCAAGTTGCATAGATATTGCAATCGTGCAATACTATGGAGTTTCTCATTCAAACTTGTTAATTTAATTTAATAGAATTAATTAAGACAATAGATGTTTGTGTGGGTATTTTGGCAAAATCAAATGAAATGAAAATCGGATTACATTTCTGCACTGTACATGAATCGAATGAGGAAAATGTATAACTCATCACAGCGGAACGGAATTTTACAAACTCACAGAGTATCAAAACTCTTTGGCTGAAAGCTTTCCGTGAAGCAAAAATCGCACATTTCCATTAAGCCACACTCTCTGCATTTCAACAGGCTGAAATGTGGATTAATTTCCGCCTAAGCTTTTCGTTGGGCTCATTTTTCGCTGCTTGATTACTTACAAAAATTTAGTGATAATTAAAATTGCTAAAAATATATCAGAACCATTGCTTTTTGACTATTAACAAATATTCCATCATTGTTGGGACTAAACGCATCTTCTATGGATTGGATTGGATGGATTGGATTGGATGCAATTTTGTGTTGTATTGTGTGTGTGTGTGTGTGTGTGTGTGTGTGTGTGTGTGTGTGTGTGTGTGTGTGTGTGTGTGTACAGGAGCTTGTAGTAACATTTGTGGACCAATTTGTTAACCCGCAAGATGCTGATAAAAATGAGAATTCAATCAGATTTATAGTGAAAGCTGCCAAAACTGACGTCACTCAAACTGAGCTGCAAGTGCTAATACGCCAAAACTTGCAAGAATGGGAGACCAATGTCTACTCGACTCTTGACGAATTTATCCGAGCAAACAACAAGAGCAAATTGGATCAACTGATACCCAGGTGAGCTCCATTTGGTTCTGATTGTAGTTGGTTCTCGGTTCTTGATGCGGCTTGTGTTTTCAATTTTACGTCGGGCACAAGTGAGCACTTGTGGTAAATGATTTGTTTTCCATGCGCGTGCAGCCAATAACACTACCAAAACAAGGAATATATATTGCAGCACACAAGAATATACACTCGACCCCCAGTATGGGACACAATCAGCTCCTTATGACACTGTGCATCAGAGCCGTAGCAGCCGCCCCCCTTACCCACCGGCCGGGATGTTGAAGTTGAATGGGGCCCCGAATGTTGAGGGGCCCCGTTGATTCACGTATGATATTAAAATTAATCATATTTGTTATGTATAGCCTTTACCTTTTTGCTCTGATGTATTCACCTGAGCTTGTACTATGTGATTATGTATAATAAATACATTCATTATTTGGTGATATATTTATAATGGGGGCCCCAAGTGTCGCCTTCGGGGGGGGGCATAATTCCTCGCAACGGGTCTGCGGTGCATGATGTCATATGGAGTGGTAGTGTGTCATTGACACTTTTGTGAATGTGTACAATGTTTGTGTGTGTACTCACCTATTTGTACTCACATATTTGTTTATCACAGCTTGTGCTGTCCTGTCTCTAACCCACCATCTAACCTATCTTCCCTGAAATTCCCAGTATTTCACACTATCCAGTCTTTCTTTAAATGCTCATACGCTTTTAGCTCCTACAATAACCTCCCCTAACTCTTTCCAGACATCAACACACCTATATGGGAAACCTGTGGCGGTGCCAAGGGGGTGCTTGAAGGGACTGGAGCCCCTCAACAATATGCCAACCCCTTCTAAGCCCCCCCAAAAATAATAATCATGGACAATGCAATTTCTTACCACTGTAAATTAAGTCCTGTAATTTTGGCTCAAGTTCGAGGACTGAATCAGTGTGCCCCAGTGCCTTATTATAATTTTATGTAGTCAGCGTTCGAGTGGAGCTGTTCATGCTTCGCCAAGCTCCCTCAACTTTTTCCTTAGCCCACTGAACAAAGACGATGATGTAAGACGATGTGTCAGCTTGACGTTCCCGTAACGTTTCCATGTGTCGTCGTTGCATACAATTACCGGTAGACACGCCACATAATTCCCACCAAGCACTTAACAATTGCAACATTAGTGTAAATAAAGTATTAATTTATACTGATTCCAAAAATATTGTGATATTGTGTTGTAGGTATTTGTTTTGTGTATGTACAGTGTGATGACTTCTGTGTTTGCGGAGCTAGTTCTGTAGATACAAGTTTCCGCGTAAGCGTGTTTGTATGGTTAGACCTCTTCAAATTTGACTTTTTACATCAAACTTATGCAAACTGATATTATTCCCATTTTCCAAGGTCTAAATGAACTAAATATGCCAGTTACTTTGATCTTGGACCTTGGCTATGCCTGCCTTAAGAGCCATGTAGTTTTATTGTTCACGTTCTTCAAAAACGCTGCAAAATTCGGGATATCATGTCATTGTTTTCATTGTAGCTTCCCAGAGGTTGATGATATAGCACTGAAAGTGGTACCAAATGAAAACTAATATAATGTTCTTGCATATGGTGTCAAGCACATGAACAGCTGTATACATTTTAACTACTTTTTAACTACATTTCAACTACATTTAAGTCGGGTGCGCCTCCACACCTTCACATCGTCGCAATACAGGCACCAGCGGGACAGGAATGCGCCAATATGGAAATGTGCGTGTGTGTGTGTTTTGTGTACTGTGTATGTGCGTAAGTATACATGTGTAGGTGTACATTCATGTATGTGTGTGCGTGTGTGCGTGAGTGTTACTGTAGTCGAGCATGTATGTGGAAGATCGTAGATCGGTCTCTTTGGACGAGCCGATAAGCCACTGTTGGCTTTGTCCACTTTATAATGATATGTTTCAACTGAAATTGAATAGGTCCAATACAATGAATGAATGGAAAAAAAAACTTCGCGCGGACCATACATTGTATGGTCCGTGCGACTTTGTTCGTCACGTGATCTAATTGCTGGGTTCTGATTGGTCGGTGTATGATGACGTTGTGAGCTGTGACGCCTGCGCTTGTAGTTGAAGCTAGCTAGTCTGTGATTTGTGATTGTGGCTTGTGCGAGACCATAGGGAGTCATCATCATCATCCTTATCAATTATTCTCATCCAATACTTCGTCGATTCTGCTGCATATTAATAATATAATCTTACGGTAGATGTATATTTGTGATAAAAGTCGGTAAGAACACACGTGAGTGATTAAATATCATGATCCAATCATGTGAGCATTCAATGTGAAATTATTTCAATGTCAGATTGTCAAAAGGTGACTCTTATTCTGCGATATTGAAATATTTGCGATTTGTGTGTTCAGGTATGTTGGCAGTGGACATACATGCGGCGATGTGTGTGTGAACGAAAATGGCGCACGACAGAGCGAGCAAAACTCTGGCGAATTTCTCGTGCTAGAGAAACTGGAGCACTTCACGTCACTGAAAACTGGCGACAAACTCGACCTGCCGCATATGATTATGGCGATAGAAGGTGTTGCTCAACTACACGCCACAGGCCATGTCATTCAACAACACTATCCAAGCATAGCGGCGAAATTACAAAATCCGTCAAATAGAAAATCTCCTTTGCAGCAAATGCTAAACATGGTGATTGTTTTGGGAAAGCATTCGCTGGAAAAGGCAGGCCGATTTTCTGAAGCCGAGTCTATCGGTCGCTTTTCCTCGGATGATCAGCTAACTGAGGAAATTTATAGAGTTTACGATGCGCAATCTAAGCAAGCTGTTCTATTGCACTCAGATTTTCACAGCGGCAACATGATGTTTCGCTATGAAACCACGGAAAATGGACACCGCACTCCCAAACAATTCAAGATGGTTGATTTCCAGTTCTCGCAGCTTGGAAATCTGGTGCTGGATCTTTTCTACTTGATCACCAGTTCGACCGAAAAATGCCCCGATCAACAAACACTGCAGATGCTGTGGACAAAATACATTGACGCCTTCCGCCGAGCTATCGATGAGTTAGGTCACGCTGCTGACACAGATATCTGCTGGTTAAGCGTGGAATATATACTGCAGCAAATGAAGGATATTAGAATCAGCCTTGTTCTAGCCGGCTGCATGTACTATAAAGTAAAAATAGAAACAAATTCGATTAGTGCACCGGTAGAACAGGGAACATGCAGCTCATCTGAAGTGAAAGGAGATTTGCAAAGCGAACATGTTCATCACGGCAATGAAGAGCTGGAAGAGAAATTATTGACGGTGTTCGACTATTATCGCAACATCACGGGCGAGTGCATTTAAATGAGTTAGAAATATGTGAGGCGAGCGCATTCGCAAGTTGTGAGATATGTAGTCGATACTGTTTTCAGAATATCACGCGGAATGCTTGCTTGATATCCAAAATCTTGCTTAGTATAGAAATATTTGAATAGTTTAGTGTATATAGTGTATACAGGTTTGTCCTATTTATCAGCCTGTGTATTTAGAGGTGCTTGTTTCAATGTGTGTATGTATGCTTGGAAGTTATTTACAGTCTGCAATCATGTTATATTGACATGTGAAACAAGTTTGAAAATAAAAGATGCATTTGCAGTTTTTTATACGCGACCTATACTCCAATATAGATAGAAAATTATTAGAAATATCTGGTGGCTGCTTGGCAATATCCTCGTCAAATGAATTTGTAATGAATAAAATTGAATTTCAGGTGAATAATTTGTAGTGTTTATGTGTATCAGCTTTGTGCTGTGGTTTTCGTATGTATCTGAAGAAAATTTAGTTTCTACTACTATTTCAATGATGCAGGACAGCGCGAAACCACCCACATCTGGCCGTTTTTTTAAATTCGGGGAAGTTGAAAAATTACGTTGTGCAAAGACAAGGGCCAAAGCGTTGCCCCTTAAAACAGCTAGATGGTAGCTGGCAGCACTATGACTAGCAGACAGTTCAAACCTGGCGCATTTGTTCAAGTGCGACGTAAATAACAAAACCACAGTTTTCAGTTGTTCATGCGACCTCGTTTTGGGTGTTACGATCCGTGCTCCGAGTGAAGTGAAACAGCAAACAATTGTACACTCTCCTCTCCTCTTTCCAATTTCTACCTTTCTTTACCTTTCTTTCTCCTACCTTTCTATTCACTTTCACTGATTCCCCAAATTTCATTGGAACCAAGGTAAGGGAAATGTCCGGGAGGAAAAGAAAAAGAAAAAGAGACAAAGATAAGACCCTGGGAACCCAAAACCATCACACAAAATCACCGTCAGAATCATCCACATCATCCCAAGCATCTCTAACCAAGGACAAGACCAACGGCTATGAAAACGGAAACGACACTCTGAACGGAATGACACGAACGCAAGACCTAACGACAATGGAAACGACCTCCGGCCTCGCAAATGGATATGACACTCTGAACGGAATGACAAGAACGCAAGACTTAACGACAAAGGAAACGACCTCCGGCCTCGCAAATGGAAACGGAAAAAATCAAACCACTGGAACAACAGGAAATACGATGGCATACGACCAAAACGGATCGTATATCGTGATCACACCACAACAACAATGCCACAATTTTCAAAAACTCGGTCCTTTTTGGATCGATGCACAGTTGAAGAGCATACTGGGTGATGTGCAAAAGGTGCAAATTGAAACACCCTTTGATGGAACTTGCATCATCAAAACATCGAATAGTCGGCAAACAAGCAAAATAATGGCAATGACCACTTTCTGCAACAGGCCGGTAAGTGGTACACTCCACCCGAGTAGAAACACCTGCCGCGGAACAATTTATGCATCAGAACTCAGATATGTGGACGACTCTGAACTCACACGCGGTTTTGCCCAGGTCGGAATCACCGAGGTGAGGAGAATTTCGACAATGATAAATGGCAGCAGAAAACCGACAGCACTTCTTACACTGACTTTCTCTACGGCCACATTGCCGACACACGTGAAGGCCGGCTACCTCAGATATGAAGTACGAGCGTACATCCCTAACCCGCTGCGATGCTTTAAATGTCACAAGTTCGGTCATGGTACCAAGAATTGCCGTAGCGAGGCCGTGTGTGTGAGGTGTGGTCAACCCGATCACGGCGATACCGACTGCGTCTCGCCACAAAGATGCATCAACTGCGGCAGTTCCGATCACATCGCATCTCAAAATACCTGCCCGAGATGGAAGGAAGAGAAAGAAATATGTGCCATGAAGGTTAAAAACAACATCTCATTCAGAGAGGCGCGAGCAGCGTTTAATAGCCGACAAAATGCACACACTTCATATGTCATCGCAGCCAAAACAGCAATCAGCACCAAATCAATCGCCACGCAGACAGACGAGACAACTTTGAAAGTCAACAGCACACAACAGACGACAAAAACATGCAGCTGCAGCATCAATTCCAGCAATAACACCGTCAACAGCAAACCGAGATCGAGACCGTCTCCACAGAGACGTCGGGGAGTATCGAGACGACGCTGCTGGTCGACACGACGCGCCTGCAGCCAATCACCACGCAAACGCACACCGGAGCCACGACGGCCAGCCACTGCCGTCACTGAGTGGACCGTGGTGAGCCGGCGACGACAACAGTCGCCGAGCATGGAGCGGTCGATGGGCCGCCGAACAGCCACTGGGGCTGCAGTCGGCGGTGACACTCCGCCACGCGGATCACCAGTCAGCCCTGTGATAACATAATCTAGTCATCTTTTTTCACAATTTTTATAATTTATCTATGTTTTTAACAATCCTACAATGGAATTGCAGAGGATTGATATCGGGAAGGGCAGAATTTCAACAAATCGCACTAACAAAACAACCTTTAGTGCTGGCAATCCAAGAGACATGGTTTGCCAGCACTGATCACGTTAACTTGCATAATTATACAACATATCGATGTGATTACAGCGGCAGTGATCGAAGACGGGGCGGTGTGGCCTTGTACGTGAAAAACACGGTGCCACAACACGCGCTAGAGCTACCCCAATTCGACGACTTACAGGCGACAGCCTGCACCGTCGCCTCAAACGGTATGGTCATTGACATATTAAATATATATATTCCGCCGTCATGTAACAACCCATCGATCGCACAAAAAATGCAATCCATAATCACAGAATGTACCAACCCAATTTTAATGTTGGGCGACATCAATGCTCACAGTCAGCTGTGGGGGATGTCATGTATCCAAGACGCTCGAGGGCGAATAATAGAACAATGGCTATACGCAAACAATTTGGTCGTGCTAAATGACGGGTCCCCGACCTACCACCATATGGCCAATAATACACAAACAGCCATCGACGTATCGGCGTGCTCACCAACCATCGCATCGCTTTTTTACTGGACGGTAGATAACGATACATACAACTCTGACCACTACCCAATTTTTATCCACTCTGCTCTGGACCACCGAATAACACACTATACACCCAGGTGGAACATGAAGAGAGCAAACTGGGGCCAATTTGAAGATCTTTGTCAGTTGGATCCACCAGAAGGGGAGCTAACAATAGATAGCAGGGTGACACAAATCACTAACATCATGATATATGCAGCCAAAAGAGCAATACCGTTAACCAGCAGGCCGAGAAAGCACAGACCGGTGCCGTGGTTTAACGACGAATGTCGACGAGCTGTGGCCCTTAGGAAAAGAGCGATGAGACGACATGTCCGACATGGTACGATCGACACCAGGATCGAGCTGTGCCGTAGACGTGCCGCTGCTCGACGCATCATCAGAGAGGCAAAGAAAAATGCATGTGATACATTCATTGACACTATAAACAAGGATACTCCACTAACTAGTGTCTGGAGGAGTATCCGAACATTACGGGGCCGGTGCACACCATCAGTGATGCCCGTCCTGAGGGTGAATGGCGCGACGGTACACGAGCCGCAACACGTAGTGAACGAGCTGGCGGCCGCAATCGCGGCAGTCAGTTCCGGTCAGCATCTGAGTGCCGGCTTCGCTGATGCAGTGTATAGGGAGTATCTGGCAGAACAGAATACAGAGAGGATGGCGGACGAGTGTGAATATAACTCACCATTCACCATAGAGGAGCTATCATGCTCTATTAAATCAGCCGGAAACACATCAACGGGCCCAGACCAATTGCACTACGAATTCTTCAGGCATTTACCTCATCGAGCTTTTATCCATATTTTAACGTTTTTTAACATCATCTGGTCATCAGGACAATTTCCACAGCAATGGAAGGAGGGGGTTATCATACCAATCTTGAAGGCCGGTAAACCCCGTAACATGAGCACCTCATATCGACCCATCACGCTCACAAGCTGCCTAGGGAAACTGATGGAGCGGATGGTGGCTCGGCGTCTATCGTATGTGCTCGAGAGCGGCGGATTGCTGGACCACAACCAGTGTGCGTTCCGACCCGGTCGCTCTGCCGTCGACCATGCTGTTAACCTTGAGGCACACATACGGAAAGGATTCAGTACGAAACAGTGCACCTTAGCTGTATTCCTCGACATTAAACAAGCCTACGACACAGTGCACCAGCACATTGTGCTGAGGAAAATACACCGGCTGGGCATTGTGGGCAACATGATGAAGTTTTTAACAAATTTTATCGATGGACATAGATCATTTTTTATTCGCATGCATGGTTTTACCTCTAGACGTTTTACAACAAAAATTGGTCTTCCTCAAGGAAGTTGTCTGTCACCCACAATCTTCAACGTAATGATTGACGACATGTTTGAAGACATACCGAATGGCGTAAAATACTCACTGTATGCTGATGATACGGCCATTTGGACGACAAGTCATGACGCACGGCGAGCGCACGGTCTGCTGCAGCTCAGTCTCGACCGCCTGACGGCGTGGTCAGAACGCAATGGGCTGCAGTTTTCGGCCGGTAAGTCGGTCGCTGTGCTGTTCTCGGCACACAGGCATATGTCGCCGACACTGCCGCTGCGCCTCAGCGAGCAAAACATAACCTATGACACCAAATTCAAATTCTTAGGAATTGTAATGGACAAAAAGTTGAAGATGGACCTACACGTGGAACACTTAATTGCAAAGGCTTCAAAAAGGGTCAACGTACTAAGATCTATACAGGGCCAGTACAGTGGCGCCGACACAGCGACGATGGTGAAATTATACAAAAGTCTTGTACGACCCATCCTAGAATACGGAGCTGAAGTCTACGCGGCAGCATCGCCCCACGTGCTGCAGAGACTGCACGGGGTGCAGAACGGCTGCCTACGGCTGGCTACAGGTGCGTTCAGGACGAGCCCGATCAAACTCCTCGAAGGATATACGGGTGTTAATAATCTAGAGTTACGAAGGAAGGATATAACCATCAGGTATTACGCTAAAGCGATATCCAGAACAGACCACCTGGTCAACAATATGGTGAAACGAAGATACACTCGTCAGCCAGCTCTACAGAATGTGGCCACGAGAGGCCGGCGCGCCATGGCGATTCTCGGCATGACCGAAGAGCCGCGATATATCTTGCCGCCTACGTCACCGCCATGGTCCATTATACGCCCACCGATCGAATACATCTGCAACAGTAAGAACATAAGTGCAAATGAGGTCCAGCAAGCGTTTCTACAAATGAAAGCGGAAAACCCAGACGCAGTGTATATATACACAGACGGGTCAAAGGCAGACGGCAGGACCGCCTGTGCGGTGGTGACCAGCGGCCGAACGGCGAACCAACCTGCCAATGGACGAACAATTGTCAGCCACTATCGCCTGCCAGACTGGGCCTCCGTCTATGAAGCCGAAAGTTACGCAATATACAAAGCGACCAGTCTTTGCAAGGAGATGAATCTCAGGAAAGCCGTCATTGTGACAGATTCCAGATCGGCACTTTTAAACCTTTATCAATCCATCGATTTTATTGCATACCAAACCATACAAGTATATAGGTTCATAAACAACAATGATATGAAATGCGGGTTTCTATGGGTTCCCGGACACAAAAATATTCCCGGGAATGAGGCAGCGGACAGGGCGGCAAAGAGAGCCCTGGAGAACACCACAGTAGTACTATTGGGCCGATCAAAGAATAATGTTGAGAGCTTTATAAGACAACGTGTTGCGAAAACGTTTGAAACTGACTGGCGAAGACTCTCCGCAAAATATCTACTGCCAAAAATACTAAAGGAGCCGGGCCTGTGGTGTTCACCAGTCTCCCTGTCGAGACGGATGGAACGGACGCTGGCCCGCCTCAGACTGGGCCACACGGCACTCACACACCGCCACCTCCTGCGTCGGGAGGAGCCACCGGTGTGTAACAGATGTCAGTGCCGGGTTACATTACACCATATTTTAATAGATTGCCCTGTATACATATATCATCGCTCCAATCTCGTGAATATCTTCACAACGCACCAAATACCTTTCACTATGGATAATATTGTCAAAAATCACCAGCCACAAATCATCACTTTTTTATCGACCTCAGGACTCAACAACTTGCTTTAAATATCAGCAAGTGCGCAATACTACGCGACAACACGAACTGCACATGAACATGAACTGCACCTGCACGAACTTTTAATCGTCGAGATTGTCTTTTTCACCCTTATATTTCATGGAATCCTTTTTATTTCAAATCATTAATTCAGTCATATTTCTCCTTGCATGTATGTATCGAGTGTAACCATTCTATCCCTATGCTCGATTCATGTTTTCCTTTTATTTGTTAACAAGACGGCGTGAAATGGTCGCTTCGGCCGAAACGCCTAAATGACAACAACAACAACAACAAAACCACAAGTCCTCGTCTAATTTCTTTGTTTCTTCTCCTATTAGATTTGTTGGAGATTATTGATTTCAACAGGCATTTGATATTTGCGGGATGACCAGCATCCTTTCAGACACAGTCGATAATGACACCTTAAAGGTTTGCTGACGTCTGAGCTTATACTTGACATATACAGTTTTCTTATTTAATTGTGCCTGTGATGAAATTTTATATTGTTACTATCAGTGCTCGCGTGTTGGTTTCATATTTAAATATTTTGGTGATGCGATTGAATTCACTATAATAATTGTTTAATAATATTAATATTTATATCACTATCACTAATTGTGTTTTCTTTTTATTTTATATGTTTACTGTGTCGTTTCGAAATACAAATACTATTGAGGAATAATACTGGAATCCATGCTTTCCAATTGTATTTATTGCCTTTGTAGTTCTCTTAAGTCGCATTTTTATGTGAAATCATTGTGTGCTGGAAAAATGAATTAATGAAATATAATCAGCATTTTCCTTTGTATATATTTTTAATATGTCCGTTTTTTGTTCATTTATGGAAGCTTGTCTTTTTTGCATTAGACTTCTTGTCTTTGTCTTCTTGAATAGTATTCTGCTTTCACTCCATACCTTTTGGGTTCAGTTTGGTGGTGAAAAGCTTACGATCAATTGTGTTTTCTCTTTATTGTATTTTATTTAATTCGGATCATTCTCACTTTATTTTTTTTCTATCAATGCTATTTTGTTTGTTCCGATGTCTACCTTTGTCTTGCGCTGTCATTCACTCTTGTTCTTCAGTCTTGTTGCTCTTCGCTGTCGTGCCTGGTGCTGTATTGGCCTTCATTCCAAATGTCTACAAGACAGTACAATGTGTGTGTCTTGTGTGTCTTGTGTGTGTGTATGTGTCTGTGTATGTTAGGAAGCGGAAAGCCGCTACTACTCCGACCAGGCGAGCGCTTCGTCCGACGGCCGCTCAGATGGCGCTGGTGTTGAGTTCAAGCTGCCATACGCCAGTTGTTTGGTGCGCAGCGGCTACACCAACGACATCCACAAGGGACTGGCGCTGCTTGACGAGATGGTCCACTCGAGCGGGTTGCGACAGTGTCACAGAGACTGTTTCTACTACATGGCCATTGGTCGGGCTCGCCTTAAGGTTATTCAGGCGTTCCATCATGCTAACACAAACACGCACACGCATATACTGACACACTCACTCGCTCACTCACATCTATAGATCATCATCGCCATTTCTCTCTTTCCCATTTACCCTCTCATTTCTGTTGCCTTTTGTTCTATTTCACCACAGCAAATGGTATTTCTAGAAACCTACACGCTCGGGTTTCGAACATTGATCCTTTTGGCCTTGTGTTCGATTGTGTGTGTGTGTGTGTGTGTGTGTGTGTGTGTGTGTGTGTCAGGACTACAATGATGCACTCAAGTTCATCTCTCGTCTTCTCGACTCGGAGCCGAGCAACCGGCAGGCAATCGCGCTCGAGAAAGAAATCAAAGAGAAAATGTACCACGGTAAGTAGTTGCGTGTGTAATCGGTGTATATTAATCGGAAGCGGCGTCCAGGGGTGGCTCATAGGACTGAATCCCTCGGGTCCAACCTTGCCATTAGCCTCATTTCTAATTAGCATGCCCCTCTGTTCTTTGTGTATCCTGAAATTGGATGACATTGATTCAAATCCACCCTCACACACACACACACACACACACACAAACATACATCACTCCAACGTTCGTTCACTCCACAATGACAAAATTGTTTAGCATGTGTAAACCTGTCTGATTTGTGCTCAGAGGCGAAAGTTGGCGCAGCGGCGGCGGGCGGCGCAGTTTTGATAGCCGGAGGGGTTATTGCTGTGGCCGCAGCTCTGCTCAAAAAACGATAGACTGAAATAAGAGCTGAAGAAACAAGACTGTCGCTTTGTTCTATTGATCACCAAAGTCGCGTTTATATATATATATGTGTGTGTGTATATTTGAAGTTATCGACACACATATAAAGAATGTG
Source organism: Sacculina carcini (assembly GCA_916048095.2). Lineage (NCBI taxonomy): Eukaryota > Metazoa > Arthropoda > Thecostraca > Sacculinidae > Sacculina > Sacculina carcini. The sequence continues at coordinate 7,614,677 of OU696579.1, read as the reverse complement.
AGAGAACGCAAATGATCACTACTGTAGCCAAACGTAGACGTTACACACACACACACATACATACATACACAATTATCTCAGCCAAACGTACAACACTAACAGTACGTGTTAGTGCTGATTGAAGCTGTCTCATTAGCAAGAAGGCAGCATGAAGAAGGCGAAAATGCGGCTCTTTTCTCCATGTGTCAAAGCCATTCCTCTTCTGCTGCACGTTTTGCTACATAAGTGATCATTTGTGTTGTCTCTCATTGTTTATATGTGTGTATATATATAAGATGTGATGATATAATGTATACTATAACGTATTCACTTATCTCCCAGTGTATGAGTACTCAGATATGGCTACCTTGTATCAGCTCCATGGTAAGGTGCATTTATACGTATGGGTTACACACACACACACACACGCATGCAAGCAATACAAGAAGAGCGTGTGTTGTGTTGGTATTTTCCACTAACAGTCAGGGCTAATAATTGTGGCACGTGGGATGTTAGAAGCTCAAAGTCACCCTTGCAACGAACCCATGCATGGTAGAGAAGTGTTAGTGGAGTATGTCAATTGTAATGATACGTTAAACAAACACTGCTGCGTCCGGGATTCGAACGCGTGACTTCATGGTTATAAGTCGGATACGCTAACCACTAGGCAACTGCCCCAACATGCGTCAGGTGTTTATACTCGTATTCACGTTGAGCATACTATTTACAGCACAATTCTAATTTTAACCTGCATTGTTATTAATCATAATAATAATAACGTTCTGCTGGCACACGCTGTAGTGTATTTCTCCATGATTTAATGCATCGACATTCACACACACGCGCACACACGCACGGGCGGACACATATACATATAGCACTTGCCAACTGCATGTTAAATGTGCGTATTAGAGCGTCATACCAGATATCAAAGTATATAATAATCAGAATCAGACTAAGACAGCATATCACTGCAGTTATGATGAATCTCGTATAACTGTCTCGTACGGTACGATTATCTCTTATCGTTACGATCTCGTACCGTATCCACTAACACGAGCTGTTCCAGCAAAAAGACCATATAATCCCGCCATAAACTATCATAGAGCCGCAGTTTCGACCCTGCCACAATCATGTATATAGGTATTTATGTGTGTGTGTTAAACCTACGTTGTCGTATAACAATGTAAGTGTTGAATTTTTTTACACGTCGCCAGCATTGCGTACGCCACTGGAACACGAAGAATTTGGCCCGCAAGTGCACACGCTTTTTTTGGCGCGCAAGTGCACATGGGGTTTTTTGGCGCGTAAATGCACGTGTTGTTTTGGCGCGTAAATGCACGTGTTGTTTTGGCGCGTAAATGCACGTGTTGTTTTGGCGCGTAAGTGCACATGGTTTTTTGGCGCGTAAATGCACGTGTTTTTTGGCGCGCAAGTGCACACGTCACGCGGCCGAGACCACGTGGTGCAGCACGACGGCGAACGCGGCTACCGCCACCAGCATGAGCACATTGGAGACACAAGAATCGAACGAGCGCGAGCCGGCCGAAGAATTGGTCTCCGATAATGCTGAATTAGATTTGGCGGCAACAGCCGAACTTGCGGCATTAATGGCGCAGCGAATTTTCTGCACACACACTCACACACACGATCACATATGTAGCTAGGGAAATATCTCACAGGCGCCACAGATAGAATAGCTACAAAGGAATCTGCCAATGGAAACTGCACTTGTAGCACACAAAAACGGGAACGATTGAATTGAATCAATTTTTGAGGATAATTATATTTATTACATCAAGATAAATTAGTGATTAACCAATAATACCAGACCCAAACACACATAAATGCGTACACATACATATTTCATCGTGTTATTGCGATGTGTTATTGCGCTAACCTCGGTCGTATCAGGAAACAGCTCGCAAAACGTGCTGTCGCGCAGATTGAACGTCCAACTGGCGCGCGCCAACAATCTTCGCTCGTGATCGGATTTCTCAATACTGCCCACCGTAGGCGAGGACTCCAACTAGACACACACACATAACACACACACATGCAAATACATCTACACTAGGGTTATGAAAAGTTATATGTTTAGGATCCTACACGATGACATCGTGATATACATGATCACTGGAAACCACCATACAATTTCATTAAACGGGATACAGGATGCAATTTCATTAAACGCTTCTATGAAACGAAACACAAGCGGAAAACCAAGCAAAAACACAAACCAAATTATTTATCATTGAACTATGTATTATCTACAGTAACTTTACATCTTTTGGAAACCGTGGTGTAGTGGTAGCACACCCGCCTCATAAGCAGGGCGTTCGTGGTTCGAAACCCGGCAGAGGAGAATTTCTTAGGGCGAATTCTATAATCAAACAGCCCCTGTCCACCTAGCAGTAAATGATGGTACCAGATATCAGTCATGTGTTGTGTCATGCATTCTGGGGAGGTGGCCCTCTCTAATACGTCTTACGTCCATGTGGCGCCATAGCGTGGAGAGGGTCGGTTCTGTGGTGGCAGCTAGCTGCACGGGACACACCTGTGTGTTCATAAGCTTCGACTTTTTTCCGTGTAGCAGCTGTCACTTTGTCACAGCAGACCTTCAACCTTTTCACCCCACACCAACCAGCACAAATAGCATAACACGGAGATAGAAATGAGACATGCGACCACACAAACACACACACACACACACACAAACACACACACACACACACACACACACACACACACCATGAAGCTGAGCAGGGCTGTGAGAATGGTGGACACACTCCAGCTAGGGTTCCACGTGTCCGGATGAAAGTCGCTGATCGACAAGCAGAGTCGCGTGTTGGTTTTGAAGCGGCCACTGGGCGTGATCATGTAGATGCTGGGCGGACGAAACGGATACTCGGCCGGAAAGCGCAGCAGACCGTGGTAGAAACCTCCGGCGTACGGAGTCTCTTCCGGACCGGTCACCACATAGTGCCTGTGACACACACACACACACAGACACACACGTGATAGCAAGGCGTGTGCAACATGTGTCAATATTGCAATGCATTGAGTCCTATGTCCTACGAGCGCCTACAAGACCACACCACCCCAGCAACCACTACCGAACACAAATCTCGCAAACGAACTCCGAGGACAAAGCACACATAGCACATCAACATGCATACACACACACATAGCATACACAGACATGACATGACATCATATGACATGACAAACACAACATGACAATACATAACAACAACATAATACATACCATGACAACAAACAATACACAGACATGACATGACATCACATGACATGAGAGACACAACATGCACACACACACACACACACACATATATATATATGCAGATCAAACCACCGCCACTACGACACTTGCAATCTTGCACACTGCTCACCGCAGTAGTACGCACCTGTCACGCACGCTGCAATCACTCAAACATGCATACACTAGCATGCACACATCGCTACGCCATCACAATTAGACCACAGTTATATAGCCATCAAGCCACAGGATATAACAGGATGATATTCATGTGTGCGTGTAATAATAATAACAATTCGTACATCCATCTATGTAGACTTGGGCCACGAAGCCTTAATTGTGCAAACTTTTTGGGTCGCTGCCGAAAAAGGTTTGAGAACCACTGGAAAAAACAGTCGGCGACACTGAATAAGAAGAAATCAGACTAAATAAAAAGAAATCAGACTGAAAAAAGCAAATTAGTGGACTGAAAACAAGCAAAGCAGTGAACAGAAAGAAGAGAAAACAAGACAACGAAACAACAGTGGGAGCCGAAGACAAGGCGAATCCCACGACTACTACTGGACTGGACTGGACTGGACTCACCATTCAAGCATGTTGGACGGCAGAGGCTCGGCGCTGATATAAGGCACCGGGTCACTCTTGAGACGCATGTAGTCGCGTCGTAGGCGCACGAGCGCGGTCACGTGGTCGTTCTTGCCCATGTCCCGGCCACTGCCTCAAACAGCCAGCTGCCACTACTGCACGCCACAAGACGAGAGACTGCGCAAGTGATATATGTGACACTGAGTGAGCAAATTTACAGATTAGTCTATTTATCACAGGCAAACGCAGATGAACGCTTAATTAAGTGCATAATTACGCATAGAAAATTAGTAGAAAGTATTTAACGGGAACAAACTTGAATCAAAATCCACAATTCCAAATACACCAAACCGTAAACTGAAGACAAACCATCTCACTAAATCACACCATCAAATTCAGCCGGAACTCCCGACCACACCTTAACAAACAAGCAAAAGTTGCTTCAAATTGCTGAATTAAATATAAATCAACAAGAAAATTCCGTGGAAAATATCCATCAATAAGCGTTGAAATGCATTTGTGATCGAGAGCATCTGCTTGGTGGCATTCTAAATTGATGAATAAACGCTAAATACACCCAATAAACATATTTTTCTGGAATAAATACATATTTATCTTATAAGTTCTCAAAGTGTCCATAAGTTCTAGATATATCCATCGTCTACCAAATATGAAAACGAGAAAAAAAACAAAAAAAACATCAAGGACAGCCAAAACAACCAGTGTTAGTTGGTACTATGCGCCGTGTTTGTATTGGCACATTACATTATTGTATCATTAGGGATGTATCATACATCAAGTCTTTCAATAATGTATCTTAGTATAGGACACGATATCTTATATTGAGGTATGTACTAAAAAAAATCAATGCAAATTCTTTCTTTGAAATAACCAGAAAACGAATGCCACTAGGAACAATTGAAAAACACCTAAATGCCCACAGTGTGCATTTGAGTATGTTGAATGTAAAAGCGCTACTAAAATTGTCACTCACGTGTCTTGAAAAACAACGCAACGAGCCAAAACCACCATCAGATACAACCACGTGTATGAAAAACTCACAACGATGAAAGAGCACAACACACAACCACTTTTATCAATGATACGAACATTTAAACACACACATACACACACAAAGACAGACACACAAAGACAATAAACAAATGTCATTTTGTACTGGAGCCGGACGTTGGCGAGTCAGCTTTGCCTCGGAAAAATTTCTCCACCTATAAGAGCGAAGCAGAAACACGCAGTACGATCATTGACAATAGTGGCGCGACAAACTGACATGGAAGCGAACCAAAGCAGAAGAGCAGATATAATGGCAGAGAGAAGGAAAAATCAGTACAATTTCACTGACAAGCAGAAAACACCTTTTGATAAGCCACCGAATATTAGCTCGTCAATAGAGTAGATACGAGAAGCTGGCACAAAAATACACTGTTTCTCATTGAATTTGCTCGATTATTAAAGAAACTATACTTAATCGGATTCCCAGCAACTCTTCATTGAAGATTTTACCAATTTGTTTAAATACTAGATTTACAAAAATGGGCAAGTCTATTAATTTTCATGGTTGACGTAAAATACGCAATTAGTCAGCGTGGAAATCTAAAAACACATAACAATATAACCGACAATATGTACTGAATATAATTCATATGAATACAATGTTGAATTCATATAAATTGTTATTGAAAATTGATGTTTTCACCGAAGGTTACATTAAAATTTCACATTATAGATGTAAACACTTCATTTCAAGTTTGTTTGCAAAAAATTACTTGGTCCTTTTGTATGCTTGAATAGTTTGGCTATTAAAATGGACACCGTAAGTCGGAAAGAATACGTTGAAATCGTTAAACGGCTGAATTAAGCTAGTACAGACATACACACAGACAGAGAGAGATTGGAGAGAGAGATAGATAGAGAATGAGAAAGATAGGAGGAGGACGGACAATTTTGCAGATATACTGGACGCTTTGTTTGTTGTCCGACGCGCTGATCACACATTCAGTGTTGTATGGCGCGTGGATGCTGATATCTTTCATCACCACAATACTGGTGCCATTCCATTGCACATCTTCAATGCTGCCAACACACACACACACACACACACACACACACACTCATAGGCGCAAGTAACCAACAACTTGTGAACTTGCAATCCAGTTCAACCACGTGTGTATCAAGCAAGATACACACACACACACACACACACACAGGCAAATACACATTCGCACATATACATAAATACACACACACACACACTTACATAAATATACACAGACAAACATATGCACACGTATATACCCATATACACACATACAAATCACACACATATCATAAAAACGCACGTGTATAAAAGTGTGTGTGTGTGTGTGCGTGTGTCTGTGTTCTGCCTGCATTGTATTGTCCTGCTTTGTAAATAAGATACATATATTTGAATATGCATGTGATTGTACATGAATGTATGTGGTGTTAAATGTTTATATCAGCGCAATTGAGACATGATGTGTGTATTGCGCTTTATGAATGACTCAATAAATGAAATGAAAAATGTGTGTGCTGGGTGTTTGTGTGTTTGTGTGTGCGGTTACGTTTTGCAGATGTGCGTAAATAGACCACGTCCGCTGTCGGACACGTTGGCTCGTATGGCTTCAATCAGTCGTTTTTTCTTCTCAATCTCGCGATCCCGTCGCTTCTCCACCTTTCGTAACACAAATTTCCATTTTTCATTCATTGAAATATTTATATTGCGCAGCCTCTAAACATAATTTGTCTCAGATGCGCAGACAGTACAATAATTACAATGCGGCATTGAACAAACGTACACACACATGTACGTTCATTCATAACAACATACAAACACGTACATTCGGCGTGAGTGTGGACTTATCACTGTCACTGACAGGTCCGTTAGGATTCTTCGGCATTTCGGAAAGCTGAAAGTTATGAATAGCCAAAAGGACCACACGCACATGTGTACAAGTATAAGCAGACAGGCAGGCAGGCACACACACACACGAACGCTTACACACATACGCACACACATACACCTGTACGTAAGTAAATCTTACCAGTTTGACGTCCATGTTCTGTAAGGTGACTTCTTTGGGTCCGATCACCTCCTTGATCACCTCGAAGTCCTTGACGAAGTTGAGGTTGAGAAACGTCACATTGACGAAGCTGGGAGGATGGCCGGGAATGGAGTGTTCTTGAAGATGAAGTTAGGAGTTAAGAAACATTCGACAACAAGCACATGCTACCATATCCAGCCACAATACAAGTGAATGAGATTCACTTTGAAAATCAAACTTGAGACGCACTGCAATATGCGTTGACCTATAGCACTATATTTCACTCAAAATAAGCAAAAAACTCGAATCATATACCTGAATATGGGAGCTGATACTTCACTGATGAAAATTACCACAGGAGAAATGTGGTGTGATTGTGAGCGAGAGAGAGAGTGTGAGCGCGTTGGAGTGTGTGTTTGAGTCGTGTTCGTGGTTCGGTTGTGGCGTGACGTCTTGTAGGCGCGCGTGGGGCAGTCATGCCCACGCGCGCCTGTCTGGAATATACCCTAGATTTTTGTTTTTGTTACAAGAAATCAGCCGGCAACGTCACCTATAAGAACGGTGTGTAGGAACATTAGAACGGCAACAAAGAATTTACAAGTTCAAGAGAATCATTTTAACAACTTCGACACACACCATTTAACAACTTCAACACATAAAGGATACTCAAAATCAAAAACTTAGTTGGTTTGTTGAATGCTGCGACTTCGCCTGTTACAACCTCGCCAAAGCAAGTTTTACAAGACAACGTGCTTCCAACATCTATCAAGTCACCGACATCACTCATCTTAAAAACGTAATTGTTGAAAAGACAATAAGACTGCAATTAGAAACACGTCACAAAAACACGTGCTCCCGAGCTTGACTGGCCAACAAACAATCACAACAGACTGACATGGATCACACAATGCAAATGAATTATTGTTGAAATGATACAAAGTGCTGGTCGGTTTTTGTGATACACAGTGTAAGCTTCACGGTATACTTACTCAAATTTAAACAAACATTGAGTATTTTTTATCAATGTTTGCGTAGAGGACTGTACTAGGATTGACCGTGTCAGTTTTTTTTCAATAGTTATAATTTGTTGAGCAGAATTAAATAGATACTCAAACCCTATCCTAATATGAAATTTAAAATTTGTATGTGCCAAGTTTGCTAGTGATCACGGCGCTTTGTTGTTTTTAATAGCGCGGTATTTTCCTACAAATTTCAATCAACTAGTGGTGTCGCTCATGTTTTTTTGTGCAACGTGTTTTTGCAGTCTAATTTTTGACCGTGTGTAGATGATGAATTTGGGCATAGAATATGCTACCAAGGGCCGATTCACTCGAGAATAAAAACAGTTGTTTGTCATTCAAGAGTTTTCATGGCGCTGAAAAGCATTTACCTCTGCTGCGAACCACACAATGAGTCATAGTTGGATATAAATCCTATGATACTCGAATGTTTTTCAGTTAGTGGAGTCGGAATGATTGCGTCTAATTATGTCCGATTTGGTGTACTATATTTTGTTGGCTCCTTTATCGCAGTGCACTTTGCTGATGATCTGGTTTTTCGTGTGGCTAGGATGGAGGCTATTTACTAATAATTGACAGCAACAGCTTATGCATTAGTTCAATATAGTGTGACATGAAGGTTTCTGTTGACTGACTGCTGTGCTGCATCTTGTTTCGTTGAGAATAATGTAAAACTGCGTTGTATCGCGAGTTGACCGCGTCACGCTGCTATGAGCGAAGACATCTCGGATTCCAATTGGCCGCCAACAGTTGATAGTCTGGGCTTAACGACACGCGAAGCTTTGCGAAGGCTTCACGTCGCCATTGAGAGGGAATTGGACCAGCACCGATGTTGTTTCAGCTGGCAGCTGTCGGCTGTTGCCGTGTTGTCGGGCCGCAGTCGCTACTCTTGTCGCGTCGAGTGGCTGCTAATGTGTGTGGCGGTGTTTCTTCTCATTGCCGGCGACAGTGTGTCCTCATCGACGCTGGTCCATTGGTCTTTGACGGCCGTCATTGCACTGGCCCTCGTCTGCTGGCTGGGCGCCAGCGTATTGCTGCAGCGTATTTTTGCGTGCGAGCTCTTTCTCAAAGCACACCGCCTGTCGCAACGTATCCGCCAACTGGCCGACTCTGCTGAATGGAGCAGCCAGGTGTGTTCGCCGTTGTTGGCACCGCGTTCGCCTTGTATCAGCCTCCAGTGGACGTATCGCGACTGTCGACTGGTTAATTTGCCTGCTGCGCTCTTAGTGGACGGCGACGTGGTTGTTTTGGGTCCCGGAGACGTGGCTTTTGCCGATCTTGAGCAGCTGAAGTCGACCGATGATGATGATCCACCCACTCACGTCATACTAGCGCGTCTACAGACGTTCCCCGTGGACACAGACGCTCCTCAGGACGTCGACCCTGCCGCTTCGCGTGGTGCACGCCTGGTGTCCGCTCCCGAGTGTCGACGCTTCCGTGTTGTGACCACTCCGTTTGTCCAGACGCTGTCGCACGTGCTGACAGCGGCTGGCAGTCGACCCGAGCCGCGGTTGCGTCGCTATGTGCGCGTGTTTGTGCGGCGCTTGATGCTGCTGACGTGTGTGCTGGCTGCAGTGACGTGCGTCGGCGCTGCGCTGGTGCGTCACTTTTGGTCGGCGCAGGCGGCGGGCCCGTGGAGAGACACACTGGCGCACGCGTTGGTGATTTCAGCGCTGTGTTTGGTGAGTGTGTCCCCGATCGCCGTGCGTCTGATTCTGTTGGTCGCCGAGTGGTGGTGTCAGGCTCGCTTGAACGTGGTTGTAGCGCGATCTCAGTCCACGTCGGGACTGGAAACACACGACGACTACGATGCGGGCACCGCGGCGCCAGAATACGCTGCCGATGTGTTTGAGCAGCCGGATGAAGTGGCCTCACCTGAAATCCCACCGTCTGCCGTGTGGGCCTGCATTCCCGACATAGTACGTGGACGGTGTGACTCACTGTCGTACACCACTGTGCTTGTGCACGCACTGGGGACGCTCAGCTCGCTGTGCTGTGTCGACAAGCAGGGAGTGCTCAGTTGGCCTGTGCCGACCGTCGAGAAGGTGGCGACGTGTCAGCCGAGGGGTGCCACCACCACCTCTGTCGCCGCCGCCGCCGACGCCGCCGCATCTGATACAGCACCACAGGCCGGCACGACAGACGTGCTGGACGTGAATGGTGGCGTTGCCGGCGGCTGTGACGGCAACGGCGGAATTTCGGCGCGATTGGACGTGCTCAACTTGACGTCCGTCAGTCCGGCGCGCCCGTGGACGCTGCAGTTTGACGATCCGTCGTGGCGCTGTGCGCTGGACCGACTCAAGCCGGTCGGCTTTTCAGTATTGGCCAGCACTTGCAGCCGACACACGCTGGTCTCTCACGAGCGCTTCGATCGACGTTTGCGGTGCGTGCGGCAGGCAGCGGCGGCCGGCGGCGGCGTGGAGGACGCTCACGGCGTGGCCTCGCCGTCGGTGCGTCATTGTCTGTGTCGGCTGGCTCGGCAGATTGGCTTCACCGATAACGCAGTTGATGGCTACCGTGTGCTCAGTCAGATAGCCGTGTGCCAACGCACGATGCACGAGCGTGTTCCGCACATGACGTCTGTGGTGCTGCGAGGCCCAACGGCCGATTCCATGCAGCTGATGAGCCAAGGCTCGGCTGATCTTGTGCTGTCGACGTGCTGCGAGTACTGGGACGGTCACCGCGTGCGTCGGCTGCTGGACTCTGACCGGCGGCGGCTGTTGGACTTCTACAATCGTCACGCACTCACCATGTACTGTGTGGCGTTGGCGTATCGTCCGCTATCGACTCATTGCGGACGCTCGACGATGCCACGTTCTCAGTTCCTCGAGCTGGCCTCCGGGTTTTCGGTGCCGGCCTTCGATGGCACGCCGGCGCCGGGCGGCAAGCTCACGCACCGCTCCGTGTGTCAGCTGGAATCGCAGCTGGACGGGCACCAGTACATGAGCACCGACTCGCTCTACGAAGATCTCGACGACTCTGCCGACGGATGCTCGGCTCCCACGGATGCCGAGTCTGCCAGACGCATGGTGTCCGACCAGATCTTCCTGGGCATGCTGACAATGCAGTATCAGGTGCTGCCCGACGTTGTTGTGTTGATAGATCAGCTGGAGAAAGCGTGTGTGCGCTTCGTTCACTTCAGCAAAGAGAACGAGTTGCGTTCGCGGGTGTTCAGTGAGAAGATGGGACTGGAGTCGGGCTGGAATTGTCACATTTCCCTGCTGGACGAGAAGGAAAGTGGCGCGAACGAGCCGGTGTTGTCCTGTTCTGCGCATGACGGACGCGTGTGTGCGCCTTCATTACGTCTTCCCGTCTCCACTTCGCCGTGTGTGGCGGCCGTCCATGCCGACGTCTGCTCTTCGAATCGCTCGTCCAAACTGGATCGTCTCATCAGCGTGTCAGCTCCGTCAGTTTGCCACTTGAACGATGCCGGCCTCTTGACGTCGGGCGTCGACGAGCGTGTTTCTCTGCTTTCCACCGAGCAAATCCAGCTCTCTGTACTGGCCGATCAGCGTCGCTCTGTCATACTCGACCACAACCATCCGGCCCGACAGCGAGACCACGCAACGGACGGCTCATTCGACGATTGTCACTCATCGAGCGGAGTGTCTGCGTCGACGGACAGGTCCACTTCGCTGCCGTTCGACACTGGCAACCGGGCACGCCTGCCGCGCGGCATTGCGCAGGTGCGACCGCATTTGGAGCACATTGACAACGTTCCTCTTCTGGTATCGCTCTTCACCGACTGCACGCCGACAACCACGGCGCAAATGCTGGCCATCATGCAGCAATACGGCGAGGTGGTGTGTGTGCTTTGTTCGGCCGCCAGCGCCCTGAACGTCTGCGCCACTGTTATGGCCGACGTGTGCCTGGCGCTCGTGCCGCTACCACCGCCGCTGTGTCGCCGCACACGGCCGCCGGACGCTGCCGGATACGGCCACTTTGACGACGCATACGGCGGCGGCGGTGAAGACGACAGCGGACTACTCACGGAGCTGTCGCAGCGGCTCAACTCGCTGACGTGCTCGCTGCTGTTGAGACGGCGCCAGTGTGCGCTCATCAGTCAGCTAGTGCTGGAGGCACGGCACTGGAAGGAGCGCATGCGTGCCGCGTTTGTATTTTGGCTAGGAGCCGTGGCGGCGACGGTTGTGCTGCATCTGTGTGCTGTGGCGGCGCTGCTGCCGGCTCCGCTTTCTCCGGCACAGACCGTCTGGACAGTTTGGGTACAGGCAAGTTGCTACACACACACACATGTGCACTAGAGAGAGAGTTGAGTTACCTACATCAGCGATGCGAAGATTATGGGGTGACTTAATCAACGTTTTTGGTCAGCATTCATAGCATTGGCAAATACAAACTTGTTAGATAGGGTTGGGTAGTATGGAGTTGGAGAGAGATCGAAGGGGACACAATAAATGCCTCAGGCAGACCAGAGTAGTTACAGGGATATAAAAAGTATAGTTTCCCTAATAGGTGTACGAGTCTTGCTCATCTCCTGTACACAACAACTAGTGAGTACAACTAGTGAGTACACACATACCTGCACGGGTACACACTCATTCACTATTCCTCTCGCACTCACACACACGTACTCACACAAGTCTACTCTCTCTTCATCTATCTTTTTTCTCTCTGTCTCTCTCTCTCACACACACACAAGGTTTACGGGCTGTAGCCGTATCAATGTGTTATTTAGTTCTTAATTGTTATATATAGAAGTGTTTGGCAATATATTGTTTTGAACTGAACTGAACTCACATACATATATCTACATTGGAACTAATCCTTGTGTGTGCATGTGCGTGTGTGTCTACAGGTGGTGTTGCTGAGTGTATCGCTTTTGTTTTCGCCGTGCGACACGTCGGTCATGTCCGAAGCTCAGACGGACGATGATACGGCGCTGTCGTCGGCGCAAGTGTGGTATTTTATTGTCAGCAACGGTGTGCGCTTCGTGGCCGTATCTCTGCAGGTCGCGCTCTTCTGCGGGCTGGCTTTGTGGACCGCCTGCGCTGATGCGCCGCATTTGTGCCCACCGGCGGCGGCGGCGGCGGCGAATATGGGCGTGTCCGAGGCGGTGCAGGAGGCGTGTCTGCTGCTGTACTGCCTGCTGTTGATTGTCACATCCGCGTCGTTTGTGCATCAGCGCGCGCAAATTTGGCGCCAAGCGGCGTGCACAAGTGGCGCGTGGAACATGGCCGCCGTCGTATCGTTTATGGGGGCGGCCATATTTGCGCTAGTACACGCGGCTGTGTGTCGAGTCTCGTTGGACGCGCTTCTGTTGATAGGACCTTATTTTGGTGTGGCGGTTTTGGTGTGTGTGCCGCTGCAACTGGGGCTCAACGAATTAGTGAAACGACATCAATTGGTGTACAGTGTACGGGTGCAGAAACGAGCTCGTCTGGAATTCGACACCAAATTAGGCATGAATTCGCCATTTTGACGCGCAAAACTACTTCAATAAATCAAATGTGTGTGTGTGTAGACTGATTTTGTGATTTATGAATTTGATGCTGTTGACAAGGGTAGACTTATACGAAAACCAAGTGTTATCATCTATTCTAGACTCTTTCATTATCTGCAATTTATAATATTTGCAAGTTCTACGGTTGACTGATTTAACCATAATAATTTTAAGAAATTAAAATAGATATATTTCATATAGCGATTGCTCCAAACAAGGAGGAATGTAAACATACGCATGTAATGCGTATGCACAGTATATATCATACACTATTGGCGGAAAAAGTTCAATTTCGGTATGAACTTTTTGGATGGAGATATGAGCCCTGATTTTGATCTTACAACGAATGATATTAATCTGGTGCTTGTCTTTGGCAAATTTTACTTCTTGCAATTTTAGCGTGCTGCATTGGCTTGTTGCATATCTTATTGGTCTTTTTGTTCATCACAAGCCGGATCCTTTACGTTATGTCACAACAAGTTACCCAGGTGACTTTTTAAACAGTTGCTTTGCCATTTAAACCGCTATAGTGTCAGTTGTTCCTTTGTCATTTTTTTCGATTGGTTTGGTTATGCTCCTTTTGACTGGTGAAATGTTCATAGTCAATTTTCTCCACGTATTCCATTTAAATGTAATTACATACGTAAATCTTCAAGATTATGCGCTGCACGGTCAAATTTTCAAGTGGTTCAGGTGGCTCGATCATTGTGGTTTCGCTGTTTTGGCGACACACCACCCGCATGTAATATAATACTTGGCATCAGATAAGATCATAGGCGAGAGTATGGCCTTTACAACGGCACTTGCTGGCATACTTTTTGTTGACAGATTTTGGAGATATTCAGCGAGGCCGGGCGGTCTTTTGAGCGACTCGGCGAGTTGACCAGTAAATTGGAGCAGGACGGTGAATCTACATCGGCCAGGTTAGTCGCCTCACTGACAACTCATTCAGTGTTCAAACCAAGATCATGTTCAGACTTTTCACTATATTTCATGTGCTGATACCTCCAACGTTGATTATTCATTGAGAAACTTATAATATTTTTCAATGAGTCACAGATATGCATTAACTTTTGCCGTGACATAGTGTTTTTCTTTAACTTGAAGAGAAACCAATTAATTCTCATATTTCCAGAAAATTTTCCTTAATGTAGTTTTCTGATTTTACTCGTTGTGTGTTCGAGCTACCTTAATGCATTTGTTAATACTTGCACGCCAACAAAAAAATATCAGTTATCGCTATTTAATTAGCACGTTTCATTATGAAGCGTGGTCTGTCTCTCAATTCCATTCATTTCTGTGTGTGTGTCTGCTTTCATCTTCAAGTCTCTTGCTTCTTGCTTTTTCACTGATTTTTTCTTAACGCAAGATTACTGTGATAGGATGTGAAAATCGATAATATTCCCTATTGTGAGTATCTGATCCATATGTCCATATATGAGTATCGAGAGTTAGGTTATACCACACTTTGAAGTGATTTGTAATAGCAAAAGTTCAGCGTTATAGAACAAATTGAAAGTGGCTGATGTTTGATTGGTGCGAACATTTCTCATAAGTATGAAGTTCTGAACTGCGCAATATGAAATATTAAGTCAGTTCTGTCACATTTTTCCCGGAATAAATATTCATAGTTCGTGAAATTTGTCAGTTGAGCCTTTGGTATATCGAAGTTATTAATGTTATGATGAGTTATGCCACTGTTGGGGGCGATCATACACTGCTACCTGCTGGAAGGGAATGAGGACAATGGTAATTATTGTTATTATTATTATTATTATTAATTACAGACAGATTCAGTAGCATGGGAAGAGTGCAAACACTATTACCACCCTGCGGTGGCCCCATGCATAAAACGCGCCTAAAAATGTAGAGAGAAAGTTCGAAAAGTACATGTTTTATTCTGGTAGATAAAAGTCAATTACGAAAAAGGCGAAATAAATAAACGATTAATCAGATTTAATTATCAAATCAAAAAGCTAAGTAAATGTGTATATACACAATAGTATATATACAGGGTGTCCCAAAAAATGTATACACAATTTAAATAATTTTAAACCTGGTGTTTAGTATAATTCAAATAAGTTTGAACTTGCAAACTAATTTACAAATACAATTGCATTGCCTTCTTTCCGCATGTTGAATTTCAAGTTTAAGTAAAAAAGAACTTATCTCTAATTCGAGTGGTGGTAGTTTGTGTTCGTGGTTCCTTCTGAAACTCACTCCTAAATTGTCTTTGAACTTCAACTGCGTTTCAATAATTCCAGTAGCATCTGAAAATGATTTTATTTTAGTTTAGTCTGGCTGAAATCAATCGGTTCAGTGGGTTCAGTCCGCACATAAAAAATAAATTATCGATTTATCAGCTGCTAAAACGTGAATACATTTTTGGGACACCTTTGAATCGTGGAAACACTTGAATACATTTTTTTTGGTGCACGATTGGCGGGCGATTTGGTGATCATGCCGTTCTTATGACCGAACACAGTGGCAAATGGAAGACTGAAGAAGTGGACATGCTACACAAGGCCGTATCTCGATTTGCCGGCCGTCTCAGAACCATCGACGAGTCGCTGCGGAAACGCGAAAACACGCATAACGCATAGCGTGCGTTTCCGTGTTGGTTTTTGTAAGTCCACGAGGCTAAGTCTGGCCGATGCATTAGTGCAGTGGCTCTCAACCCTATTCACTTGTTGGCATCCTTTTCGAAATCAGCAGTCAGTTCTCGAACTCCCTGGATTCTTGGTAGATATATGAAATAAATTAAACGACGTTATATCTTTTCGCACACTGTTTTAGAGAATTAAACAAACAAAAATTATTAGGAAAAATATAAGACATGGGTAAAACATATTTTCTTAGACTTATCACAGGAATAATCGCACCCCATAGGAACTAGGTTTTCATCCCCGGTTAAGAACGGCTGCATTAGTGTAAGAACATTTGCCTCAGTACGCATAATATTTCCCCCAGTGCCCGCTCAAACTGGTGTTTGTATATTTCATTTGCTTGTATGAAGTGGATGTATTTTTTATTTAGCGCGTGATTTGCTGTACTATGTCCATGTGTGTTCGTTTTGCACGCAAGTTTAATACAACAAAACGTGTGCATTATTGAAATTATATGTTGACAAAACGCATTGCAGAATTTAAAGCAAACATTTTGTATTTGTAATTGATAAATATTTATGTTTTCCATTTCCTGTTTTCTTTTTAGCGTCCGCGTATCATTTGAGCATATATTATTTATGTGAAAAATTTAAATAAATATATATTGTTCAGCAATGAATTCAGGTACTTATTTTCATATGTGTTTCTGTTTCGAATTTAAATGTTTTATAATGTTTATTTATTTCTCAGTGTGTTTCATTGTCATTGCGTCGCTTGTTTTGCGTTCAATCAATTTATTCTATATTATTTCGGTGGCTGTGAATTCTTGTCTCAGGTGCTCTTAATCAATCCAGGTATACAATTTGAGTTAGATTACATTCTGGCCCACGCCCTGCAGGTGTTCATTGCATTGCTTCGTGGAATATTCTGTATTGATCGTGACATTGGTCTCCCGTGTTTGAGATACCTTTTGAAACTCCTTGTAGTTCATTAACCTGATAAATGAGTTGGTGTAAACTGTGTTGTTCAATTTTAGCTCGAGGTGAGATGGCAAAAACGCGAACATCTCATGATTGACATGCATTATTGATGGCAATGTGTTCATCATTGACTGAGCTGTGGTTAATTCGTAGAATTTATACGCACGAATGCATAAGCCGGAGATTTTGTTCGCTCAAATATGGCCGCTTATTCGTGGTTTCCATGGCAACACATCAACGCTGATTATTGTGCGTATTGTGTATTGTACTCAAGCTTGGTAACTTAGCATTTGCATATAATTTGACATCATTTTTGCTTATATTTTCCGTGATTGTCTCATATTGATAATTTTCCATAGGCCCTTGTTTTTTTAGGTTTTAAGATTATCACCAAGCTGTTTTATTTGAGATATTCCAACAACTCATTTTGACTTTGGTAAATAAAAATCTATACCGTATTGTAGAAGGCAAAATTTCCAGCACGATGGTGTTATTTATTTAGACGTGTGAAATTAGTTGCTGGGAAATATTGAGAGAAAATAATGAAATTTGGTCGCCCGATTTTCAAGTATTTTTTTAATGTAAATTGGAATTTTGTAGATTTTACACGTGTTATGGATAATATTTAATTATAAATTATAGCCTATTTTATAGAACGCAAAATTCTCTACACAATATTACAATTTTTATAGCTGTGCCATTGCTGGTTTACGACGAGTAGATGGCAGAATATTGACGAAATTTGTCACATTTTTTCAGGGCTCATTTTCTCTTTACACTGCTATAACTTTTTTTTGTAATATTTTTCTAACGTAAAATTTACCCTATCTTGTAGACGACAAAATTTCCTACATGATGATTTGGGATTTTATGACCACTTAATCGTAAATCATGATTCGACATTCTTTGTCAAATTGCTTTTATCTGCACACCATGCTTTCACTTTGAGCTATTATATTCAACTTGAGTTTTCTCGAAGATCACCAAATGTCCGAGATGCTCTCGAGTAGTAGTAGTCGACACCAACTCGTAAGCTTCTACTACTCAACAAACAACGCTAAGTGTGATGTCCGTATATGATGGTAATTTGAGTTCGTTCGTAAATGAGAGAATATCCCACAGACACACACACACACACACACACACAGACACACACACACACCGGACATCCCGGTGTGTGATGTATCATTGATTATAATCAATGATACATACAGCCACAGATACAGATACAGATAATTGTAATCTGTATGTGTGTGTTTGTGTGTGAATGCATTTTTTACGGTTTGACTTAGTGGTTTGCTATGGCACGACATGCGCGCACGATTGCTTTTCTGCGAATCTGCATGGCACCTGCAGCAGCTTGAAGGACGGTGCGTTTGTGTGTTGGCGTTTGTTAATGTGGCCTTTGTGTGCGTGTGTGGCATTAGTGCTAGTGCAATGGCGGCTCCAGCATTTCTGGAGAGGGGACTAAATAGAATGCTGCTGGCGCTAGGCGAAAAACGAGGAAATACACTCGAAATGTCCATGATGAGTTTTCGGAGGGGGCTCAGGGAGGCTTAGCACATTTTGAGGGGAAGGGTTTTAACCCCCTATAAACCCTCGCCTTGGTGCCGCCACTGAGTTTTGTGAGCTGACTCTCGAAATTGGCCGTACTAGCGAGCATTGATGTCGTCCCGCTCCCGGTAGCCTCACATCTACCTAGCCTCTGTCTGCTGAACTGCCAAATCGATATATTGGGCAAATTGGGCACAAGCAAGAGATGCCTCGCATGGGATCTATTACGGTCTGATAACCATGATTGCGCTGTTTCTATTCTGGTCTACGTCAACTTTGGCGTATCCTCGCCCAATCAGAATTGGCATCCGACCTCTCGGTATGAATTATGTGCAGTGGCGGCGCCAAGGGGGGGGGGGGAATGAAGCCTCCCCAAAAATTTGTCAAGCTTCCGCTGAGCCCCCTTCCCCCAATGTTATGATCAGGAACATTTCCAGTTTAGGTCGTCATGTTTCGCCAAGTCCTGGCATCTGTTTCATCAGTTCCCCCCAGCGGAAAATCCTGGCGCCGCAACTGGTGCAACGGAATTACTGAGCGAAATAGCAGTGTTGAAGAGCTTATTTTACATGTCCTCTATGCTTAACATCGCTTTATCCAACCATATTTCATCATAAACTTACGCTTGCTCAGATGGCATGGATCATAGAGGAATTGTGACAATATCACTTGAGAGATCCGAGCCACTTCTGCTAGACCGGTGGTTCTTAACCTGTGTGTGGTGAATTCCCCTGTCTGGTGGGGAATGGAAGAGTTGCCAAGTGGGAAGCTAAAGGTCGGACTAAACAGGAGAACTATGTGTGTTTTTATCAATTTAAATTGGTTTATTTTTGTTTCTAATGACCTCTTGACATTCACTTTGATTTGACAACTGAATTTGTTGAATTTATCAGCGCTGTGTTGTGTGGAAAATGAAGAGATTGCTCATTAAGAAGAGGGGAATCAGAGGGAAAACAGGTTAAGAACCACTGTTCTAGTGTGTTTCCGCAAAATATTCGTATTTGTTCTTACGAGTGGCTTTACGCTTTGGTGAACAGGTTACTTACTTTGGGAGGAGGCATCCATGCCTCCAAATCAGTGCTCCCACTTCTCGAGATAGAACGAACTACAAATGTCTAGATGTCTAGATGAAAATGTCTGGATGAAATTAATCCGTTTCTGCTTGTTATTTTCCGCGTTTCACCAATTTTACCATGAAAACGCTTGTTAAATGCTCGTACATTTGCGGATCCAAAGTGCAATTTTAGGGGGGACTGAATTGTATTTTATTGTTATTGGGGCTGGATTATGACTAGGTAGCGTGTGAAGGTCTTGACTTGGGACAGTTTTCAATTATATATACACACATTTACACACACAATAATGTGTTATGTTTTTGCGTTAATGCTTATATCAACAAATCGTACAGGAAACTATTTTTTCTCCACCTCTTTTAGTGAACCTCTTGGTTATGAGGAGTTGATGGAAACATTTTGGGGAGGACTCCAGCCCCTGAGCCTCCATTCTCCATTCAGAAGCCAGAAATAACAGATCACAATTAGACATTATTTTTCCACATTCATTGCATGGCACGAGGTGGTATAGTGTCATGTACACTTGTTATATGGCTGGATATAAGAGACCCTGTGGTCAGGGGACAATAATACTGCCGCCGTACTCGCTGCGTGTCGTGTAAGAGGCGACTACAAACAGACCCTCTGCTTCTTCCCTCCCTGTACTGCCATATCCGACGGGGAAGCGATAATTCAGCAGAATTGGCACCCCTTGGACTACTGCAGCTGTCCTCTTCCCTATCCCCTCTACCCGAACTAAAAAAAGCTGGATCTAATGTCGCAACAATATTTCGGCAAACTTTCCGCGTGGACTGTGGTATTTTAGAATTCGCCTGGTCGGTTTCATATGGTAAGAGCCAGTCATTACAGCTGGTTCGACCTTCAACCACCGTCTTCTTTCGCTTCACTACGGTCTTTGCATAATCTCCAGCGGCATAGCATTACTCGACAATATCGAGGCTGACTTTTCTACGGCATCGCAGGCTCAGTTGCTGGTCCTGAAGTCGGGCGGAGCCAGAATGTAGGCGTTGGTGTCGGTTCTTTTGTAAGGGTGCTTCTTCATGATCAACTTGTGCTCGAGCTTTGTCAGCGGAGGATCGTCTGCGGCGAGAAATTGGTCCACGTCGTCTTCATCACACACTGCCTCGGCCGTTGCTGAAGGAGTCCGAAGACTGCTCAGCACATCGTCTGCGTCTGTGGGAGTCCGATCCTTGTGTTGCGTTGGCGACGGACTGCCCATGCTGACGTCATCCTTCTGCTTGCTTTCCACGGGCGAGCTGGCGGTCAAGCTGCCGCAGTAACTGATGTGTCCTATCGACTTTCTGTGACCACCTGTGTGCACATCCACTTGATCAGCTCTTTTCAACACTGCTCTCTCTGTTCTTTCTGTTGCAAGCAACTGTCTGATTTTGGCGTTTGTGTGTGTGTGGATCCTTACAGTTTCCTATTCTCCCTCTTACATTTATCATGTCGGTGATACACTGTCTAGTGGACAAGCATTGATCTTGGTTATTTCTCAATGCTAACTTGTTTGTTGGCTGTTTTTATCGTCGTTAGCACACATTCAAAATTGCAAAACTTACAACAGAACACATGATTTTTGCATTTCAAGGCTTCTCATAATGTTTGGGTTGTCAATACAAAATATATTTTTTTCTGGAAAGGCCTGCTTCTACAGGGTCTGCCCACTTCTTGCTGATGTCTAGGAATTGGCCCATTTTTTGTGTTGTTGTCTCTTTGTTTACCTTTATCGCTGATCTTGGTGACTTTAAGCAGATGGAGGAGCGAAGCTGTTAGTTGAAGGTCAAAGTTTGACTGTTGTGATACGGACCGAGTGAGCCGGTAGATTTTTCTTCCTTGCACTGCTGGCTTACTGACCGATTCTGCAAACATAGGATTAATACCAGGATTGCTGGTATGCTTGAAAATCTCAATTGAATCTGAACCTAAATATGCAATCGAGGCCTACATATTTTTATTACAAAATAGGCTTGCTGTATGTTTTTCGAGTGCACGCATGTCAGCTTCTCTGAAAGAGCGAAATCTTGAAGTGTTAAGAATCTCAATTTACCCATAAGTCTCGATCTTCTCTAGTGGACACCATTGACATGCTTGGATGTGCTTCAATGCTGTTTTCGTTGCTGCTATTTCCAGGGGGAATCAACGCTCACCCAGGTAGTCGTACTATTTTCTCACCTTTAGCGTGCTATTTTTGGAGTTTTCTGTAGTTTGAAATTGCAATGTGATGATTTTGACACAGGTCTCTCTCTCTGTGTTTTATAACTCTAATTCACATTCGATATTGACTCATTAGTGTGTAGTTTGTGGTATCTGTGTGATCAACCAATACTCACCTATCAACCTGAGCTGGGCTGGCGATAATCGGTCGTATTTCTCCTTGTCGATCGAGTTGTCGGACGATTTCCGGATCAATTTGGCACGCGCGGCCACCACAGGCAGCACGAGACAACTCTTCTGTTTCACCAGTGTCTTTCGCGGTCTCGACTTCTGTGTGCCAGACTCAACTGCTTTCTGTTGTTTGTTTGGAAGTTCAATGGAGGCGGACTAGTGTAAATGTAAGTTGCATTCACCCAGATCATTAGTAATCTTTCATTTGTTCACTAATTCTCTTCGTCAAATTTTTCTGTGATATTGGATCACTGGGCAAAAAAATCCAGCGTGTATCTAACCTTTTACAGTCTTGAGTAAAAGTTATTTTTAGCTTGCGCTCAAGAACGGCAAAAGTAAATTCTACATTTGAGATATTATTTAATTTACGATATGATTAAATATTCAGAACAACCGATCGTTGAGTTTGTATTTATTAAATTTCTAGCAGCGGTTTTGTGCTTGTGCTTGTGTATCATACATTATTGTGGTTTTCCAGTCCAATATCGGATATTTCCGATTCGCTACTGAAGAACATCTTGGGACAGATACGTAGGCCTTCTCTGTAATACTGATCCGACGATGATTCGTTTTCTCCGTCGCTTTCCTCCTGAAGACAAGCCTGAACACACGGGTATAGTGTATGTGTGTGTGTTCCAATTGTTAGCGTAAGATTTCAACTTGGAAATTGTCCAAACTAGATGTTACTTTTAATAATTGATGATGGCGTCATTAATATATAATTTCCCATAATACCCACTGTGGCATTGCAGTTGATCACTTTTTGAATTGCATTGGACTCATAGAAAAAGGCGGTGCTTTTTATAAATACTATAATTGCTTTATTATTTAGAAGTTTTCACGGATAAATATTGTATCATGTGGTTGCGAAACCAGATCAAGTTCTACTGAATTATGAATTAGGTGCATTTGTGTTTTGAACTCAATACCTGGCACCTTTGAGAACTCATAGAACGGTAACCGAACTTGGAACTACTAGAACCAACACCGATTTTAAGCTGCTGTTCAGTCAGACTGGGAGCTATATAGTTGGTCTTGCCTAGTCGGTCTAAAACTCTTGCGAGAGTGTCAAATACCAACGTACAATTATAATTTGGATACTCACCATGTCTGTCGAATTCAGCCCAATTTTGTGTTGAGCTCGTAAGATTGTGACGTGAGTTTGTGTGTGCACCATGCGGCGACTGAAGCGTGTGTGTGTGTGTGTGTGTGTGGGTGACATACACCGCTTTCTGAATATTATCACCGCATAACCAACGAGGACAGATTCGTTGGTATTAGTATATGCGTTCATCGACTCATGACTAATATTACGTTGTTGTCCGCCATTAATATACGCTCGACCGATAAGATGTAATAAAGATGACGCATGTTATTACGGCGTGTGTCAAACAATTAGTGTTCTCGTGGGACCACCGGGTTATCCGCGACATCACTAGGGCTGTACAAAGTTAATAAAGTTACTTTTTCTGATTTTTAGGTTACTTTTTTGACTGCCCTAATTCACTATCACCAATAATGAATTTTGATATTGAAAACGGTTGAAGTTTATCAATTACTCTCAATATGAATCAAATCGATCCCACTGAATGATTTTTTTGTGTGTATCGTGTAGAAATTAATTAATTTATTGAATCAATTTTGTGTGTGTGTACATTCAATTGCATCATTCTATCGTTATATGTCCACGTTTCTTTTGTCATATTCTATGGCAGTGGTTCTTGAATCTTTTTACTGTTCGCACCGTTTTCAAGTCAGTTCTCGCTCTCCCTAGATTATTGATAGATATATTTGAAAGAGGTACAAATACAAACGACGTAATAACAGTATTGTAATTCATACAGATCAAAGTTCCTTCACGTTTCCTTCAAGTTTTCCAGGACAATTATATAGCGTAGAGGAAAGAAAATTTCTTCAATCTTTCACAGGAATCTTCGCATCCCTTAGGCACCAAGCACGCACCCCAGGCTACAAGGGTGTAGATTTGTGTCGAGGTTCGGGGGGATGACATGCCATTATGCATTAGTGTTCAAAGTTGACTCAGTTGGTCAATTGCATGAGAGCCTAAATCATTTTATGTCTATTCAATTACAACACACATATCTCAATGAAAAGTATGTTGCGTAAAGTATAATTTTTCACATATTTATAATTTTTACATTTTTCGCGTATTGTTTTTTTGCTATGCTGATTTTGAGGATAATATACCCAATGAACTGAACCCAGCACAATTCTCGGGGGGTATACATGTATAATCATACCTCCCAGGATCTACGCCAATACCCGGTTCCAAGAACCCCTGTTCTATGGTATTTAAGATCCGTAACATTGATGGATACTTCAACCACGTGGACGGCGTTCGTGTTCATGTCATGTCCTGATTTCAGACGGCACCATAAAACATGTTGTACTCACTGTATCTCTTATATTGTACATACATCGTACATCAAAGTATATATCTACCTTGAGCACGAATTCGAAGCACTTGGAAAGCTTTCTGACTTGGTTAGTACCAGCGGAATCTCGACAAAACCGATTTGCATATCGTACAGCCATAGAAAAACACATTTGATTACTGCGACATACACACACACACACATTATGCATAATTCATGCAATGAAGCTCCCGAGTAGCTCAGTGGTTAGGCGCTGAACTCTCGTGTGTCAGAGGTTCGCGGTTCGAATCCTGGCCCGGGTTCCTTCATCAACACCTCCGCTTGAGTCTACCGGGAGTCACCTCTGTATATGGGCGCACAGTGGGGCGCGCCATATAGTCTCAACTGGCTGGGGCAGGCTTAAAACGCGAATAACAACAACAACCCATGCAATGGACGGAGTGGATGTATTTGTATGGTGACGAACAGCGTATGTCAAACCAGCATAATGAAGTCGATGGTAATCACAGAAGGAGACACGTGACATCTCTGAGTGCACAACACAAATACGTTCATCTTGATGGATGGTCCGATGTGTGTTGATCACTGGTCGTGTGCTGGTTGTCTGTGATGTCTACTTCTTGTGGTCCACCTCCTTCTCGGTGCCTCTGCTTGCTCTCCGACGTGTTGGCGTCGTCGGGAACGCATGGCAAGGAGCGTGTCGGCATTTTCGGCTCGGGTGAGACACTGGGTGACGCAGTGAACGCCAGATTGGCGTAGATGGCTTCGCCTTCGTCTTGTGGACACGCGTCCTCGGATGGAACGCGCAGGTTCTTGATAACAATGGAGCTATCGCCAGCCGAATTGGCAAAATTAACGACACTCTCACCTCGTCTTTTTTCGTCACTGCGTTTGTTGTTTGCGCTGGTCGGAGATGTTTTTCGATGCCACTGTCACATACACGCACGGACACACACACGCACACACACACACACACACACACACACACACACACACACACACACACACACACATGCATACAGCCACATTGAACAGATGAAGACTATTTTCATCTGCAGTATTGAAATATCGATTTCATATCATGTCCATCCGATCTCAATTGTGGTGTCGCTCAATAATATATAGAGTGGCTCAACAGCCTGTGTCCATAGCGAATTTTTCATCAGTTGCTATGATTTAGTATCAGGAATCATACAGGTAAGAATGCGATAGTATTGTTTTTATCAAGGATGATGAACAAGGTATAAATTGCATGACAGCAATCCCCATGCATCTTGCTCATCAAGAGACATTCAGAGAGAGTAAGAGAGAGGCAATGCCACTAGGAAAACACAGTTGAAATGAATCTAAGATGAAGCGGAATCAGAAGGCATATTTCTCACTTGTATGATTGAAAATCTCTTGTGGTGGTCCGTGTTGTGTCTCGGTGTTATGTCGGTGGTGTAAGGCAGCGAGGTGATGGGTGCCTCGGAACCCATGATGCGCTCTTTCCGACGGCAACATCTCCGTGAGATCACCACCGTGTAGATCACGTGCAACAGCAGCACAAGCAGCGCGCACGAGACAATTATGACGACACTGGTGAGCGTGCGGACTCGTCTCTTCAGCAGCTGTAAGTCGGTCCTAGCTGTGGAAGAAAATACGGAACATAACGATGAGGACAATGGATATGACGAAGCGTATTTGGTTGGACGTGTCTAGCGACAGAATGTATGTCCTCTCAAATTTTGTGTTTAGGGATAATTCGTGGTGCAGCACCGGTTTGGAAAACATCCAGTAAACCAGGATGTTCCGCTTCGGCTTCGTTTGGCCCTGCTTTAATCCCGACTCTGTCCCTTTCTTTGTTAGGTTAAGCTAGGTTAGTTAGGGAAGAGAAAGAAAACCGGGACTGAAGCTGTACCAAACGAATTCGGGGCACAATATTCCTAGCTCCAACGTCCACACATCTACTTCGGTTTGAGGCGACTTTGATTCAAGGGACGTCTCAACGTGATTCACCATCTGTTAGGCATGACGGTCCCATTTGAACTGGTTCATACTGTAGAGCTTCGGATGTGACGTGTGAGGATATACGTGTGCGTGTTTGTGAGTTTTCGGATCTTGCCTGCAATCGCGCTGGAGTTCATTTGTTGATTGAACTGGTGCTGAAGGTAATCTGTCAAAATACACGACATAAATGCTGATCAGCATTTGATCTGATAATGATCAGTGATCATTGATGCGATTACCAATAAGTGACCATCACAAATCATTCGACTTGATCGCTTAGTCACCGAAACACATCATACGCCATTGGTTTTCGAAATATTGTTTAATCAATACGAACCAGCATATTATTAAATAAGCCTGTATGCAATGAATTTAATGTCCACGGTTCAAAACGTATTCTTATTGTATGGGTGTGACTTTTGTGAGGCGCTGGTTTGCTTGTTTATACGCTGACTGTGTGGGTGTGTGTATGTGTAAATGTGCATAGTCGTTTAATATTGTTTAATATCGTTATCTATTGTTGAATTCGGTGAACAGTACTTGCGTATCCGCGTTGGTGTGTCTGTCCCTGAGAGTTCCCGCGCGCAATTCTGCCTCCCTTTCTTTCTAGTCTGGATCTGAGATTGTTTGACCATCCATTTTGTGCGTTCAAGCGTATTTATAAGGCTGTGAATGCTCTAATTCGATGTGTATGTCACTCCACTACTACACTACTGTTCAACTATATTGTACGTTGAGAGCTGGTCTCTCGAGAAGAGCGTCTGGGTGTTTTCAGCAATTTGCTACGTCACACCGCCCTGTAATCCCTGCTTGTACGGTGATGTTTAAGCTGCAAGTTGAAACAAGTTGGGCTAGCGTGAAATAACTTGACTACTACTTGCTTGGCAGCTTTGAAGTGTAATAGCACGCCTGGGCTAGTCCAACTGGCCCATACTTCGATTTTGGAAGTTCGAGTGCTGTTTTTCTGGAGGAGTTAGACTTTGGTCTGACGAACGGAGTGTTTATATCGACTTCGGGTTTCTCAAATGGTCTTTATACATGCCCACATGCATGTAGTCAACATATTCGGTGGAAATTTCACCATTTCTTTTGCACAACTTCTATTCGGCGCATGTTTATGTATGATCCATTATGTACGTCTCATTGTTGTGTATTATGTGACGAAGAATGTTTTGGGGAGGCACCAGTTTGTGTTGCAAAAATGATCCACAAATGACGAAGGCTCGTAATGAAAAGCTTGAATACCCATTCTGGACACTTTACCAGAAGAACATACCTTACCAACATCGAATCCGTGTATTTACCGATTTAATTTCCTATGTTGTCCTAGCCGAACCTTTGTTTTTGTCATCTAGTGCATCTGATTGAGACTACGTTTGGTTGGAATCAGCAATTCAACAAAGAATCCGCTTTTGTGAGAGCAGCAAAGAAGCGGCTGGTTTTCGTGAAGAAACAGTCATCGTCCTCAAAAACCCACCTGTACACTTCAAGCGGCACTGATGTATTGAATGCATCTGGCTGTTTTCATCACACAAATCTGCGCAACTCCTGCATTTGATGCTCAGCTGCTCGCACCACTCGAACACATCGCAGTGGTCTTCTCCGCACATCACCGAACCCCTCACTGTGACAGTCGTGTGCATCACAAACCACGCTGCCACCACACACACATGCCGCAGTCCCATTGTACTCACACTAGCCAAACACAAACACACACACACGTAGACACACCTGTCGCTCACCTGTGCACAACTGAGTCGCAACGGTGAAGGTCGTTTGGTGTAGCGCCTCGTGAGCGGTGCAGTCACACAGAGGCACGCGCACAGCAGGCGCGCGCTCAGCTCGCGAAAAAACGCAGACATTGGCGCGCGGGAGAGAGGCCGTTGACCCGGATGCTATGCTCAGATCAGCGAGCGATGCTGGTGTTTGCCTTCCTCCTATCTGTTCCTCTCTGTGTGCGCATGTTTTAGCCGTGTGTGTGTGTGTGTGTCTCGCATCAACACGTAAATCCCAGCCGTCGAGTTGGATGCATGGTTTTACACTGCGTTTTTTTCTGTGCGTGCGTGTATTTTGATTGGTTGTTGTTGGTGCTCACACTGACACACACACACACATACACACACGCAGAGGAGCGATAATTGACGATGTGTATGTACGTGTGTGATGGAATGTAAATTTACGTCACTTTATTACGACGGCCTCAGGCGTTGTGATGTAGACTGCTTGTATAATTAGTGATTGACGCTGTATTATACGGAGTCCTAGGAAATGT
Source organism: Sacculina carcini (assembly GCA_916048095.2). Classification (NCBI taxonomy): domain Eukaryota; kingdom Metazoa; phylum Arthropoda; class Thecostraca; family Sacculinidae; genus Sacculina; species Sacculina carcini. The sequence continues at coordinate 7,586,018 of OU696579.1, read as the reverse complement.
TAGACTAACCACCATCAGATGGTTCTCAATTTGATTCCCCAGATAACAGCCATTCGCGACGTTTAGGGATTATTCGTCGACACAATCCTGCTATATGTTATATCCTGCTATAAAGGCTGCTGCAGAGGAATTCCTTTGTCCTAATTCGAGAGTACACTACGAGCTTTAAGTACAACACCAACAATTTAGCAAGAAATATGCGTCGAAGCTCGTTGAATCACAAACCAGCTGAGGCTGAGCTTGTGCGAGGTCTTATGGGCCCCTTTTCCGAAGACAATACCGGGGACTCCCATTATAAATAAACCACCATTACAATCTCAACACTCAGGCTCTGAACTCAGCAAGTGCGTCATTGCAAACACTGCAATTTCACGCCGTTAATTGCCACTGAATTGAGCACATGAGCGCAGCCAGCAATGCCCGTCGTGTTTTGCAATCGTTAAAGCACCGCATGCCATACCGTGTGACGTGCACTACGGAACAATGAGTCAACAAATGAGTTGGCCAAGTAGAATGTGGGGTGATTCACTCGCCCAATGACACGCCGTCTCATATGGTGTAGCTCCGATAAAAGAGAGTTGTTGGGAGAGGAGAAAAGGTCTCTTATATCCGGGGAAAATTACACGTAAAGTATAGAAGACGGGCCTGAATAAATACTCTCTTATAACCGGGGTTCTTTCATAACCGAGATACACCGTATAATCAAACATGTGCACCTTTGTAAACCTAGGAACCGGAATGTTCCAATCAGGAGATGTCTAACAGAAAAACGGCTAATGGCATGTGCTTGTAAGGGTGCGCTGTTTTGCGGGCTGCATCTCATTATCCACAATGCCATCGGGTTTTTTCACCGCGGAGAAATGAATGAAAGAATGTTCTCTGTAGGATATTGTCTTCGCTTCTGAATGGATGTTGAGTCAGCGAGCTGGTGTGTTTGATTGTTCATCGCCAAAACGGTGACTCAACAGTTAAATTGACGGATAAGAAGCGGTTGCAACACAACTCCAACACGCATCCAAGACAATTATACAAATAAAAATTATCCAAACTTATCTGTTACATTAATTATATTTCATCGCCGCATAAACAGGAAATAAACCCTAAAAATAACTCCACACAAATGATTATACAACACACAAGATCAGACGATTTCAACATAAATCAACCGTGTATAAATCAAGGTTATTAGAGTGAACCGCATGGACAGTAAACTAGAGTAAGAATCACGATAATCACACGCTAGATAAATAAACAAACATGTATGCCGTCACAAATACACAGCAGAAATTCCCGGAATTCCAAAAAAATCACGCAAACAATTGTCTGCCTATTTTCCATCGACCCGGTTGAGGTAGCGCACTAAAAAATACGCTTCGGCGACAAATACAACGCCAGCCGACAAAAGACCCATCAAAATTCTGCTTGCCGTATCAGAATATCCGGCGGCAAACACAGCCGCAAAGTATCCGAACATGAACGCGGCTATCACCGATATCACCAACTGACCCACCTCTACCAACTGGGCATTCACCTCTCGTACTAACACACACACACACACACACACAGGAAGTTCGTTGAAAAATATCTTAAACTTGCTTACATCAAAAAATGTTCATCTTGCATTTGTTGTTTTTTCTATTGTAAAAACACAACATTGTAATATTAAATATTCTTGTGTTTCTGCTCTCCCAGGCGCTTATCACGAAAATATGATATAACGACGAGACGACGGAACATTAGATTATTCTGAAATTTACTTTGTATTTGGACAACAAAAGCGAGAATGTTTATTATTCTTAAAGAACAACAAGTAGATTTCATTATCGAAGGCAGTTTCAAGCGACGTGTGGGTCCTTCCACTGAAGGGTGAACGGATCGAACCCGTATAAGAATTTAAGCTCATAGAAGTTGAATGTTTCTTAGTAGATTTCCCGAAATTCCCGGGAAAAATCACTAAATTTCAACTTGAAAAAACCATTGCCAAGTTTTAATATTTGCTAAATCTTTGCTGTGCTTTTGCTGCTTATCATATCGACCCCCTTAGAAAGGGGCATTTTACTGGTTTCAAACACCAGCTGGTTTATGTGAAAATAACAAGAACAATTCACTGACATTGAGCGGCAATGCTTGGCTCGTCTGACAAGGCAGATTTGCGCGATACATTGCGCACCAGCTTCTGGTACTCGCGCTCATTTTGCTGCTGTCTCAGACGCTCACATCGCTTCTAACATACACACACACACATACACACACACACACACTGTAATAAGCACACACACACACACACACACACACACTGGCACATCGCAGTATATTCTCTCCCTCCATTGCCATTTCGACGGCCTTTGTATAACTTCAGTGTCACGTGCCAGCGCGGTAGTATTATACATACATGACACTCGGACGCACATATGAGTGTGTGAGATGTCACGTTACACTAGGTCATACACACGATACTCTACCTGCAAGTTCAATTGTACACACACAGAGACAGCCATACACCGCCACCTAATACAGACCAGACATACACACAAAGCGCGACAGACAAACATACATACAATATCACAGTACAAACACATCAGGACTGTTGACAACTGTGAGTCCATCCACATGGTTTAGTGGCAGATTGCATATTAAGATCAATATGCAGGAATCTACTATGAGAGGATGATGGGAATTACAGATAATCTTCAAGCTTCTGAAAAGCAGTTGATTTGATGGAAATCCATGGGTATTTTCTCCATTCTCGTTATGGCGGTTGAACGCTTATCAGTGGAATGTCAGTGGCTATTCTGTCACAGCACACTTGAACGCTCAAATATTGAGACCAGAGATCAATGGCAGCGCCAGGATGTCTCTGGTGGGGGAACTGAGGGGGGTTAAGGAAAAAACACGGGGGTTTGACGAAACGTGAGAAATTGCACTAACAATTTAAACGGGAATTCATTAATAAAAATTACAATTTTACATGGAAATTTACCAGATTTATGAGGGTGTTCATGGGGAGGCTTGACTCACTTCCAGTTCGGCACTGCGGACGGGTTCCGGCGGCGACGGCAGTACAAGTCGGCCACACGCAATCATCTGATGGACAGAAGGCAGCGCAGACGCCGAATCTCCGCTGTCCGCGGCGTTCTGCTGACATCTGCGACGAATACAGCGCATATGTCGCAAAGACAAGTGCACCGCATCAGCTGGCGATCGGAGTCGCTGCAATGCGTCGCAACTGGCATCCGGCGCGCCAGTTTGAGCGTCAGAAGTAGAGTTGCCAGATGAGCTGTCACTGTGACAGACGCAAGTTTGGCGGTTTTCAGCGCCCGTTTCCAACAAAGATAGCCAATGTTGGGCGGTATTTCCCGGCACATGCAGCTCCATACTTAACTGGAAAATAAAAATTAGCAGCACGGTTATTTTACTGCCGAAAAAAACATGGAAATTCCGCGTGAATACGAATTAAACTAGTGAAATCAACAGAAACAATCATAACGAAAATGGAATTAAGATTTTAGAATAAAAATTATAGCATTATATTAGAGAAATTGTTGTTTTTGTGTTCACTTCATTGTTGTTTTGAAAACTGAGCGATTGCGATAAGAGCGAATGCGTGAAAAGCCAAAAATAAGAGCAAACAACAGAAATATGATCGACAATTACAAACCTGTGTCTAATCGACGGCGAGTGTTTTTCTGATGTCGCGTTCTCGCTGCTCAAACTCGCCGTCAATTTGTTTGCACTGCACAGCGAGGTCGGCCAAATGTTCGGCCAGTTGACTCTGCTCACAAACCCGGGCCTTCTCTCGTTGCGCCTCCAACTCCTTCAACCCCCACACACGCACGTACACACAAGCAACAAGCTTACCTCGCTTTTGTCGCTTGAGATATTTGTGTGTATTATAAATTACTACATATAAATTATTTTCGCAGTTGTCAAATTACGTATGTCAGTTGATCACAAAACAAGACAAATACAAATTCTTTCACATGCACTACAGATTGGTCAGTGGTTTTTGAGTATACTACTAGATTAAAATTACTATTGTCATTAGCCCTTTATATTGAAGTCATTTACGGCCGCGGAGATAAGTAAAGTCTGATTTTAAGAAACAGTTGTGCTTTCGTGCAATCGAGTACTGAGCAGTACAACAAATTGATATAAATACATCGTTGTTCAAATCTACCAGCTTCACCTGTTCCAGCTCCAACAAGCGTTTGTTTCTCGTCTCAATTTGGGCGGCCAGTGAATCGATGCTGGTTTTTAGCCTACTCAAATCCTCGGGCACATCGTCACAACATGCACCGAGGTTCGTGTTAGCACGCACAAGACGATCAACACTCTTCTTCAGTGATGAATCGGCTTTATCGTCCGGTAGCTCTTTCTGAAAATTTCAGAATTTTTTAGCTCTGTCATGAAAATTTCAGATAGAGCGCAACATGGATTGCACAATATAATGCCTATCTCTGGACGAACAGAAAAACAGATATAAAAGTATTTCCATTATGGCGTTAATTGTTGTGGAAAATATTGAGTAAGAAAACATCCAGTATAACAATGCTGACTCACATCAAAGTGGGTGGCAAACGAGCGTAATTCACTCTTCAACACAGCGCGATGATCGAACAGTCGCGCCGCAATTTCTAGCCCATATTCTGGAGAACAATCGAACGATATATTAACTCCATGAGCCTTGAAAGTTGTCACACCTACTAAGGGAGTGTTCAAGACAAATACAATACGCGATACTGCTTGAAAATCATGAGCAAAATAATATGTACAATAAATTGATAAAATATTGCTATAAAAACCCATTTTATTTACTAAATGCGTCATATTAAATGGCATAAACGCTTACCAGCATCCATCGCACGCGAGAAATGTATACAGAGCGGCACATTCAAGTTGTGTATATTTTCATAATGCTGCCAGGCAATCCTGTGTCTGCATTAGATATCACCAGCCAATATACACACTGGATTGGATACTGGATTCAAAATAATTACGTTAGAAAGACGCCAAATGAAAGTTCTAAAACTAGTTTTCTATAATTTAATTCACCGTTTTCCTAAAGCTTTTTTGCGCAATGCAACATCTTGAAGCACAGAGTTCGACGCGCAGAAAACTCAGTGACCGCTAGAAATACTGAATCTGCGAACAATTTTTGTTTTTATTGTTTGTACGAAACAATTGTCAACACATTGCAATGAAAATCAGACCACCAATACGTCATACAAGATCACAACACAAAACAACTAGAACACACAGACGCATATCCAGTCTTCAAACAATGCATTAAGTATAAATGAGAAGATTATACAAACGAAACACTGAAAACGTTCAATAAAATCACACGATAATTGGAAAATTCCTACAAAATCGTCAAAAACAATAATCATGTACATAACGAAGTGGAAAACGATGATTTAGTTGTGTCCACGAAAAGTCAAGAAAGCCAACTAGAAATGTTGTTGAGGACGATACTGTTGTTGTTGTTGATGTTGTTGTTGATATTGTTGATGCAGTTGCTGCATGTGAAATTGTTGTTGTTGATATTGTTGTTGTTGTTGTTGTTGTTGCATGTGTAACTGTTGTTGTTGTTGTTGAAGCATATGTTGTTGTTGTTGTTGTGCTGGAGGTTGTTGTTGTTGTTGTGGTTGAGGTTGTTGTTGTTTTACGACCACCTGTTGTTGTTGTTGTTGTTGTTGCTGTGCTTTCTGCTGCTGCTGTTGCTGTTGTTGTTGATTTTCTTCCCGACTGCTTATTTCCTCCAGGTTATCGTGCGTGATGAAACGCAATCTTCGTTGCAGACGCGGTTGCAACTCGCGCACCACGCGCCCCGCCATTCCCTTGGTGCTGTCGCCTGTGTGCATGTACTTAACATGGTAGAGCAGATCGACAATGTGATCGGTATAGCGCAGCCGACCCCCCGCCGTGCGCTCAACCGTCTGTAGCGACTCGTACAGCACCTGAGTCAGTTCGAATACGCTGCTTGTGTTCAGTCGATCGAGAAATGGTGTTATTAGCTGACTCACGTAGATCCACTGTCGTTCGCAGCGCACGAGCCGAGGCAGACGCGAGCGCAGCACGGCAAGCAGGGCGCACGTCTGTCCGACCGATGCGTGGTTCCAGAAACCGTGCATGACGGCCAGCAAAATCAACGGCTCGCCAGCCGTCCAGTCGGTCACGCGAGCTTCCAGATTCAACGCCTCGAACGGACATTCCTCGCTGGAGCTGACGACGCCGCTGCCACGACGCCGTTTGGCCGCCGACGCGCCGTCCAGATCGGGACTTGTCTTGTCGTCCGTGTCGGCAGCAGGGACGTTTGCCACGCCGGCCGCACCGCTGTCAGACATCTCTGCATCGCCGTCAACTGACACGCGCTCCTTCTTGACGCACACTGACGCCGGCTCCTCGGCCGGGTCCTGTTGGCGGCCGAACGCCGTCAGCGCCGCCAGCAGCCGGTCAAACAGTCGCCGCCAGTAGGGCGCCGGCAGCCAGCCAATCAACAGCCCCAGAGTGTGACACCAGCAGGCCACATCGGCCGAGGGCAGTGCCGCGTAGCCGTCGATTAGCACTGAGAGCAGCGCGTCGACCAGCTGAGCGGCGGCCGCCGGAGACGCCAACAGCTCAACACAGCTGCAGTAGAGCGCATGTGTGCCCGCGTTGGCGAACTCACTGAAGCGCCATTCGTAGATGGGCAGCGGCGCCGCGGAGAAATCACCGCCGCCAGCCGAGGATGAAGCCGAGTCTCGCTCCGACATGGCACCCACTAGGCGCCCAAGCACCCGCCGCAGGTAGGACGCCCGAGTCAAGGCTGTTGTCGCGGCAGTTTCGTCCCCTCCAGCGCCGCAGGTTGCTGTGTCGCCGGTCGGCGGTGTGGTGGCGGCGCGCTTGAGGTAGGTGCGGAACTGATCGGTGAGGAACCAACCGGCCGGTCGAACCTCGTCCAAGGCGAACGCCACAGTGGCCACCAGTTTGCGCTTAATATGAGGACACGACAGCAGCGAGCGATCGTAGTAATACAGCGTGTTGTAGAGAAATGAAACCGGCCGCTCTGATACACAAATACACATGAATACAAACACACAAATGACACACAAATACACATAAATATACAAACACAAATGACACACAAATACACATGAATATATACACACAAATGACACACAAATACACATGAATACAAACACACAAATGACACACAAATACACATGAATACAAACACACAAATGACACACAAATACACATGAATATACACACACAAATGACACACAAATACACATGAATATACACACACAAATGACACACAAATACACATGAATATACACACACAAATGACACACAAATACACATGAATATACACACACAAATGACACACAAACACACATGAATATACACACACAAATGACACACAAATACACATGAATATACACACACAAATGACACACAAATACACATGAATATAAGCACACCAATGACACACAAATACACATGAATACAAACACACACAAATGACACACAAATACACATGAATACAAACACACAAATGACACACAAATATACACACACAAATGACACACAAAAACACATGAATACAAACACACAAATGACACACAAATACACATGAATACAAACACAAAAATGACACACAAATACACATGAATATACACACACACATAAGATATTTGTAAATGTTTGTGTGAAAAAACACACAGAATGCACACACATAAACAGACACATACACAAACAATGCACACACAAACACATGAATACAAACACATAAGAACACACACACACACACACATACTTGATATAATCGGCCAACTATCTTATAACATATTTCCTACACTTATAACATATATAACTGTGGTCTAATTGTGATGGCGTAGCGATGTGTACATGCTAGTGTATGTATGTTTGAGTGATTGCAGCGTGCGTGACAGGTGCGTACTTGTGTGTGAATGACTTCATTGTGCATGCACTCTATTGGTAAGCCCTTTGACAGTCCTTCGAAGACTGCAGCAAACTGGGTGACGAAGAGTGGAGAAGACTACTGAAGAAAGTCCAATAGTGCAATATCAAATATATATTTTAACGCCATATCTATATATACATATACTCGTACATATATATATTACATTGTTATAAAAATAAATGTTGTTGTTTATAATTGTTTAGCCTGCAATAAGTGTGTGTGTGTGTGTATCTGTGCGAGTGTATGTTGAATGTTGCAATTACGTATTTATACCTCTATTTTCGGTGTGAAATATACGTCAACCATCATCATGTACTCTATTGTGTGACTTTACTACAAGAATCCTTCTATTATTTTATTATCGACAGAAATATGAGATAGATATTAACGAAACATTAATTATCATATGGTGTAATACCGTGCATTTCTGATCTGTTCAATTTGATTACCAACATGTTTAAACATGTTTGCGTGCATGAATCAATTTGTGTGAAAAAACAACGTGGAACATGTGAGGAAAAAAATATCTAAAGACATTGATAATTAATGACAAATGAAATCGTACGACATATAATTGCAAGTATATGTCGAAAGTTAATGTGTAAGAGAGAAATAGAGGAAATACGTGAAATAGAAAATCATCAATAGCGTGTGTATTTACCGTGAAATTTATACAATAATCCCATTTGATCGAGAAGAAGGCCTATTGCATCGCCTTGTGGACTTTCCAGCATTCGCTGAATGAGAATATCGAACACCTGTACGACACACACACAATCACACACAATCACAAACACATGACACACAAACACGCACACACACATGTATTAATGTGACATTACATATTAATGTAACATTTCAATTGTTAAATAAAATTCTAAAAGCACACGCACACTAAACACCACAGACAACGAGTGTGTATGTGTGTGTGTGCATGTGTATGTGCGTGTGTGTGTTTGAGTGTGTGTTTGTGTGTGCGTATATGTGTATATATGTGTGTGTGTGTTTGAGTATGTGTGTGTGTGTTTGTGTGTGTGTGTGTATGTTTGAGTGTGTGTGTGTGTGTGTTTGTGTGTACGTGTGTGTATATGTGTATGTGCGTGTGTGTGTTTGTGTGTGCGTATATGTGTATATATGTGTGTGTGTGTCTGTGTCAGTGTGATGTGTGTGTGTGTGTGTGTGTGTTTATGTGTGTATGTGTGCTGACAGGTAGGAAACGTAGGCAAATATTGCCGAAATAGACGGGAAGACTGTGGTGAGATGCCTGCTGAGTCTTGTTCTGTTGTTGTTGTTGTTGTTGTTGTGGATCGACAGTGAGAAAACAGTCGGGCGCAAAACGCTCGGGAAATCTCTGATGAAACGCCATGTGCTTCTCATGCCTGAAAACAGCCGATAATTATGCACGAAAAATGCGAGCAAATTAACAAAAACAGTATTTGTATATGTCCAGTAGAATGAAAATAAAAGCAGTTTAGGAATATATTCACGCAAATTCAGGGAAAATAAATGGACATGTGTGAAAATATAGAAATATTCACATATACAAACACTGACACACACACACACACACACACACACACTGACACACACACACACACAAACATAAGCACATACACTGACACACACACACACATAAGCACACACATACACAGACACAAACACAAACATAAGCACATACACACACACACACAAACACAGATACATAGACTGACACACACTGACACACACATAAACACACAACTAACACACACACACACACACACAAACAGAGAGACATACCAGTCGCTTTGTTGCCAGTAGCGAGGGTCGTTGGCCGAGACGAACGCCTTGATGCGGTCGATCATCTCCGACGGAGGCGTGAGCAACAACATTTGAATTAGCAAATAGCACATGCGCAGCTCACTCGACTCGTTAGGCCGCAGAATCTTTGCCATGTGAATTGTCCACAAAACGAGTACAAACACAAACACACACACACACACACACACAGACAAACGAAACATTATGTGTAGAATAAATGAGAAGGTTAAAAGGTTAAAGGCCTCAAGTGACAGCTGCTACACGGGAAGAAGCCGAAGATTATTTAGAGAAGATACACTTGGAGTGATCTATAAGGCGATGCACACACACACACACACACACAAATATACACATTACATTACATTAGGTAGATATATATATAGCGCCCTACACCTAGAGGGTCTCTAAGTCGCTGCACACGCGCACACACACACACACAAACGCACACACAGAAACACAAAACACATGACCACACACACACAGAAAGTGAAAGGTAAAGAGAGAAGAGAGATAATTTACATCTTATAATCATCACTAGTATAGGCAATGTTCTCTAGAATATAATACGATTTCACCATGAAAAATTTCTTTGAGTGTTTTTTGAAAACAGGGATAGAAGTGATAGAAAACACACACACACATACAGACACACACACACACACAAGGACACACAGACACACACATGAAAGAGAGACAATGGCGCCGCACCAGACACAAAATCAGCCGATCCATGGGCACAATAGAGTGCTGCCAGACGAGTTTGTTCACCGCGTCGACGTATTTCTTGAAATGGCCGCTATCCGGCGCCGTGCTGAACATGTGAATCAAGTAGTCACAGAATGTTCGCACGTGACTGGAAAGAGCGCGAGGCCCGCCGCGCTCCAGCACTCTGTCTCCATACAGTCACAAACACACACACACACACACACACACACACACACACACACACACACACACACACGTACGTGTCTTGCGTTCGAAGCGAATTCGTTGTGTTCAAAGACAATTTTTTGAGCTGGGTATTTCAATGATGTTCTCTCTATTTGATTGATTCGTTGGCGCAAAGGTTACACATTATATGCTGTATTCAAGAAAGCGTCAGTATAAAAGTTAAATGTTAAATGCTACAAGTGGCAGCTGCTACACGGGAAGAAGCCGAAGCTTATGAACACACACACAGGTGTGTCCCGTGCAGCTCGCTGCCACCGCAGAACCAACCCTCTCCACGCTATGACGCCACAAGGACGGAAGACGTATTAGAGAGGGCCACCTCCCCAGAATGCATGACACAACACATGACTGATATCTGGTACCATCATTTACTGCTGGGTGGACAGGGACTGTTGGATTATAGAATTCGGCCAATGAAAATATCCTCTGCCGGGATTCGAACCACGGACCTCAAGCTTGTAATGCGGGTGTGCTACCTCTACACCACCGAGTCCAACACAAAAGGGAGAAGGAAGAAACGCACATAAATATGAATTAGTTTCAGTCGACAAACTGACTTGTACACCGTCGATGATATACGCTGTCCCTCGACTAACAGTTTCCACAAGAGACACACAAACACAGGCGCTCCAGCACCATTGGCAGCCGTAGCAGGAGTTGTCAGTGAAAACTGCGCCAAAATGTCGGCGTCGCACGTGATCGACACGAACTTACGATATTCCTCGTCAACCATACCCTGTACACAAACACACACACACACATATATATATATACATATATACATGACTCGGAAGTAGGCCATTTGTAGTCTCACCAGTTTTCTCAACGAGAAAAGCAGACAAAACTGGTGAGACTAATAGAGAATTACACGCACATACAAAATGAACATGATAGAAAACACTGTAGACGTCAACAAAAGACATACACACACACAAATCATATCAACACATACACGCACACACACACATAAGCATATCAACAAAAACGTATATTCGGCTTAAATATGATTAGGTAAATAATTAATCAATTCTGCTTTTTCAAAAGCATATTATTATTAGACTGATTAGATCGTTTTCAAGGGAGAAAACATCAGACAGACGTTTGTCGTTTCTTCTACAATAATGACGCACTCACTCTGAGCATTTGTTTGTCGATGCGCGAGTCGGTTCGCTGGCGGAAGAAGTCGGCCACCGGCGGAGGGAACAGTTCGAGAGTGTGAGAGGACCATGTGTGTGGAGTAACCTGCACAACGGCCGACAAAATGTCACGACACCACAGCCCGGCCAACTGGTCGCTCCCTAACACAAACACATGCGTCAAAACTCAGCACAAATGGCCAGTGAGAATCGGAAAATCTCAGGTGCCCAGATCGAATCGACACGTGTTTTTTTACAAGTCAATTATTAGTACAAGTCATTTATTATTAGTACAAGTCAAGTAAGTTATGAGTACAAGTAATTAGATCAATTTGCATATAGGAAACACAAGACGAAGCGAAACAATCGGACACTACGGATATAAAACTAAACTTTCTGTAAAATTTGTATTTCAAATTTCAAATTTCAAATTTTTAAAATTTATTATAAATTGAGAACTTTGACAGAAATTGGACTGGTAGTTCTGGAGATATCACACCTGAATTGTTACCTGATTTGGCCTCGTAACCTGCAAGCACACAACATATTGCCTTATTTGAAGCAATTTTCCAAAGTTGCTAATCTGCAGCGGCACTTCGAAGCAGAAATACGGCAAAACAAGCGTATTAGAAAGCGAATTGTTTGAATTGTTTGAATTGTCACAAGTCATTGTTAAACGCAATTGAAAATATCCAAAGCCAAAATAAAAACACATAAAAAACGCATTATGAGTGAAAATTATTAGTTGAGCGAAGCAACGAATTGAGCCGATTTCAATGGTTTAGTAAGCGCCCGGGTTTAGCTAGACAAAACAGCACCACTCAAATTAGTCAAATGACCAAATATGTTAACATAGGCACAAAATAAACCGCTCTCTCAATCAAAACACACACACACACAGACATACACACACATACCGACACACACATACACACATATACAGATACAAACACACACATACAGACACATACAGACACACACATACAGACACATACACACACACACACATATACAGACACACATACAGACACACACACACACACATACACACACACATATACAGACACACATACAGACACACATACAGACACACATACACACATATACAGATACAAACACACACATACAGACACATACAGACACACATATACAGACACACACACACATACACACACACATATACAGACACACATACAGACACACACACACATACACATATACAGACACACATACAGACACACATACAGACACACATACACACACACAGACACACACACACACACATATACACACATATACAGACACACACACACAAGGAAATAGCGAGGCAAATAGGAAGGAAGGAGAATGAATGAGAAATAGCAGAATACGAGAGAAAGAGAGGGAGAGAGAGGGGAGACCTGTGATGTGCAGAGCTCGAACTATATTGAGAACCAGAACGCGGTTCAGTTCCTCAGAATCCACCGATATGATGGTCTTGGATTCGCCCAAATAGCGTGGCATCTGAGTGTGTATTTCAGCGTTGCCAAGACCGCTGATTGTGCGTAGTGCTGTCGTCTCCAAACTACAACCACAACACACACATATATAGACACACACACACACACATATAGACACACTGCTCTGGGATGTGACCTGCGTCAACACGTTCTGTGACACACATCTGCTGGACGGCGCAGTCACTCCCGGGGCAGCAGCGCAGGCGGCGGAAGTCCGAAAGCGGCGGCGCTACTCAGAACTGTGCCAGCGGTACGATTTCGTGCCGCTGGCCATCGAGACCACCGGCGTGATGGGGGCATCCCTGGACGACTTCGTGAAGCTCCTGGGCGGCAGAATCAGCGAGCGTTCAAGGGAGCCGCGAGAGACGGCCTGGCTTCGGCAGCGAATAAGCCTGGCCGTCATTCGTGGCAACGCCGCCTCCATTGTTTTATAGTAGTATTGTGAATATGTGTACGCGTTTGTAAATATATTTGTTTGTGTCTCAAAAAAACAAAACATATAAACACACACACACACACAGAGACACAAACTGAAACATATAAACACACATAGATATACAAACACAAGCAAACACACACACACAAACTCATGCACACACAAACACATGCACACACATACACACAAACACACACACAAACACATGCACACACACACACAGAGACACATGCACACACAAACACACAAACAAACACATGCACACACACATACACACAAACACACAAACTCATGCACACACAAACACACAAACTCATGCACACACATACACACAAACACATGCACACACACATACACACAAACACACAAACTCATGCACACACATGTACACACACACACACACACACACACACACACAATCAGTTTGCTCACCAGAGGTACATTTGCGCCTGCGTGGTCTGCGGTGCGTTGGCCAGTGATAGAACGGTGCTGAGCAGCGAGAGACGATAGTGAGGCTGTACGTGACGCAAGCGATAGTTGAACATCTCGAGCAGAGTGTAGAGAATGCCCATGCACTGCGCCTTCAACACGTTCGACAACAAAGTCCCTGAGAGCAACATCAAGATCGGCATGTGAGATCACTTAAATGATCATATTTTGCAGTATTTTTGGTCTATATTAACACATATTTAATCAATAGATTACATATACTAGGAAAATATATTTGATATCAAACATCTATAACTGGATTTCCTAATTCACAGAGTTATTTCTTTAGACTTTCTCACAAGTGTATCTCATTGCGTTAAGATGAGCTTCCTATACAAATACAAATACAAGAAAAACAGACCCACACAGAGATTCGAACCCACATCGCTGGCGCACAAACAAAACAACCTCCTTAACAACTCAGCCACCATACACACGACTGGCTATCGCTTATAACAGCACACCATTGCACTGACCGCTAAAGTTCTTAATGCCGAGCGTGTCGATTTCCGAGTAGACCAGCAGCCGGGCGTAGGTCTCGACCAGAGCGGGAGGCAGCGCTGTGGCATTACCGGGCGCCGCGGGGGCAACAGCCGCCGGCCCTCCTCCTCCTGCCACCACCGAGGTCTTCTGGCCGGCAGTGCCAGTCGAAGCGGCCGCTGTTTTGCTGATAAATATCGAGATGGAGTGAATGAGCGACATTTTGGCGTGTATGGTGAGCGCGTCGAGTAGATCCATGCTCAGCGGTACTGTAGGCCCGGCGGCCGTACAGTTAGTGCCCGGCATTGTGACCGAGGTACGCTGCTGTCCACCCTATCTTACATACACACACACACACATACACACACATTACATTATATTAAGACATTTATTTTCGCGCTTCTCACCCGAGGGTCTCAAAAGCCCTCTCACACACAAACACAAGAGTTATAAACATACAGAATCACGAACACACACACTCACACACATACACACACACAAAACAGACAAGTACATATACGCACAACCACAAACATACACTCACGTTTACATACTCAAACACACACACATACATACACATTTGCTATTGTTCAGTGTTGTGTGGCAATATACAAAGATATGTACACATAAGCGTGTACAAACCCATCAATGATTATTCTACTGAGAAGCCTATTAATAGAGTGCAATAAAGCAAAAGCACACTTATAGACACAATTACACACAAACAGACACAAACACACACACGCACAAATAAACATATACACAAAGAAAATAATAATAAAAATAAGATAATAACAATAATAAAAAATATAATATTAATAAAATAGCAATCTCTTGCCTGAGTGGCTTCCACCAGTACATTCATATGGCGCTGTACTTGGTCTGTCTGCGTGGAGAAGGCATTGCACACAAGCGCCAGACGAAAATCACAGCCGCCGGCAGCTATGGGCAGCTGCGTGTTGAGCAGCTGTCCGAGCAGCTGATGGCGAGCCGTCAACGCCGTCGGCAGGCTGAACGGCAGCTGTGCGTGATCCGCAGCCGCTTTCTTGTGCAAATGCGTCCACACGCTGACTGCCGACATTTGCACGGCGCATTCGGCAAGCGTGCAATCAGGGGCGGGTAGAACGTCGCCCCCGGCGGCAGAGGCGGAGGAATATATGGAGCCACAGTCGACAGAGGCGGACGCAGACGCGCAGGGGCGGTCGTACAGGTCGGATAACAGTCCGAGCACCGGCAGAAATCCGGATAACTGTAAATGCAAGCGCACATAAAGACGGAGTTATCAAGAAAACGCTATGCAACTATCGAAATAAAACGTCACATGTATAAAGTATGAAGTAGAAAATAGTTCAAATAGAAAAAGACAAACAAAAGTGGAAAAAGACAAACATCAGTCGAAAAAAAGACAAACATCAGTGGAAAAAGACAAACATCAGTGTAAAAAGACAAACATCAGTGGAAAAAGACAAACCGAATTCTTGCTAATGCTGCCAGATATGTAATGCAGTAAAATCCACATCAAATGATCGCGACTTTTCGTCCAGCTTCGCCTCTTCAACTAAACACACACAAAAACACAGTCAGAAATACGCTACGATACTACTGAATGTAAATAGACACGTAAAAATGGCAAAACATAGATTAAAAAAATTCCCTTGAATAGCAGAAACAACTGCATCCATTTTTTCAAGATATTTGCTATGTTAAATATAAGAATAAACCTGTATAAAAGTCGAAAAATAAATATCTAAATAATTCTAAATAAATAAATCGGACAAATACTGCAAGACAGACAAAGTGGCAGCACACACACACACACATACACACGCGCAGCAAACCTTCTCATTCAGCTTGGCAACCACTTGGGCGAAGTCTGAGAAGCCAAAAACGACAAAGTAGATAAGTTGGGCGGAAATATGTTGCCAGAGATGCGTGGTTCTCGGCGCAAATGGCTCACTGTGGCCGTTCTCTATACGCTCCATGGCCGAGACTATCACCTCAACAAGAACATCCTCCAACGCAGGACATCTCTGCTTCAACTGCACATCACCAGACAAGCAGGATTGAATCACCAATCAAAACATCCAGATCATTTGACCAATCAATCAAGATCATAGATAAATCAAGATAATATATTAATCAAGATCATAGATCTATGAAGATCATTGGATCAGAAATGAAACAGTGTTTAATTGGTGTCATTATTAACACTATACATATGCTGATTGATATAATAATTGATACTGAAAGCAATGAACATGGAAATGAGTGAAATGGGAAGGCAGTGTGAAAGCTGTATAAATTGCACAAATGCAATCTTCATGCATCTTGATCATCAATATTTACAAAAAGAGAAGGTAAGAACGTTAGAAAAAAGTCTCACACACACACTGGCACACACATACACAAACAGACACACATGCAAACAAACACACATTCACCCACACAAACAAACAAACACACATTCACCCACACATACACAAACATACAAACACACACACACACACACACACACACACACACACACACACACACACACACACACACACACACACACTGACACACTGACACACACACATATATATATATATACACAAAGAAACAAACACACATTCACCCACACTGACACAAACACACACTGACACTGACACACACTGACATACAAACACACACTGACACTGACACACCTGTTTCTGCAGGCCGAGCAGCAGACACACAATATCCCGGGAGTAGGGCTGACGGATCATGTGAGCCAGCAGGCAGCGTTGAGGCTGCAGTACGGCGCGGTCGTACGGCAGGTTGCCCTTGACTTGGAAGCGCAGTGTAGCCGGATCTAGCCGCCAAGCGCTGACAGACTGAACTGCCAACGCCATTGACAACACACACATACAAACACACACATATATATGTCTATGTTTGAATGATCGGGACTCGGTGGTGTAGTTGTTAGCACACCCGCATCACAAGCGGGAGGTCCGTGGTTCGAATCCAGGCGGAGGAGATTTTCATTGGGCGAGTTCTATAATTCAACAGCCCCTGTCCACCCAGCAGTAAATGATGGTACCAGATATCAGTCATGAGTTGTGTCATGCATTCTGGGGAGGTGGCCCTCTCTAACACGTCTTCCGTTCTTGTGGCGTCATAGTGTGGAGAGGGTCGGTTCTGCGGTGACAGCGAGCTGCACGGGACACACCTGTGTGTGTGTGTTCATAAGCTTCGACTTCTTCCCGTGTAGCAACTGTCACTTGAAACCTTTAACGTTTAACACGCGGATATATATATATATATTGATTGGCAAAACACACAGACAAATAATTGTATCAGTGTGAATTACCCAGCCGAACTCTACAACGTATGTAATTGCATCATGCAATCATGCATGAAACAGACCGTAAGCTCACCAGCATACTCGACAATGGGCAGAATATTCTGGCGACCGATCATGGTGACTGTTTGAGCCAGCGGACGAAACGACTGAATAAAAGACTCCAACATTCCCGCCAATTTCTACAAGTGGGTGCAATCGTATTTTGCACACACACACACATACACACAATTGAATGATGTTTTAAGATATAGAATGAGTATGCAAAATCCGCATAGGGAGAATTGTATGTTTGGGATAATTCAGGCAAGAGGGGTTATGGAAAAACAACTGAAAAAGGACTGGATGTTTGAGAGATGTTAAGAAGTATAGTTTCCCATATACAGGTGTGTGTTGATGTCTGGAATCAGTTAGGGGAGGATATTGTAGCAGCTAATAGCGTACAGGAGCATTTAAAGAAAGACTGGATAGTGTGTGAAATACTGGGAATTTCAGGGAAGATAGGTTACTAGAGGGTGGGTTGGAGACAGGACAGTACGAGCATAGCTCATCTCCTGTACTAAATAAATCGCTTAGTACAAATAGGTGAGTACACACACACATACACACACACATGTGCAAGTTTCCGGCTTCAGCAATAACACATACCAAGCGTCTAACAGCCCAAAACGTATTAAACAGGAGTGAATAACATGTGAAGCATAGTGAAGCTTGTATAGAAACTACCTCAGGCAAGAATCGAACCCGTAATCCCTGTCGTACGAGCGTCTAACCAACTGCTTAGCTAAGAGCTCGAAATAAAAATAGGAAACAAGTGTGCAGAAACAAATTTTCAATGAATTAATGAAACAAGAAACGAACTAATCAATTGAAATTCTACAAAACAAGACAATACATATAATATAATAGTTAAATGGAAATTGCATAGATAAATATTGACAGTGTAAGGGAAGAGTAGGAGATAAAGTCACACACAGAGAGAGAGCGGAGTACCCAGTGAGGAAAGTTACGCATGTCCGGATAGGAGCGGACAATTTCGTTGTTGATAAAGTAGGCGGGCAGGAGGGCGGCATCACGGTCGAATATGTGCTCAATTACGGCGGCTAGCGACCTCCACTGCGGCAGTGAGCTGTGATCCAGCTCGGCCGCAAACGCACGAGCCTTCTCCAGACAAGTCTGCAAGAGCGGGCGAGCCAATCCAAGCCCACCACACATACAAATACAAGCAAACATACAAATATAAACACACACAGACACACACACACACAGATTTATTGTGGATGTCTGTATGTGTGTTCATTGCTTACTTGTGAGGCGTTTGTATAACGCTGAACATACACAAACAGACACACACACACACACACACACACACACACACACACACAGAGAGAGAGAGAAAGACACACACACACACACACACACACAGATTCATTGTGTATGTCTGTATGTGTGTTCATTGCTTACTTGTGAGGCCTTTGTATGACGCTGAACATACACACAAACACACAAACTAACACACACACACACACAGAGAGAGAGGCATACAAACACACAAACACACACTGGCACACGCACAGAGAGATAGAGAGACATACACACACAATGACACACACACACAGAGAGAGACACACACACACACAGAGAGAGAGAGAGAGAGTCATACAAACACACAATGACACACACACACACACACACTGACATACAAACACACTGACACACACACACCTTCATTAGCTCGCGCACGCCCTTGTAGTGAACGCGACCAATGATTCGTCGCAGCAGGGTGAATGACCTGATCCACAGTTGTTGTCGCTCCACACACAGAGCCTCATTGCACAGCACAGCATCACACACCACTCTGTAAAACACACACACACACACATACACACTGATATACACACGTCGCCACACCGACACATACACACTAAATAAACATACACAAATATTGCATATGTACAAGCACATTGTGTTAACCAACTTTGACATCGAAAGATGAAATAGCTCAGTGGTTTTCAAACTGAATATAATGACAAGAACTTGGAGGGAAGAGGTCGATACAAATAATGTATTCATAAATGCACAAATGACTGAGGCTAATAAAACAAATTAAGCACGATTGTTATCCTCAATATTTTGCCATTTTTTCGGTAAGATAAAGATTTTGGAATAAAAATGACGTCAGCTACAGAAAAATGAGTAGGATTAATGACGGGGAGAAAAGAAGTGAAAAAGATTAATACTCTGTCACATGAAAGGAATATAAAAGGTTAATACTCTGTCACATGAAAGGAATATAAAAGGTTAATATAAAAGGTTAATGTAAAAGGTTAATATAAAAGGTTAATATAAAAGGTTAATATAAAAGGTTGATATAAAAGGTTAATGTAAAAGGTTAATAAAAAAGGTTAATTTAAAAGCTTAATGTAAAAGGTTAATGTAAAAGGTTAATATAAAAGGTTAATAAAAAAGGATAATTCAAAAGGTTAATATAAAAGGTTAATGTAAAAGGTTAATAAAAAAGGTTAATTCAAAAGCTTAATGTAAAAGGTTAATGTAAAAGGTCAATATAAAAAGTTAATAAAAAGGTTAATATAAAAGGTTAATGTAAAAGGTAAATATAAATGGTTAATATAAAAGGTTAATATAAAAGGTTAATATAAAAGGTTAATATAAAAGGTTAATTACGGCTCACTCACTTGGGCGAAATGGAGCCATTGACAACACAACATTCGATCAGCTGAAACAACTTGCTCATGTGTTCACAACGTGGCTGCGATGCCTGGCCTGCAGACAAATACATACATGACGACACGAGTACAATTTCGGCGCACATGAATGCCACCTCGACTGACACATATAAAATACTACCCCGCGACGTAATAATTTAGGAAGTTCAATAGAAACAGTATCACGTTTGATAACTGAAAAAAGATATTGCAAATATATTTTATCTTATTTTAATAATAGCACGGGTATTTGGAAAAAGCTCCTGCACCAATGTAATTATTCTTATTCGCATTCAGTCATACTGTATGAATGCATTTATCATTGCTCAGGTAAGAAAATACTAGAAAACGTAATAAAGACTAGCAAATGAGACGGAAGACAATGATAGGACAATATAGGACTGAATAAACTGTTGAATAAAATTATTAAACAATAATAATTGTTTCGCATTGCATGCTTTTATTTAAATATACATTAAATATTGCTTAAAATTAAAATGAATAAAACACCCAAACACGCACGCACACACGTCACATACTCGACCTAGCAATTTGATTTTGTTGTGTGAAACCGCTATGTGGTGATGTTTGGCTATAGTTTTGTGTTTATATATGATTTATATAATGACCGTCACTGCATAATCATTCAGTGTCGTCTATTTATTTATTTAAGTCTCTATTTTGTTAAAATTGTGCCATGTGCTTGTGTTTTATGCTTTCTGTGTCTGATTTTGAGCAACACACATTTTGGGCACACAAAAAAAGTCAAGCAGAACGAGAGAATGAAAGACACATCAAAGGAAAACAGATATTATATATAGAAAAAGAACAAGATGAGTGATATACACTGAAATAGGATAGCCGATAAAACTTACCAATAAGAACGTGCAGAACCAGCTTGATGTCCTCCTGCTGACACTTGGACACAATGTCGGTGAGGTCATTTTCGAACACTGTCATCTTGTCGTCGTCGCTGGGCTGTTTGCGTGACATATAGCTGGCAAAGGCATTCTCCACCGACTCGGTGTACTGCAGCGCAGAATGGTAAATTAGCAATGCAAAAACACAGTTGAGTGTAGGCAATCAAACAACAAACTGGTCGCTATGCTTCCACATTTGTTTCCAACAACGATAATGATCAGAAGATGAATGCTAAGTTTTCTGGTTTTATTTCGACAACCAACAGAACAATGTCAACAACAACAACAACCAACAACCGTGTATTTGATATAGCGCACTAATCAACAAAGGCGCGATAAACATGAGATATAGATATAAGAGAGCAATAATTACATCAAAACGGAGGCCCAAAAATAAGAAAACAAGAGCTCCAATTACTGGTTAAAGTACACACATCTAGAAAGCAACACTGTGGCAAAATGAGAAAACTTAAACCAATACATGATTGTATCCTATTGGTAAAAACGTAGTAAGTTTATGGTGAAACAAACTTGTGTACTCAACTCGAGCATACTCACCATAAATTCGCTAAGAAGATTATTAACACGATCTTTCGTGTTCACAACGCTAGCAGTAACAGCCATTTTGAGATACAAAATCACATTTCAAGAAAAAATGGATGATCAAATAGAAAACACCAAAAGAAAACAAATCACGCAACCAGCGACTTTGAACGAAGTAAGTACTCAGTTGCGGTGTAGAGACGGAAGTACTCACCGATACTGCTAACGTATACGACTGAGCTTCACTAACCACAATTAAATACCCCAATGGTAATTACTCTACTGAATGTGATTTCCAAATTACTTACATTGACATGTTTGGAAAGAACACGATCTCCATACAAATATTTTAGTAAATACCATATACGCCATGTCTAATACAGACTTCATAGGGTGCGACACACCCTGTCACCAGATGGCGATATGATATAACAATGAGTGTTTCTGTTGTTTCATGGCTTTTGTTCGTTCATTTGCTGTAGTAATTGTGCACTGACGTATTTCAGAGGCTGAAGCCTCCCGAATGTTCCCATAAACTCATAACTAAGAGTTCACTAAGTGGTCAAAAATGTATCTTTTCGTTGTTTG
Organism: Sacculina carcini; assembly: GCA_916048095.2. NCBI lineage: Eukaryota > Metazoa > Arthropoda > Thecostraca > Sacculinidae > Sacculina > Sacculina carcini. Next base: position 7,563,156 of record OU696579.1, on the reverse strand, counting down.
TTGACAGTGGCGGCGCCAGGATTCTTCTGATGGGGGAGCTGAGGGGAGCAAGGAAAAACTTAAGGGGGCTTGGCGAAGCATGAAGAGCTACACTCAAACGCTGACTACATAATATTATATTAAGGGACTGGGACACACTGAATCAGTCCTCGAACCAAAATTACAGGACTTCATTTACAGTGGCAAGAAATTTTCATGTACATGATTATGAGTTGTGGGGAGCTTAGCATATTTTGGGGGGTTTCTAGCCCCCCCTTGGCGCCGCCACTGTTTGTTGATATAGACATAATCGCAAATCATATTCGCGCATAATGCGTTTGCAATATGCAATGTATCATTGAAAATTTTGTTCAGCTCACCAAATTGCACTCTGGATTCACTACTGTAAATGTGTATTGTTTCTTTCTGTGTTGTTTAGCTATGTCTCATGTTCAGTACTTATCTTTATCATACCAGTGTCAATGCTTGCGTAATCGCATTTAAAAAACACGAACCGAACGCATAATCAGCGTCCGCAGCCCCAGTACAATACCGGAATATTGGTGCGCGAACGGACCAATTGCTTGGGAGCGCGAACAGTGGAGCTGGTTCGTGCAGTTCCTCGCCCGGGTGGATTTCGAATACTCCATTTGTTTCCCGCTGGAATGCGTCTGTGCTAGGCTGTCTACGCGCAGTTCAGGACGCGGCAGGACAGCTCCGTTCACTTTTTACACAGACCAATTAATCTAGGCAAATAATATCCCTATGTAAATATATCCAGGCTAGGTTTCCGAAAGAAACTTCATGAGCCCACTGACGACCGGAGACTTTCCCGCTCTCGCGGCAGCTCTTTGCAAAGCCTTGCGGTGTCCGCTGCTTTGACTAGGCGTTGCTTTCACGCCCGAACCCGAGGTGCGACTACTTTGTCCCATGCATTGAGTAGACCGCGCGAGATCCTTGGTGAAACTAGATAGGCTACCAGAACGAAGAGGAGTTGAGTTGGCAAGTTGCCCAGGCATAGAACCTGAGCCTGTTTTACGGCTCTTCTTCAAGGGAATGCTGGAGACATTGTCTGAGCAAACGCTGTCGACAGAAACAAGCAGCTCGGACGATTCAGATAAACGATTCTTGGGAGTATTTGGAGTATTTGGAATCGCATTAGAAATTCCTATACCAGTCGATTCAGCGGGGTTGGGATATCCTTCGGTGGCGGATATGTCTGGCTCAACAGATGAACAAGCCAGCCCGCCGGCAACTGGCGAAGACAACGCCGAAATGCAGAGACCGGCCGATCTTTTCTGCAGTGAGCGACGTCGTGTCTTTTTGCGACTGGACTTTTGACGTATCGTGCCTATATCTAGCAGACCATTCGCAGAAGAATGTTCACAGTCGTCAGCCACACTGGAAGATGTGGCGCGTTTGTTTGGCAAAACATCTTCATCGGTTCGTCCGTCGGATCTGATTGCAGGACTTCCCATATCTACACTGTCTTCGAGTACATGTTCACAGTCATCCGTGATTGCAGCGAATTTGCCGTTTGACGTTGGCATTTTGACCGGCAAACGCGTTTCTTTCCCACAAACGCTGCAGAGTAAAATCTGTCAACACACACACACACACACACACACACACAGACTCAATTGGACTACTCACAATTGTCGATGGTGTGTATTCATAGCATACACTTTCATTGAGTGAACTGATTCAATTGTTATATTATCATATCAGCGTAAATTAAACTGTGTTCATACAATTGCATGTAATGTTGACATGTTTATGTCAATCTATTCGTCCAGGAGCTGTTTAGCTCGACCGTAACTATCGCCGAAATATTTAGCTGTTTGTTTTGTTGTTTTCTTGTTAATAAGTTGTTTGTGGCAATACACTTACTTACTTAGACACTATAACCAAGACAATCAAATACCTGAATAAGAAACATACCTACGTGAATCGCAGAAACGAGGAAAAAGAGTGATTTCAAAAGGATACATTATTGACATGATCACATCACTCTTGATGGTTCCATAAAGTGACATAAAAATGAACATGGGACGATAGGACAGTTTCAACCAAACACGCTACATGTATATCATCTTCTCGACTTTACGTTGAACTTCTCACGGAACGATGAATCAATTCAATTGATCCTATGATTCATGTACCCATTCTTGTATCCATGCTTCTGTAAACGGTAGGATAAGACAACACGGTTGTCGCATACATGCTGATACACACATGTCACACACTCTCCCACTATAATATGGAAAATCAACACAATCCTTCATTCTTCCTTCTAGTTCTAGTTCACCGCACTCCTCACCAGAGTAGAATTGGGAAGCCGCCGTGGTTTTGTACAAAACGAAAGTGTGGAGTTTTTCGTAGCGCTGCTCTGAGGAGGCGCCTCGTTTCGCACGCGCACCGAGTACTGCGCGAAACACCACGGCATAGAACACGATCCACAAACCCGACTGTCACGCAACACAGCCCTGACGTTCATCATCGAGCTGGGGGTGCGAACTCGGAGTTTTTCCCTGCCAAAATCCGGACCAAAGAGGCCAACAGATGTATGAGTGTCACCAGCATGTATGAGAAAAATACAGTAAACACGCATGTCGAATTTATTCAATGTTCTCTCTTTTCTTTTGAATGTTAAAAATTTCCGTTGACGCTCCGTCCGTTTCACCGATTTGTGCTGTGATTGCAATTGTCAAACGAACTATTCCGAAACACGCTCGTACTCACATAAGTCTCTGAGCAATCAGATGACCCTCCACGGGCAAGCCCACAACCAGCTTCACAAGATGAGCCAACGTGGCAGAATCGTTGCTCTCCATGATTCGTCAGCTGGAAATTAAAACAATCAGCACAGTGCACGCGCGTCCAACATATATCAGAACAAAGAAAAACAAACGTAAAATACTAATGAGCAAAATAGCATGATAAACTATGACAGTTAAAATGATACGTATATAATCTATGAAAAAATGTTTACACACAATATAAGCTCAAACATGCCCCCAGCCACGAACAAAACTCACCTTTGCGGTGCGGATTTGGCATCACTAGAAAATTAAGGCACGTGTTGTGGTTATTCATTGCCAGTCTGTCCTCGTTCGTTAGTGTGGCAGGCTGGGTTGCTTGAGCGGTGCTTCAATTTCGTGTTCAAGTTTTATGTGAATTCTGGTATATATTTCAATGTTGACCTTGGCTGAGGGCCTAGAAACAGTTGGACAAGTTTCCTAATCAATTCCAGGTGCCTAGCAGAATGCCTTTATTTGCAGTTAAACAAATGAAATATATATTTTTGTTTTTGCTGTCTTGTTTAGTAACTATATTTAATCCTTATTTTATTTTGCGGTGCAATCCCAGATGTCGATCAAAGATAAGCGCAACGGTGGTGTGCTGAGGAAGGGGTCTACAGAAACGAAAACAACTGGACTCAAAAAGGACAAGAAAATAAGCCAAGAAAAACACCAAGATCGTCGAAGAGCAAAGAAAAACACAAAATCATTGCTACATGAAAAAGATGAAGCGTCGAAGGCTGCGGTGGGCGGCTTGACGAAGAGCAAAAACACCAAGATTGAGGTAAACGACTGTCGCTTTCTTCAAACGAGTTTTTATTTTGCTTGAACTTTTTTCAATCGCCGACAATAATTTTCCAATATTAATTTTTTTCAGTTGCTCACTTATTCAACTTGAGCGTGATCCATACATTCTGCGATCGTTTCAAAACTTATAATTTGATTTATACTAATTTATTTCTGCTCGTCACAGATTCAGATATTTGAGGAGGGCAAAGTGATGACTCAATTCGGAGGATACTGGGTGCTCCGCTCTGCCGTTGACAAGCTAAAACAGGAAATAGACAAGATCTCACTGTGCAAGGATCTGGACCCGGTTGCCAAACGTCGCGCTGCCAAGAAGCTCAAGCGGGCGCAAAACCGCTACCTGCTGCGCTATCTGGCAACACGCGCACCCTCGTCTGGCAGCTCTACAATCGCCCCTGATTGTCAGCCAGATGGCGCTGCAGGTACATTCGAATTTGATACAGACATGAGAAAAAAGACAAAAAGGGGCAAAAAGGGATGTCAAGTTTGTGCGATGTCTTTTGTTAACACACTTCTCAGATTCATTCGGAACTATTTAGAAAAAATCGTGCTAACAAAAGCTACCTTTATCCCTGTATTATCGGTTCATTGGGCATTTGGTTTTCTTTCCGACTGCTGATGGCGCGCAGTGGAAGACAACATTGGCGACTTCACCGGTTCTACGACCGACCCACGCTGTTCACCAAACAGTCGCCAGGAATCTGACGAAGTTATCGCGCTAACTGATGATCCTCAAGACAACAGTCAGGACGATGAAGACTCTGATCAAGAAGATCAAACTCGCCATTCTGCCAGCGAGAACAATATGGCTGAACGTTACTTGGCTCTTGCTCACGGACCGGCAGTGAAGCGCAACACAGAACGCGTCCGGCCGCCGCGCGCTGAGCGACGCGTCAAGTTTGACGGCGTGTGGATGACGGCCGAAGCGGTGGGCCGGCTCAAGGCACTGCGCCAACAGCTGCGTCAGCGGCGACTGGACGTCAGTTCACAACGAGCTGTCATGAAGAGCGCTCGGCGACGCGAGGAAACGCGACAAAAACGCCGCATGAAGCGGGTGAGTGCGCCGCTTTCGTCGTCTTACGAAAATCATTAAAATAGTTTGTATCCACGCGTGGTGTTCTTTGTTATTCCAAGTTCAAATCAATTTATTTGTGTAATCAAAACAATATATTATTTATATAACACTTATCATCAATATTAGCTTCATTCTGTTGTTATATTCATATTTTATAGTGTTGATACTTGATGTTATGATCCTATGCTGTAATCAGTTCGAATGTTGATCGAGTTCTTGATCATTTATTTGTTCAACTGTGTTCGGCTTGAACGTGTGTCTTGTGTGTGTGTGTGTGTGTGCTGGCAGAGGTGTTTATGTTGTCGCGAGGCGGGCCACGACGTGTCTGAGTGTCCAAAACAGCAGCAACAACACGAGGGAGAAGCAACAACAGAACACCAACACCAGCTGGTCGTGGGAATCTGCTTTCGCTGCGGCTCCACCGAGCACGTGTTGTCAGCTTGCCGGTCGGCGGGCGACGCTCTGCCGTTCGCCACTTGTTTTGTGTGCGGAAAAAGCGGGCATCTGTCGAGAGACTGCACGCTCAACGCCAAGGGGGCGTACCCTCGCGGCGGATCGTGCAGAATCTGCGGACAACGGTCCCACTTGGCCCAGGAGTGTCCGGAAAAGAACGAATCAGAGAAGAACAAATGTTCGACAGCAGCGGAAGCAGTTAGGAGCAAGACTATCGAGGAGCCTTGTTTGAAGTTGATGGGATCGGGGGGTGTGGAGGACGATTATGAGCAGGATTTCAAGATGAGTTCGCCGGGGTCGACGCGAGAGGTCAGTGAACCCGTTGCAGTGAGATCTGCTAGGACAGTGAGGTTCTGAGACAGCTCAAAGTTAGACATGAGCCGTCTTCTTGCCTCGCTGAATCGTCTTTGTGCATCTTTGTGAATGACTTGTATTCGCGTGCAAAGAAGCCAATAAACAAATAACAAAAACCAAACAAACAATGCATTTTAATACAGTAAACGACGAGAAGATTGGAAGTAAGAGAGAATCACACAATTAACTAACACACAAACTAGACACGAATACTTGCGCTCTGCGGATGTTGATAATGTCAGATATCACCCCCAAATATCGACTCATCTTCTGAGCAAAAAATTGCCTCCAGATCTGCACAAGTCACGCCATCTTCACTAGCTCGTGCTAATGCAGCGGGTTTGGTGGGAGTGTTTGAGGGCGTGCTGTGCTGATGTTGCGGTGCCTTCAACATGGTCTGCTGGAGGTTGTAGTTCGGCGCTGTGTCGGGATCTGGTTGCGCCAAGTTGATTGCGTGGTTGGAGAGCGTGTGACTGAGGCTGGTCTCCAGTGAACGCACACATTCGTCGCTGAATGGACGAATCTGACGTGAGCGCACACACAAACACACACACACACACATTAAAGACACAGTTATACACACACAAACACACCCAATAAATAGACATTTATACACACGCATTAAAGATACATTTATACACACACAAAAACACATTGAAGATACATTTATACACACACAAACACGTTCACAAATTTACAAACATACGTACACACACATTACATTAAGGCTTGTATACACACGCACGCTCATACATAATTTTGCACACATACTCATACACACACACACATACACATATGCACACACACACACACACACACACACTCATACACACACACACTCACTCACATACACACACACATACACTCATACACACACTCGTACACACATACATACACTCATACACACACTCATACACACACACATAAACACACACACACTCATACACACACACACACTCATACACACACACATACACACACACACTCACATACACACTCACACACACACTGATACACACATACACTCACACACACACACACACAGATTTACAAACATACGTACACACACACAGATTTACAAACATACGTACACACACACAAATTTACAAACATACGTACACACACACAAATTTACAAACATATGTACACACACAAATTTACAAACATATGTACACACACAGATTTACAAACATATGTATACACACACAAATTTACAAACATACGTACACACACAAATTTACAAACATACGTACACACACACACACAAATTTACAAACATACGTACACACACACATTTACAAACATATGTATACACACACAAATTTACAAACATATGTACACACACACAAATTTACAAACATACGTACACACACACACACAAATTTACAAACATATGTACACACACACAGATTTACAAACATATGTACACACACAGATTTACAAACATATGTACACACACAGATTTACAAACATACACACACACTCACATACACACACACTCACATACACACACACTCACATACACACACACACCTTGACAACGCTGGTGGGTGAAGCGGCGGGTTGATCGGCAAACACATAGGCCAGACTGTGTTGACTGACACACAGTAGTACGTTGACGGCAGACACACGCCATAAGGCAGCCTCGCGCAACACCAACACACACCCCGCACGCAGCACACTCTGGTGTGAGCGCACCAGTGTGTCACATATCGAGCCTGAAATCACACCTGACACAAGAGCCGATACCGTGTGAAATCCTCATTGGAATGGCATGCCGTTCTATCTTTCAAGCCTTCTCCCGTAATTCAATTAGATGGTGCCATTGTATTTCAGAAAAATTCTATCAGCATTTTGAGAAGATACGGCGAATTTTAAGGATGAAAAAGAACCAGGTAACGTATGCATGTTTACTTAACAAATAACACATTTACAGGGTAAGTAATCAAGAAAATACTAATAAAGATCAAAATATAAGAATTATCAAAGGGATGTTTAATTTTAGGTGCCGTTCTATTAGAGGTGCTATTCAAATAGATTTTATGGTAATTATAATTACGCATTTTAACACAACATTGGAGAGAGTTATGTTCAGCGTGGTAATAGTACACTTGCACTCTTCCCCCATGCTACTGGATTTGCCTGTAATTAACTCTTTCCCGACAATTGGGTGGCTGGCCACCCATAGGACTTGATGCAGTTTTTTGTCAACTAAACACGGAGCGATGATGACAGAATCTCTACATTAAGTTTTTTCCATTGCTGGGAACTAGATATTCTGTCACCATTGCTCCGTGTTTAGTTGACAAAAAACTGCATCAAGTCCTCTGGGTGGCCAGCCACCCAATTGTCGGGAAAGAGTTAATAATAATCAAAATAATACTGAAACACAAATGAAGAACGTTGTGGAGCCACCTGACGAATCGAGGAACAGGGCGCTGTGGGTGAGCTCGGAGAGAGGTTTTAAGCAGTGTAGAAAAACGACCAAAAACGGCACTTTCTGTAAACGACACGCGCCCGACAATTGTTTCACCACGGAGATATTGAAATTTAGCAGAGCGGAGGAGCCCTGTGAAAACTGGTCATTCATGCGACGCCACGCCCCGCTGTTCAGCAAAACTTGCCTTCTATATGAAGCATTCAGCGTCTGCAAGCAGAAAAGAGCAGATACATCAGCGACACAATAAAATACGGCAAACTAATATTGAAACACTTTTTGCTAAAATAATGTATTATTTAATGTAAAATCAAATCAAATATTATAGAATATATAAAAAATTAAATTATGGATAATATTAAAAGTTAATGGCCATTGGTGAATACATATTCACTTTTTGTTCACAATTTCATTGAAGCCAGAAATTTCGACACAAATTCACACACACATACATTATCATTTGGAAAAATACTGACAGATTCAACAGCGTGCACAAAATTAAACCATCTCATCTTCAAACAAATTCGTTGATAATATAGACCAGTGGTTCTTAATCTGTGTGGGAATTTCCCCACTGGTGGGGAATGTAAGAGTTACCAAGTGGGAAGCTAAAGGTCGAATAGAACAGGACAACTATGTGTGTTTTATCAATTCAAATTCGTATATTTTTGTTTCTAATTACGTCTTGACATTTACTTTGATGTAACAACTGAATTAATTTAATTTATCAGCGCTGTGTTGTGTGGAAAATGAAGAGATGGCTTATTAAGAAATGGAGAATCAGTGAGAAAAATGCTTAAGAATCACAGATTTAGACAATTTTCTAAAACATCAATCATGAATAAACAATATTTGCCGCACCGGATCTGACGAATGTTGATCTGTTTTGTCGTCGTCGAATTCTTGTTCATCAGCGCAGTGTCCCAGACTTACCTCATGTACCAACGCCAGTCCACAGCCCGGCTGTAAAAACAACAATAAAATACTACTATAAGCCTTGCACAACAGAATACCAACACACAAACACACACACACACAAGACCATACATATTAACCGAGCAAAAACGGATTGAAAATCGAACCACACATCGAAGATAATCTAAAAGAATTAGTGATCTAAACATCTAATCTAATCTATTCCTTGCGTCAGTGGATGTTACAAGAATGAAATGTGAATAAATGATTTATTTGTGATAAATTGTGATGTGAATGATTGGATTTTGGCTAAGAGGATAATAGGGTTCATTGTTAAGCAGACAATACTAATTGGACTGGTAAATGTGATGGTTGAAGGCGGATTTGATTGTTGATTGAAGACTATAAAAGGACAGTAGGATGATAAAAGCGGAGAGAATGGTGAAGATGGTAAACAGGACGGTGAACAATTACCGTGGCTAGAATATTAGCCGCCGGGCCTGGAAAATCGGCGGCGCCATAATTTCGCTGCTGCGATACAACACAATCTGGCAGCTCTGGTGAATGCGTCACATTCGCCTCGGCGCCGTACAACACCCCAGTGTTGCCAGACTGAACTGCGTCATTATAGTCTTCAGCTAGAATAACACCGGGGGAATTCAAAGATACCAACCACGAGAAATGGATGGACTTATCAAATTTTTGAACTTTTGAATTGTTTAAATCAACAGGAATTGGCATGAAATGAATGCGATAAATGTCAATAATTTCAATTCACCCACGAATAAAGGCAAATTGTTCCGCGTTTAGTTTTTTATTGGGATGTGAAATGTGAATATGGCAACGAAATACGGAATAATTGAAATGGATCTCATAGCAAAGCCACATCATTCCAAAACTGCACGCAAAGTCCCCTGAACCATAATCAAAATGAACTAGGATATAATACAGGAATACACAAATGTAGGCGCACTATGAAAAACTAAAAAACAAGAGATATCCTGTTGAGCCAATTCGTGAAGTCAGCCTAAACGGTGGCAGTATCACTGAATGCAACAATAAGCAAAAAAACTAAACAAATTCCGATTGTGAGTGACTTCAAATTTCCTTACTGTCTCGCCTTCTCGCTCCGACCATTTGCCAATCAACAGGAATAGAAACCGCACTAAATCCGTGTGACGGCACGCGATTTTCTCTCACAAACAGAAAACAATTAGAGATAGAAGCCGAGCCACCGACCGTACACGTCTTCCTGCGAGGCGCCATTTGTCGTAGACAACGCGTGTAGTGACGTTTGACGGCGCAGTGGCGGAGAGGCCGGCATTCCGGTCACGCCTAGCATCTGCGAGACAATCACAGAGCTGGGAGTTCGAGGAGGAGAACGTACCGCCGCCGTCGAGATGTGACGTACGGGACTAGCCGACAAGGCCACCTGCATGATATCGTTGCAGCCGCTGTCGTTGTTTACTGCTCTCCTAGACGAGTCCGGCTTGCGGCAGCGATCAGCGAGCATTTCCTCGTCGAAACTCTACCAGCAAAATCCAGCGAACGTCGCACATTATTCAACAGGTAGCGAACAAGGCAACATATCAACAACAAAATGATGGTCCCATTAGAAAACACAACATACCTGACCGAAATCCAATTCGCCGCCAAACATACTGGTTGAATCGTGTCCACCGAATTGATTTGCGTACCAACTGGCGACACAGCGATAAATGACAAATACATCAACCCCAAGGCTGTGGGCAAATAAAGACGTACACTTAATTAATCATTGCCGCTTTATGCGCGCATCAACCTGTTAAAAGTTATGGTGCCCCCCGCTGTTCTCCCATCTACAGCGGTGACTGAAGCGGAGAAATTGATAATGCAAACCCGGGCCAGAATTCGAACCGCGAACCTCTGACACAAGAGCCACTGACATACTCGGGAGCTCGTAAACATACAAGTGTGTACAATGCATGAATATTGGAGCGAGAGTGGACCATGTTGATAGTATGCTCAAAATCATTATCATAAATGCAAAATAATCCCCAACGCAATTTCAATGGGTGACCATGCTCGTTGTCTGGTCAGGCTTCGCCCTGCTACTGGTAATCGTGTAATTCTAGTACAACCAGATTCATGGTCGAGTCATCGGCGACTAAACCGGCTCCCCCATTGTTCTGCAGTGAGGAGGGTGGCTAGACACCCCACAGGAATAAAGACAAAACCTGCTCCAAGGGCGGATGAGCTATCCGATAGCCAACGCCATCTAGCATGTTCCAGTTTGCAAACGTGTTTTCATTTTTCTATTTGTGCCTACTCCCTCCTTGCTGTGATGTTTATGTCAGTTGTGTTTTATTTCGCGCCTGTGTATAAATATGTGCACTATATTAAATATATGAGGTTGCTGTGGCTGGGCTGCAGCACAGGGACTCATACAAGCGGAATTAAATTTAGATGCAATTAAGCTGCAATGAAAGTTTACCCAACAACATAAAACATCAAAACATATTTAATATTGCAAACTCAAACAAAAATATGAAAAAGAGGGTATTAAAAACACAAAATCATAAAAATATACGAATACTCACCGCTTAAAATACAGCATAAGCAAAAATGAGCCGCTTTTGTTTGCTTAGTTTTGTATTTGTAAAATTTCCCCGCATCAACAAATAACGAAATAATATGTTTTTTAAATTTGTGGAATCTCATCTAATGGGTCATTTCGAGATAATTATGGTTACGATTATGAATATTCGTCCTGAAAACAAGCAAAAAATATTTGTCAATTTTCAATGAATACCAATTTCAATATCGTAATTTCAAAAACGTAATTTGTGTCAATGACCGTTATGGATTGTCTAATCAATAAAACTGAATTTATTGGTGATCTGGCGTGCTCGTTCTGAAAAACACGCCATATTGTGAAAGGTGCGTCAATCAGCGTTGTACGCGTTTTAGTGTTTCGTGTGGTGTGATTGTGTTTCTGTGATCACATTTTTTAATATTTTTTCATCATGAGTGATCGTGAGGTTCGTATATTTTGGATAAGTGTATAACACGTGATTAATTGTGTCTGGTGTATCTTGTCTTTCAGAATGTGCTGCTCGTTTGGCAAAATCAGTTTTGTTAAGAGTCAATGAGTTAATGAGTCAATAATTAAGAGTCAATGAACTTGTCTTTGTGTCATTTAGGATAATTGAACCTATGTGGTGTTCGCTTATTCAATTCTTTTCCACGTAAGCAACCGGTGCTGTTAATTTGCCGAGTCATGGCAAATAGGCTGAGGGACTTTTCAACATTTGAATACAGTCTTTGAATATTAATATTTTGCAGCTCTTTCTTTCTTCGGCATTTGTGGGCGTCCGAATGGCTCATCGTCTTAGGCGATAAACTTTCTTATGTCGCGGTTCGAATCCTGGCCCCGGTTCGTTCATCAGCACCTTTGCTTGGATCTACCGGTAGTCACCACTGTAGATGGACGTGTCATATAGTCTCAACAGGATGCCGTGCGCGCTTAAAACGCCAATAATCAAGTCGTATGAGTGTGTGTTCATGTCGTGAGCTCTGATATGTTATTGTTCTACAGGAGAGATCCAGTGAACGCGAGCCTGAAGGAGATGACCGCTCTCCTGAACGTTCTCCACAAAGCAACTACTCAGGACATCACAAGCGCTCCAGGTGTGTGTGTGTGTGTGTACTCACTTATTTGTTTATCACAGGAGATTTCATGTTCATGTGTTCTTTTTATTGTTTCTGTAATAACTGTTTAGCTTTGTCCGCTTGTACATACTGTTTAGCTGCTGCGCGCCCGTGTATGACAGGCGCTATAACAAATACATTGAACTGAACTGAACTGAACTGAGATGAGCTGTACTCGTACTGTCCTGTCTCCAACCCACCCTCTAGTAACCTATCTTCCCCGAAATTCCCAGTATTTCACACTATCCAGTCTTAAATTAAATGTTCCTACGCTATTAGCTCCTACAATATCCTCCCCTAACTGATTCCAGACATCGAAATACTTATATGGGAAACTGTACTTCTTAACAGATCTCCCTATCTAACTTTTGCATACCCATTCAATGTCTAAAAACAAGTTCGCCTTTAGCCTACGTTATTATAAAGCTGTGCGTGTGTGTATGTGTGTGCGCGTGCTTGTCTTGATGGTGCTTGTCTTGATGGTGTTTGTACATGATGGTACAAACACAAACACTACAGACGACCCATCGCTGAAATTACTGCACTGGAACATACACTGATGAATACACACATATACACACACACATGTTGTAGTCATTCAGTGAACTGCGCTTATAATTCCAATCAGCTGAAATCGTAGGCGATTTTCCTGCGTTTGTTTTCTTGTTTCCTCTCGCACTGACTCACACACATGCGTTGTCTCACATATATACTCGAAGATTGTGTGTGTGTGTGTGTGTATGTATAGTACAGTATCAATTGGGGGGTTGGTGGACATATATGTCACGTGTCTAGCTGCGTGTTTTGTGATTGATGTGTGTGTGTGTGTGTGGGAAACATACATGCTTCATTTAAACCGCCTCTAAACCAGGCAAATTATTTACTTGTATGGTTTCAATGTTTGCATTAAATTTTATTTAAAATGTTATAGCTTTTCGCCTAGCCAAAATATTAGACTATTTTACTGTTTTTCTGTTTTCATCTTCCTGACTGAAAACTTTACGTTTCGTACTCTCTTTCTCTCTACATCTTTTGGTTAGTTTCCAGTACACATGATGCCACCGCACAGGGTGTTAATATAGTACACTTGCACTCTTCCCCCATGCTACTGGACTTGCCTGTAATTAACAACACTCTGTTTCTTGTTGATGAATTGATCAAGGTCGAGGAGCTATTCTCCACGCAATAACCGCAGTGCCAGTCGCTCTCCCGGCTCCAGACGCCGTCAGTTCGACGATAAGGTCAGTCTGTCTATTCACGTGTATGTAGGTGTATTTTTTCAGCCATTTTTTGCGGGCCAAATAGGCTTGTTAGATTATCAATACTGATTTGGTTGAAGCGTTTCGTATCAGAGTGTTATTGGCAATGTTGTCTTTGTGTAGTGCTATGGCCGTTTTCTGGATAATTTTCTTTACAAACTAATTGCGCGGTAAATATTGTAAATTCACACACAAGTATAAGCTTTTCATGTGCATATAAAGAAATACGCAAATAAAAATAACAATATACAATTTAAAATAAATATTAATTCAACACTGATAACACCAAAAGTAATTTTTTCAATTACACACTTACCCTACACGTTATAACTATGCAGTTAATGTTCGAGAAAGGTTTCTGTATGTGTATGTGTATGTGTGTGTGTGTGTATGTTTGTCAGGAGAAGCCTAGTCCGTGTCGCTGTTTGGGCGTGTTTGGACTGAGTTTGTACACGCAGACTCGTCACTTGCGCGATGTCTTCTCCAAATACGGCAACATTGATGAAATCACCATTGTCACCGACGCTCAGGTTTGTGCATTGTGTGTGTGTGTGTAAGTGAGTAAGTAAGTAAGTTTATTGGTCACTCATACAAGCAGTTCAGTCAATAGTACGTGTACACGAGTACGTATACACGACATAAAAGCACATGGGACAATAGTCCGACAAGCTCACGCTTCTTTTCGGACTGATACTTAAACACTAAGCAAGACTACTACTATTTGCTAGCTAGCGCCACATTCATTCTGATGTATTTATATAGTCGACAACATTCAAATATAGGTCACACACAGGATTAATACATGCATACACGCAGTGTGTGTGTGTGTGTGTCTGCAATGCTGCATCCGTTCTCGAGTGTGAGAATTTTGTCGTCTTTGTTGTTTTTTGTTGTTGTGATTTTCGTTGGTCTCATAAAGCTGGTTGTACGGTTGATATTCTTGTACCAATTATCGCACCGAATATGCTATCAAATGTGTACGTCAACCGCCAACAGACTGGTCGTTCGCGCGGCTTCGCTTTTGTCTACTTTGAGAACATAGACGACGCCGAAAGTGCCAAGGACGCGTGCAACGGCATTGAAATAGACAATCGCAAGATTCGTGTGGATTTCTCCATCACCAAGCGACCTCACACGCCCACACCCGGCATATACATGGGCCGGCCGACTCCGTGAGTGTTTCATCATGTCTCTCCCTCTCCCTCTGTTATAATCTCCACTCTGTAAGCTCTCCACTCTTGTCATTCCCATTTTATTTGATCTGAATTTGAACTATTTTGTGGTTATTTTCGTCTCTCTTCGTTTGTATCTTGTTTATCTTCCTCCGCACACACTCTCTCATATTTGTTCATGTGTGTCTGCATTTGGACGTGTGTATTTATGTGTGTGTGTTTGTGTAATCAGTTGGTGTATATTTGTATTAACTCATCATTTTTTGCCTCAACATTTTCTTACTTTGTCTGTAGTTATTTTTTAGTTTTCCCTAATTCAGCCCTATATTTGTGTCTGTATGTATTTGTGTGTGTGTGTGTGTCAGTTACGTACGTCGTCCGCGTTACGGCCGCTCATCGGGCTATTATGATCGCGGTTACGACGACCAGCGTGGCGGCAATGGCGGCGATTGCGACGGCTACAGACGAGAATATCGCGACGATTACCGGCGCCACGGCGGCGATTATCACCGCCGCTCTCCGTCGCCGTACGGCCGGCGCTACCGCCGCTCTCGCAGTCGCTCCTACTCGCCCGCCTATCAAAACAACGGTCGGTTTTAACGTGGCTCTGTTTTCTCACCCGCTCGCTCTCTCTCTCTCTCTCATTATTGCACTGTGTCTGTCCATGTGTGTATGTGTGTGTGTTTGTGGGTGTATGTTTGTCTTTGTGTGTGTTAATGTTTATGTGTACGTGTGTGTGTACATGTTTGTGTGTACGTGTTGGTGTGTGTGTTTGTGTGTGTATGTACGTGTGTGTGTTTGTGTGTGTATGTACGTGTGTGTGTTTGTGTGTGTATGTACGTGTGTGTGTTTGTGTTGGTGTATGTATGTGTGTGTGTGTGTATGTACGTGTTGGTGTTTGTATGTTTGTACAGTAGTTGTCAACAGTTTGGACGGCAAAAACAACAAATACATAATTTTGCATTGCCTGCTTGAAAGTGGCATACATTTTGTTTGTGTTGTGCGAAAAATTTACTGTTTTTCTCTCACTTTTTTATATATTAATTGATAACATATTAATATAGTATGCTGGTAGAAGTCTACATATTGGATTTACTATCAGTCATGCAATAATATGTACAATTTAAAGAATATGTATTGTTAGCACGTGATATTAATTAGCAAGGCGCTTCCAATTTATCACCAATTTATATGTCAACTTATGATATTATATCTACTGTTTGTATGTGTGTGTGTTTGTGTGTGTGTGTGATAATTTGTATTTTACCGTCTAGGCTAAAATGTGTAAGGATTCAAGAACATTAAAAACTCTAATTTATATAATAAAAAACGTTTCTATATTTTCATAGATTTTAGGTTAGGTTTAGCGTTCTAATGTAATGTGCTGCCTTTGCAGGAGGCGAGGGACTGGAAGAAATTCGTTAAATCAAATTTTCTCAATCTAATATTATTGAATCCTTACACATTTAGCGTCAACCGTATTATACATGTGTGTATGTGTTTTTTCGTCGACAATTAGCCACATGTTTGGTTGATGTTATAGGCGAGTGTTTAACTGTAGTGTTGTTGTTGTTGTTGTTTGTTGTCGCCGGTTACAGGTCGTTATCGCTACTAGGCGCCTCACTCGACATGCACACGGGTTGTTTGTCTGTCTGTCTGTGTGTGTGTGTGTGTGTCATTCACTAATTCATGTGGTTCAATTCGCTTCCTGAAATACATTTTTGGCATTGTCAGTCGGTGGAAAATTCAATTGATCATTTTCAAGTGTTGGTTTTGTGTGTGTGTGTGTGTGTGTGTGTGTTTGGTAGCTAAATCATCCACATTTAGCCGTTTTCATTTCGTCCAAATTGTGCTTGTCTTTGTGTATGTGTTCTGCCTTTTCAATCACACACACACACACGCACACACATATGTGATTAATACAATTGTTTGGCGTTTGTTTTGGCGTGTCGGTTCTAATTGCGTGTTGCTCTTGTGTTTGAAAGATGTGTTCACACTGAAGCCAAGCTCTCAAGTGGACTCAAGTTGCAAGTGTTTCGCTCAAGATTCAAGTTTTCAAGTCCAGTGGGTCAAGTCAGTCAGTGGGTGTGTGTGTGTGTGCGAGCTTGTGGGTGTGTATGTGAGTCCGTCTGCCTCCAAGTACTGGCCGAGATAAAGAGATAATCAAGATATATAATGAAGATAAGCAAGCCCTCCTGTCTGGTTCAACATGGACAAGCTTATTGACAAGAACGAACAGTACAGTTTCACACATACTTTCACAATTGATGGCTCAAGTACTCAAGAACAGTACTCATCAGTCATCGTGCTAGCACAGGACAGTAAGCTACTGGTGAGTCACTGTGATTGTAGTATTTTGTTCATGACCACTATTTTAATGAGATCTTTATAGTTGTGTGTTTTTGTGTATATTCATTCGTTTTTCTATATATTTGTTGATGTTTTTTATTTGTGTTTATCTTGTGCGGATTTATTTTTACTCGTTTTTTCCCACTGTAGTATGTTTTTTTGGTAATTGTACGGATCTATACGAAATTTTATTTTTATTTCATACTTCTGGGGCAATATTTAGTCCTTTTTGTTTTCATTTCCTCCGAATTTTCTCTTTCTAATATCTCCGAATTTTCTCTCTTTCCTGTTGAAACTGAAAGTTCTCTGCTTGTCTTGTCTTGTCTCGTTCATTCACCATTCTGTCAATTAACTGAACAAAAATATTATCCAGTTTAATTTTACTGACTGGGAATAAGCTAATATTTTTACGGCTATATTTTTGGTATAGCGTGTTTTCCTGATTTGATTTTTTACTTTGACGGCATGTCAAAATCTGCAGGTACATTAAGGTTACCAGCTTGCCAAGCGCTTGGAAGGAAGCATTCTTGGAAGATCACAAGATCAGATCAGAACACAGTTGAACACGCATTCGACACAAGAAACACACTGATTTTCAGATGCGTTTCAAACAACGGGAAATTTGTCTATGATAGAGAAATGTTTTCTACGCACACTGTGGCTGTGTTTATTTTTGTGCTGTGAAGTTGTTTTTCACCGTGTTTCAATAAACGCGTGCTGTTTCGCTTCTGCATCCTCTGGTTTCAACAGACCCGCCATTTTTACTGTTATGTGCACCTTGATCAACAAAAGACGGAGAGAAAAAACAATATTTTTCGAAAATGGCAGTGGCTATTAAATTAGTTAGAACGATGATTAAATAAAACAAATGAGCGTTTTTATAACTAACTAAGCATAGTTTATACTAATTAGAAAAGGCGATTTTACTGGCTTTGTTTTCCAATGTTCCCGGAAGGATTTTCAAATGTGATCGCAGTTTATCGATTCAAGAGCTGTAACTTATCCCCAATCATGTATATTGTTATTGGACCTTGGAGATACCGTGTGTGTGTGTGTGTGTTGTGACCATGCGGAATTCCTGTGTGTGTGTGTTACGATACATCTATTATGTGCAATCCATCTAGCTGCACCGTAGTCTCTGCAAGTCCGCTTTCAAGGTTGGCTGTTGGCTGCCGACTGACTTGTTCCGAACAACTTAATTGACTTACCGCTACACCATTGAATTCCACATTTGCACACCACATCCAGCTGTTTTTGTGCTCAAATTTATGCGTGTGTGATTTTGTGTGGGGGGGGGGGGTGCTTCACTTTCACCCTCTTGAGGGGCAACCAGAGTATGCGTACGGTACGGTAGGATTGAATTTCGGGCAAAAGTACGGTACGAAATTTTCTCGGAAGTACGGTACGAAAGTACGAAACAATATTTCGTATCGTACCCTTTTCGTTCTAAAGGGAATGAGTCACAGGCTTGTACAGTTGGGTCGAATTAGGTCCAACAGAACAGGTGGGAAGGAAACATTCATAATAGCTGGGGGATCAGTGTCAGATAGGTGTTCTAAGACGTTCACAATTATATTTCGATACATATTGCGAGCCTTAACGCATTCAGTATAGTTGATAGTTGATTGTGAGAATATCACGTGTTCTTGGCTCGGTTTATTTCCTCGGCCCATCATCTCCTTATTTTTATTAATTGTTGTATTAATTTTTCTATTAATTTGATCTGTAAGGATCTACTTTTGTTTTGGTTGACCAAAAATTGAAATGATGACTTTTTTACTTCACAATTGCTCCTAGTTGCATGAATTCGAATTATTTTTAAATCAATTCAGTGGTTGAGACAGAATTTTTCCTTACACCCTGAAAATATCATTTTTGCAACTGTTTTTGTGATTTTCTTCATATTCTGTTTCGAGTGTGAAATAAACTTTCTTTCTTCAAGAAAAAATGTGAAATCTGTGCGCGTGCACAGAAGAGTCAGATGACCACGAAGACAAACGCACCACTATCACACAAGCATACACACCAATATTGCCCACACAAAATGTATGTCAGTTGAAAATGCAGACAATATATGGATCAGCTGATTTCACGGTAGTGTTACTCATGGTGACAATGGGGCGGCAACGTGAATTTGTTGCTGTGGAATATTTGGATATTTCGTCGAGACACGCCATATGCGAGGTGAGTGACTTCGACTCCTGAAGAATATAAAAAGCCGAAGGAACGCACAATGGAAATAAATCAAAAGGGAAAATGGACCTCATCACTAACTACATGCCAAAAATGACAGATTTCAAGCGAGTGAGGCATGAAACAAGAACAATTGAAACTAGCAAAGAGGAAGGCAATTATCCGCCTTCATCAGTGTTCGAGGAATTTGCAATTTTCAAATCGATTTCGCCTCTTTTGTCTACACTGAAAATATCCTTGAATCAAAGGTTAAAATACGAGAACAAAATCCTACGAGTAAAAAGTGAATTATCTAACATACAAATAAAGTAACTTTCACTTGACATGAAAATGTCCCCATTCAACGTTGTCGTTTTTATAGTGCTATAAAAAATGTATTTCATGCTTAAATAGTTAGTAAAATATAATATCAAATGTGTAATAATGTTTAATACTATATAATTATATATATGGGGAAGCAAATGCCGATTCAAGTCATGTGAGAACGGTTGCTGAAGGTACGAAAATGGTACGAAATTTGTTTCGTACTAGTACGGTACGATTGCAAAAATGAGGTACGGTAAAGTTTTTCGTTGGTACGAATCACAGAAAAAAACCAATCGTACGATACCGTACTTCACTCTCTGGTGGCAACACAGATTTGTGGTCGCATTTGATTGGAGCTAAATCCATTGATGGAAATTCAACTGGGTGAAACGTTATCAGAAGTGCTTGCTAACACACACACTAACACACACACACACACACACACATGCAAACAAAATGCACAATAGCCAATCCGCAGGTGGATTATTTTCACCACAATTTTTATCTTCATGTCACTTTCTCGTCTTTGGACGCTGAATCAACCAAAATATAATCGATGTTGGCTTATTGACTTATTTATTTCAAGCATTTACACACTGAACTCGCAGCAGCATACGCAATCTGATAACAAAACACATGTCGTGTGCCAGCTCACCTAGGACCTGCCCTAATTCACCTGCCTTTGTCTGCCTGTGTCTCTGACTATCCAGTCACTGAATACACACACACACACACACACACACACACACACACACACACACACACACACACACACACACACACACACACACACACACACACACACACACACACACACACACACACACACACACACACACACACACACACACACACACACACACACGGTCGGTAGGAGCGGACGAGTAGCGCAGAACAGCCACACTGGAGGACAAGGTCACACACAGTGCGATCGTCGTGAGTGTATATAAACCCCACTGTCTGGGCTCGTTGTGGTTCATTGTGTGTGTATCAGCCTGAGTGCACAGGTGAGAAGTGCTTCTCATCATCTGCCTCGTTCTGTAGCTTGATTTTCAATCTCTTTTCGATATGTCAGTTTTAGTTTTGCTGTTGGTTGATCGATTGTCGCTAATTACAGTTTGTTCTAGAATTAATTCAGCGCAAACCAGTTAAACTAATTCAGTGGGTTATAGCTACTGGAAGATATATTTTCAAGTGCAAGTTAGATTTTATCAAACAAGCTGGTGGTGAATATTAGTTAATTTTAGGCAGCTACGGATATTACGCATCGTGTACGTGTACATCGTGTACTCAACCCAATCTTACCTAAACTATCAAAGAAAGAGATCCGGTATTGAAGCAGAACCAAACCTACCTGGGCTGTAACATCCTATTTCCCTTATTTTTGACCTCGCTTTGTTAATTTTTCTTGAAGGATCCCTAGCTCCTGCATGTAACCTGTGTGTGTTTGTATGTGTGTGTGTATGTGTGTGTGTGTGTGTGTGTGTGTGTGTTTTGGGAGCAGATGCAGAGGGTTGTGTGTGTGGCCGTGTTTGTGGCGGCTGTCTTGGCTGTATGTTGCGGCCAATTCAATTTTAATCGCTTTTTCGGCTTTCAACAGCGTCGCCCCAATTTTAGACAACAACAACAACAACAGCAGCAACAGCAGAATTTCCGGCCCCAACAGCAGCAAAACTTCCGGCCGCAGCAGCAGCAGCAACAAGGTTACAAATTGCACAGTTTTAACATCAAGACGTTTAAAAAACAATTTTCATCAAACCAGTATAAAAACAGGGTTTTCTAAAAAACTACTGTCGTACGTGTATTATTTTTTAATATTTTAATATCTTCCGACTTTTTGTACAATTTTTTTATATATTATTAATTTATGTTATTTTGGTGGAAATTTTCGTTGGATACATGATGAAATGTTTTATAAGTATTATTGTCTGCGTTTATAGTAGTAAGTAGGTCTAGTAAGTAGTGAGTAATTATGCGTAGTAAGTCTTATTCTGTGTTTTTAATCGTCCAAACTCCGGTTTTCGCTCTTAAATATGGGCTTAAAATTATTTATATCGTGTTTTATTTAACTCGTTCAATATTGACACTTAAATTATAGTTTACTGTTTTGTTTAGGCGGATGCATTTAGAGCAATGGTTCTTGACCTTTTCAGTGTTAGGACCCTTTTCAAGTAAAAAGTCAGTTCTCGCACCCGTGGGTTTTTATAGCTATATGAAAAAGATATAAATACAAACGACGTAAAAACAAAACTTTAAATTCAATATTTACTCATACATGTCTGTTCCTGTGAGAAAAAAAAACTGTTTTTCAGAGAAACTACAAAGCATAGATAGAGCATATAACGTCTGTAATTTTACACATTATTCCTCGAACCTCTTAGAAGCTGGTGCCCCGTCCCCTAGGACTGCAAGCACTCCCGGTTATAAACCGCTTATTTAGATTTAGAGTAATTCCCTTATACATCTGTTGGATTTCTAGTGAAAATTTTCTGTGCATCAACCCAGATGTTCTTTTATTAAGCAAACATTTACCCACAGGGTCTGGCATGTATTTCTCATGGGAGGATCCTCGCTTCGGTCGCAATGGCAAATTTTCCTGGGGACAAGCTAACTCCATCTGCCAGAGCAGAAGACAACAGCTGGTCTCAATAGATTCCAGTGCCAAGAACAGGGCCATCGTCAACAAAATCGGCGGCGATCGTGAGTCCATAGTACATATGTGTTTTGTGTGTGAAGACATTGGTGTATATATAGTCATTGTGTGTGTGTATGTGTGTGCGTGTGTGTGTGTGTGTGCTTGTGGGTGTGTGTATTGTCCGCATGTTTGTTTTCCCTAAGCGGCGTGTCTTACTTATTTGTTTTTATTTTTGCACCAAGATTTGTCTTTTCGCGCGTGTGTTTTAATGTGCGCTATACAAATAAACGTTGATAATAATATATCAAGTCATACCTCTATATATTAGGTTAATATATTTTCTTATTTTGAGTTTATTTTTGTAGTTTCTTGTACGCTTGCTGAAAGTACTATGTTTTTACGCTTAATTAGATTCTTAGTTGGATTTTCATTCAATTGTATGCAAAATTAATCATTGGTTGAAAAGCGTGAACAGTTTTGGATGCAATTTGTGTGTGTTGAATTGATGGTACTTACAAATACGAATGATTACATGAGTATTTCAAGTTGGGCTCACCGCTAAATACTTGTATTGTCGCGTACTCACCAGGTATACCTTATATCTGGACATCGGGTACTCGTCGGGGTCGTGGTTTTGTCTGGGCCAATGGTAGACAAGTGGAGGCCATCAACTGGTCCCGTACTGGCGGAGCTAACAGACCTCAACCTGACAACCGCGAGGGAGATGAAAATTGCCTGGCCATTCTGAATAATTTCTATCAGAATGACGGAATCACGTGGCATGACGTGTCGTGTCACCACACCAAGCCGTTCATCTGTGAATAATGCGCCATAGTTTGTCTCGGAAATTGCGCCGCTGTTCGTCTCGGAAAAATTATCATTGTGTTGAGATGAAATTCGAAAGTGAATCAGTCAATGAATGCACTGATATATTCTTGATTTATTTCCTGTCTTATTTATTATTGCTGTCGTTGTTGTAATATCTGTGAAGAATTTCAGTGTTGATCGCAAGTTTTTCGACAATTTTGAATTTCATGTTCCACTTGATGTGATATATCATTTAAAATGCGGCCAATTTTCTGAAAAAAATGTGAATGTGAGTTCAATTGATAATTATGTCAATCAAATTTGTTCTTTCAAATAAATATGCATTACATGAGTCATCCGTGATGTTTGGCAATGGGTTGTGTATTCCCATTATCCTTTGATCCGATTCATACGATTATCCCGCTCTATTCAATTGAAATAGACTCGCATTGTAAATTGCAATTTTCTACCGCCAAACAGTCATTTGCTCGAAAAAGCCAAAAATTGTTATAAAGTTTGTTAAAAATTTAATTATAACGAGGTATTTACCATGGAACAAAATCATATTTATTTCCACTCCAATTAAAATTATGTCTTGTTTCCTAAGCTCCAGTATTCTTACAGAAGTATAAGACAGAGAAACTGGATTACTTTTTTGAAACAAAGAAAGTTTAGGCCCAGTATATTTCAGTATTTAAGTTAGTTTACAGTTGCAAAAAAATGATATTTTCAGGGTCTAAGGACAAATCCTGTCTCAACCACTGAATTAATTAAAAAATAATTCGAAATCATGCAACTAGGAACAATTGTGAGTAAAAAAAGTGATAGAATAGTGATAGAATTAAACAGGAAAATGAGTACAGAGACAATTGATAAGCGGAGTGATCTTAAAAGAACTTGAACTTTAAAAGATTTAGAAGAACTTGAACTTTAAAAGATTGACAGAAGAAGTGAATATGGGAATAAAAATGTTCTGTGAATTTAATACGTCAAAATTACGAGATTCATTATTAGATTCACAAATACATGTGAATCTAATACCTCAAAAGATTACCTGACATATCTTCAAAAATCAAATTATGTTTAATACAAAGTTACATTGATTAGCAACATATACGTTCAATTAAGTTATACACAATGCAAGCTACATCATGTATGAGTGAAGAAATACCTATACACTGGGAGCCGTATTTAAGAAATTTGCATCCGTTAAAACTTGCAAAAAATGCCATGTTATGAATACCTGATGTTTTTTCTTTGTATTTTCAAATATGTTCAATAACGATGGCCTTAAAATATTGCATTTGATCAAAATTCAGTGTATACATATACGGTAAATGCTCTTTTTATCCGACATGCCGGATTATTTTTCGACCCCTTGCGTATGGTGCCGGATTATAAGAGCCTGCCGGATTATTAGAGCCTGTCGGATTATTTTTGGTCACTCCGCACGGTAGGATTGCGCAAAAACTGCAACACAAAAAAATAATGCACTGATAACAGGGACGAGGACACATATGAAGACGATGATTTCTGCTTTGATTATTGAGTGCCGGTCTATAAGAGGATTGCTAAATAAACTGTTGCTGAACTATAACTGATTCGTGGTTGCAGTTTCAATAAGCCTTTCCATTAAGTGCCGGATTATTAGAGCCTGCCGGATTATTTTTCAACCCATACCTGAGAGTGCCGGATTATTAGAGCCTGCCGGATTATTAGAACCTGTCGGATAAATAGAGCATTTACGGTATTTGTTTTTTTAACTTCTCTTATATTTACCGGGGGTCATGAAGCCCTCCGGATCTGTGCTGGGGTCGCGTAATGAAAAAGGTTGGGAACACCTGTCGTAACCTAACATGATTCTGCTCATGTGCAATAGCTATTTCCTGCCCATCCACTATAAACGTACTGTGGAAGGCTGCAGTTTCAATGTTGCGACCGAGCGATCCACTAAACTGTAATCGAGTGAACCGCAACAATAAGCCCTCTAATGACCACATATTCAGCCGAAATTGGTCATAATCACCAGTCGGCTGGAAGTTTGTATAGAGCTTTAATGACCCGATCTTTATGACAGTGGCGGCGTCAGGGGGGAGCGCTTGGAGGGGCTAAAGTCCTTTCAAAATATGCCCCCCCAAATATCCCAATCATAACCGCCAAACCCCCGCGTCATTTTCCTCATCCCTCTCTCCCCCTCGCCTCTGCCCGATGGAGAATTCCTGGCGCCGCCACTGCGTTATGACGCTGCTGATCTCGCCGGGCCAAAAAATCTCGTGACTATGGAGTGCCAGTGCTTCCGCGCCAATCTGACATCGCTCAGTCCTTGAGCGACGACAAGCAAAAGATCGACAGAATCGTCCGTGGAGCTATGCGATACTGCACGACCTTGCCACACACACACACACACACACACACACACATGTAATAGATATTTACACACACGATGCTTAAACAATGGCTTCAATTGGTGTGTTGTGTGCGCTTGGGCCCGTACAACATGCACACACACACACACACACACACACACACACACACACACACACACACACACATGCAAACTACTTATGCACTACGCCGCCAATTTGAGCCGCATAATTGTGGAGGTGGAAAACTGCAGCCCGGAAGAGAATTTACTCGTCGCTTTGCCGTTGCCGCGGCGGCTGCTGGGTTTAACGCCGCAACAACCAATTGGCCAATTTTAGCACACTACCGCTAGTTGCCATCACGCAATAATAACGCCCCACCGTCGCTGTTGTTGATCTTCATTGCTTTCCTATCCGGCTCTTGATTGTTCACACAAACACACACACACACACAGAGACGGCGGCACGAGAGTCGTGGATGGTGCGGGATCTGCTGAAGGTCAGGAGAAGATCGTGAGGGATGAGGTGGCTGATATCGTGTCGGACATGATTTGAGCCTGCCTGTGTGTGTATGTGTGTGTGTGTCGCGTATCTGGGCGCTTCATCGGTTGATGTGACGTCATTGAGGTGGCTCGACTATAAAGTCAGCGTGTCTGGCACAGCGGGAGTCAAGACGCTGACAAGACGGTCTCCAGCAGCGGCTACAACAAGATCGTCACACCAGGAAGCAGGTGGGATTTCTGGCTCGTATTATTCAGTGCAATGACTCATTCAGTTTTCTACTCTGTCCTATTGTATATGTACTCTTTCTTGATCGCCAATACTCATCCATGCTTAATGCATCGAAGCTACTAGACTATTGGTGACTGTTGATATTTCAAACTACTGAAAAATGTACACACTTATCACTTTGAAGAAAATTAGCCGGCGAGTGGAGAAAATCTCATTTATAAATACCTCTTACTGTAAATAATTGCTTTAATTTTCATGTTATCACCTATTCATCTCAATTCCATATAAGATCTAGTTGAATTGAGATATAATTCATCAAGTATATCCCTAATATTCATCATATTGAAAAATCGATAATTTCTTCAGAATCGGCAGAGGATTAAAAGTGATTAAAGTACGGAAAACGCATGAAGAGTGCATTGTAGCGAAATTATATTTTACACAGTGCAAAAACGGCTGCATTACAAATGCATGTACATATGCATTGATTTCCTGATTACTTTCCCCCGGTAAAATGAATCAACCTCATTTTGTTGTCGGCAAAACTGTCATCGTCTTGGCCATTTTCACCTCATACTCTACCACTGAGCTTGTTTCGTCCACCCTTCAATTTCATCCTTAAAGGCTAATAGTTAAAGGCTTCAAGTAACAGCTGCTACACGGGAAGAAGTCAAAGCTTATGAACACACACACAGGTGTGCCCGTGCAGCTCGCTGTCACCGCAGAACCGACCCTCTCCACGCTATGACGCCACAAGGACGGAAGACGTATTAGAGAGGGCCACCTCTCCAGAATGCATCATTTATGTGGTATCATCATTTACTGCTGGGTGGACAGGAGCTGTTGGATTATAGAATTCCACCACCCACCAATCATTGTTGTGCGGAAACTGTTTTTGCTTTGCGTCGTAATCGTCGGCTATCCCACGAAATCTCGCCAATATTTGCCTACTCACCATTTGCGGATCGCTGCGCTGGCGACCGAAGGGAAACCCACAACAGGCGGGGAGAGAAAAAAGACAAAAAAGAGCGGGACAAAATATGAAAGAAGAGAGAGAGAGAGAGACGACGGACATGGGCCAGTGAACTTGTTATTGTTATTGTGTGATTTCAAGGCCAGTGTCTACTGGGGGCAATGTTTGTTGGTGGTTTGTTGAGAACGACTAGTGTCAGTAACAACACAACACCGATGATCATATAGCATGACCTTGTTCCGAGCGATTTCACCGTGTGACATTGTGACTGTGGTCGCTCCTTCATGCATCAGTTTGTGTGTGCGTGTGTGTGTGTGTGTGTGTGTGTGTGTGTGTGTGTGTGTGTGTACATGAGGACGAGCGTATGCTTATGTGTTGTCATCTACACCCACGCATACACATACGTATTCTTACATATAAACACACGTGTGAAATATCTATGACTGTTAGCAATTTTTTCTCTATTTTTCTAGTACTCTTTATGAATCACTGGCGGATAATTCGCAATTGGAGCCGTTTTTGGCGTACACAGTGCGTAATTGACTGCATCTCGTAGAACTAGTATTGTGTCTTTAATGCAAACATCGATTTAAACTCACACAGTACGCATTTGGACTTGTATAGCCAGAGCGGAATCAAGGTTTAATGAGCCCCCCCCCAAAGGCAATAATTGGTGCCCCCATTATAATAAATAAATAAATCACCATTATAATACAGGACCGACTGTGGGAAATATAGTTACGAGCAGCCCCTCGGTCTCCTGGGGACTTAAAACACCTTCATGCGCTACCTTATGATCCATTTTATTATAATGTGGGGGCCCTTGCTACGGCTTTGTGTATAGCTAAAAGCTATTCATTCCACCAGCTTGATTACTTCTCAAGCTCTTATCTATGCTGCGATATGCGGTTCAAATTGTGATTTAACGCAAATTCAAGGTATCTTGCAAATTCGCTCTGTTGCATTATCCATGAGGTGTTCAGAGAAACTTCCTGATATGATCTCGTATGCCAGTGTGTATATATTCGTTCAGTCCTACCGTGATCCATTATTGTGGGTGTGGAAGTGCGCAGTGAATCTTCAAGGTCGCCAGGTGATACATGATTTGTCCAACGTCAAAATCTCGTGACCTGTGTGTCACGGTGTCCACTCACATAAATCACTTGTCACAATAGATGGCAGATGAAAAAGCCAGGAAGCGATGCGACCCGCATGCGAACTAGCATCCCAAGCGCACAGCTAACATGCACAATACACTATCATACGCAAAAATCTACAC
The DNA here is from genome assembly GCA_916048095.2 of Sacculina carcini. Classification (NCBI taxonomy): domain Eukaryota; kingdom Metazoa; phylum Arthropoda; class Thecostraca; family Sacculinidae; genus Sacculina; species Sacculina carcini. The sequence goes on along the minus strand of OU696579.1, from coordinate 7,534,577 downwards.
AACAATTTGCATAACTCCACAGCATACTCCGGCGCACAAAATCATTACCATTTTGTTTGTTAAAAATGATTATAAATTTTGTTATAATAAATTGTGAGACATACCACTGATAAAAAATATCTATTTCCCGCATATTTGCATTACATTGGCAAGATTAGGTTGACTCTATTTTTTCAGATGCCATTTTATTTGCGTATATCTTGAAGGAAAAGGACAAACGTACTCTCCGATAATTCTGCTCAAAATTCGTGATATACTCTTCTTTTGAATGATCATATACGGCATAACTGTGTGTTGATATGACTGAACCATGCCGTAAAATGGGGTTGTTCTCTGTGTGTCTCTCTCTCTGTCTATCTGTGATTTTTTTTATTAATTACAGGCAAATCCAGTAGCATGGGAAGAGTGCAAGCACTATTATCACCCTAAGGTGGCCCCATGTACTGGAAGCGCCCAATAATTTGTGTGTATGTTCTCTGTGTAACACGATGTTATCTGTCATGATATAGCTCATATACTTCTCACAATAATACCTGTATTGTAATTGAATTACACAAACATAATTCCTGTACGCAATAATTTTCTACATGGTCAAATGACAAAATACAAGCATACAACAACATACAAGCAGCATTAAACAGTTATTTAAATGTTGTTATTATTTATTTTTTATGATAAATTTTGCTTAATACATCGTGTGATGGGCAGAAATGCAGCTTGTAGTCATGCTGCTGAGCAGTGTTCTACTGCTGTATGTTACTACTGCTAATGTCAGGGCAGATGACAAGGACAACAAACCACTACTCAACCTGCCTAAACCCGAACTATGCGCCAACAGTGAGTACAATTATTGCTCACTAGTAACAAATCGGCATATACACACACATTATGTGATGCTTCAGCATGTTCATGTATGTATGTATGCGCGTGCGTGCATTTGTGTGTGTGTGTGTGTGTGAATTCAGTGAGTGTTAGTAGGTGCTGTATTAAGTGTGAATTGAAAAAGGATTAATAATTTGACAAATGGCTGTAAAATTTTGCAGCAAAACAAGGATATTCAGAACATCGACATTTTTTGCTGTTTTTGGACAGGACGGAATTCGGGATAGAAATTGGGAGAATTTCAAGAATGTTGATAATTAATAATAAAACAAATAGGACGGTAGGACACACTTTGAAAAACAACACTGTATTATAGATTTCACGTTAGTTTAATTTACACAAATACACTGTGAATATTACTGACCCTCAGGACCGAAGCATTTTGCTTTCAACGGTCACAACTACGCATTTTCGTGGCGCACAAGAGACGCCGGCCAGCGCACGTGGTTTTTCGCGCGCAACTGGTGTCGAGATCGGTGCATGGACCTGGTCTCCATGGAAACGGCAGCTGAAAACGCGCAAATGAAGCGCATCGTTGGAAAAGGTTATTATCTCCAGTCAATAGCATGTGATTTAATTTACAATCAGTGACACACAAACAAGCAACACACATTACACACAAAGCACACACATTACATTGCATTAAGACTTATAGCGCTTTTCACCCGAGGGTCTCAAAAACGCTCACACACACACACACACACACACACACACACACACACACACACACACACACGGATACAGGAGACATACAAAATACACACCCAAACATACAAACACACACACACACACTGGAATACATGACACGCAAATATTCCAGTGTTTGTATGCCGTCTGACGGGTGTGTGTGTGTGTGTGCGTGTGTGTGTGTGCGTGTGTGTGTGTGTGTGTGCGTGTGTCTTGACATATGACCAGAGGTGCCGCGGGGTCGAAGCGCGTGGACGTCGGGACGCATGTGCAACTTCAACGACGATTGCAAGCGCGACGATTTGCAACCGTTGAAAATCAACGGCTGGTTCTGGGCGACCCCCCGCGTGCGCATGCTTCCAACCGACCGCCGCGGGCCGTTCCCACAGTCGGGTCGTGCCCCCGTCAATGATTGGGGCCCTCGGGGCAACTGCGGCCCTCAGCCAGACCAGTGTGACCAGAGGTTTGATGAAGCGTGCATGACAATAGCAAACAACGCCTTCAACGATGGAGTGACGTGGCACGATGAGGTGAGATCATGAAAGAGCTGAAGTTTCGGATGAATTAAAGTTAATAAGTTTCTGGTAAATTAAAGTAGAAATTAATTAAATATATATTCGGTGTGAATGTATTTTGCTAGGGAGAAACTTACCGAGAAATATTCACCTGCTAAATTGCTATTTTTAGTTTAGAAAAAACCGAATCCGAATGAAAATTTTCTTGCTTGATTCTTCATCAATTAATGTTTAATTTTTGCTTTTTTTCAAATGATAAATTAAAAACTCCAGGACAAGGAACAATAAACGAGCCAACCACATAGAAGAGGAGTCAAAATGAATATCAAAAACTGATATTGTAAACATACTACAAAATATATACAAAATGTTTGTTTTTCCAAAATATTTCAGACCTGTGAAGATCGGCAGAGGATTTTTATCTGCGAGGATTCTGACGAGCTGATTAACTTCGTGAGATTCAACAACAGACAGTTGAACATATAAGCATCGGTCGATGAAGCAGTTCGCTCAGCAGAAGCAACACAAGAACAATAAAAATAGACGAAATCATATTTATAATACGTTTTGATGTTTTGTGAAAACTATTTTTTTGTAGAAATACAATTGATTTGTATGCGCTTGTTTTTCGATAATACTCAAAATCTTGTTTAGAATATTCAACAAATTTAACGTGGCTAAATTCAGTATATAAAACATGCATTTGAACTTCAAAAATCCTTTGTATTTTCTCTTAATGTTTTTTCTCTTTAATGACTATCTATTAATGACAAATAATGATTAAGTGAATGAATTTTTTTTAATTAATCGTAATATTCATTGAGGTGTATTCAAACGAAATACTGCGTCAAATAAAGCCAAGTTTGCCAAAATCAACGAACTTGACAAAAAGACAAACTCCATCGCAAATATTGTGATATGGAATAATTTGTACACATGTAATCGACACGAAAAAGCCGAGTTTTTCTTCGCATTTCAGACATAAAACGCTACAGTTTCAAACACAACCACGCTACACTATTTGCACAACATATATACATATACAATTATTTTGTACAATCAGAATTCACGCGTGAAACCATGAAGATTTACAGCCATTCATAACGATTTGTCAAAAGACACCCCAAAATGCCACCCACACACACACACACACACACACACACATACAGACTATTTTTTTGGCATGACAAGCGGTCGTGATTTAAATATTACAAACGAACACGATTGGCAAACGACGCATTGATAGAACGAGTCCAATTGGATTGACAGTAGAACATTTCGCGATTAAAACCGCATTCATTCTCACTGGTGTTCGTTCCCATGGCAACGCTGACAATGCCTGTGAAATGAGCACAAAAATTAAACATAAAACAATTCAACAGGTTCCGATATTAATTTCGCATTGGTATAATGTTAATAGCTGAAAAAATGCATCACTAAAACTATAATTTCTATTGTAAATTTAGCTATCAATAAATTACAATATCACACGGCTTTTAATTCGAAGGGTATCAAGGAAAACAGGATTGTTAGGTTGATTTTACTGATAAAATTCAACCTGACACACTGAAACCCATTAATGGGACGCGAATATTGTTAAAAATACAATTAGGAAAAACGATTCCCAGAGTAACATAGCCAGCTGACTGCTTACTAACAAAACAAGATAAAAATTAGATTATTGGCCGAATCAAACTCTACTAAAGACTGTCAAAACAAGAACAAGATAGATCACATACGACTTGTGTGTGTGTGTGTGTGTGTGTGTGTGTGTGTGTGTGTGTGTGTGTGTTGGTACCGCAAATTCCCAGGGTGGAACCCAGAGCCAACACAATAAGAGCTGTAATGTGACTTCTGCTGCATAGTTTATCGGACGAGAGTTTAATGTAGCATACAGGAGGCAGAATAAACGCCAGTGGAGCGGCGAATAATGTGCCCTGTCGAATAATAACGATATTTATGTAAATAAAAATAGAGAATATAATGTAAAAAAGATGTGGCGAGGATATAATGTAAATTATAATGTTACAATTGAATAAGGAAATTCATGAAACAACAAAAAAAACAAATAAATACTGCAAGATTAGATTCCTTCTATTTCCAAAAATTTATTTACAGATTACAGAGCATATAAAGCACATTGAAAATCTATTATTAATTAATTATTCGATTAAACTCGCTTTTAGTACAATTTATTTAAATGTTTGAGATTTACCAACAACTTTCCAATAATTATATGATCATGTTAAATTATTAACAAATAAATATATACATTAAAATAATGTGCTAATATATTAATGCGACAATGTACTAATAAAATAATGTGAAATTTTTAAGAAAGCCCAGCGAAATAAAGATTACGCAATTATGACGTCACAAAATTACGATCTCACATTGAGCGCCATGACAGGTCCAAGGCAATGCACGAGCAGTGATAACAGCGCCACCACACAGCAAATCACCACTGTGAGAACCACGTGCCGACACCACGTGGAATCGTCATTTCTGACGCCAAAAACAACAACAAATATCTATATTTGAGTTGGGAAACAATTTTCAGGTAGCAAGTTGAGGAGAAAGCACAAACAGAAAGAATAAAACACGTTTGTAGAATGACTTAGCTATTACCTTATAACCTTACCTAATTTACCTTATTACCCTACCTAATTTACCTTTTAACCTCACCTAATTTACATAATAAGCTTGTTTATTGATTTGAATAATAATGATGAATTTAAACGATATTGCCCAACAAATTCTGCTTTAGAGAGGTGGAGAAATCACCTTTCATAGGAGCTGTGGAAGAAGCTGTTGACAATGACTTCGCGCGTCACGAAACACTCGATGGGGTAGGTGAAGAGAACGGTGATCAGGTAGAGAATACGCATCACATTCATCAAATCATCGTCCCAACAGAAATTCTCCAATACATTGCCTGCGCAGGTGACAAGCGAACAATACACAACATTATTGATTACAGTGGCAAATTCAGTAGCAGGGGGAAGAGTGCAAGTGCACTATTACCACCCTGTGCGGTGGCTCATGTACTAGAAGAACAGATAACAATTAAGGATACGATGCTATTTTAGTCGCCGGTGGAAAATACCAGCCGATTGCCTTGTTTCAATTCAAAAATGAAGTCCAGTTAATTTAAAATATATATGACAAATATTCAAAATGATTTTTGTAAAAGCCACTTGTGTTTGAAAGCATATCAGATCGGAGACATGATCGCATGACATTCATGATGGCAACATATACAAATAGACATGATAAAATGGAGAACATACTATAAAATAGGAAGAAGTACATTATATAAGCTTCAGCATCATTGTCCGAAACCAAATATCAATATTGATAACAAATTATACTTTTCAAACAAACATGTTTTCAGAAATTTTATTTCTGAAATGTTACATAATTAATTGAAATTAATTGAATGTCAAATTATTAATGTTCTCGTACCGTATCTGCTACCATTGGATCTCTTACAAAACCGAATTGCAAAATTGGCGAGTTTGTCGTATACGCGAAGCTACTTACCGAGCGAATAAGAATTGAAGAGCGCATAGCCAGCCATACCGAACACAAGACCAACAAAAGCCGACACAGATATGCTGTAATGTGATACTCGGGCCCATCTCTGTTCGGTGGGGTTCTCCAGCGAGCAGTAAATTAGAAACGTGTTGTGGTGACACATAAACACTGCCCCACACACGCACACACAAAACCAAACACTGGATTTTAGCACATTTTTGGGAGATTTCATCTAATATGATAATTATAGTTTTTCGATATTTTTATATATTTGATGTTTATAGTTTTTTTGGGAAATTTGATAGGAGAAAACCTGGCAGCACTGGTCTGGTTCGCGTGCGCCAGAATTGTCATCTCATTAATGAATTTCTAAAAGTTCTTGATTATGCTGCTTAGGCTAAACGTTAAACAGAGTTTAATTTCTGTACTGTATTATGAACCAAATTAAATGAGACGTTTCTATGTTAAAAATTAACATTTCCAATTAAAATGGAGTTGTATTATTTATATTACACTAATGTTTAATTATTTTCATGATAGTTTTTAACGTTGTTATTGAATAAAATCGTCTCAAATATGAGTTATGTTAGCTACAAATGTATACAAGGAATATTAAATGGATCAACTAAATGTTTTAATAAGGCATCAAAAGTCAAAATTGTCTTCTTTCATACGAACAAAAAGCGACAACAGTAGAGTTGCCAGATGTTGTGATATACTCACTGAAAGCAATGATGCCAGCTGCTTGAATTATACCAGAATCAAAGACTTTCCACGAATCATGAGCAACGGGTCTGCAAAGGCAAATAGAATAATGTTGCAAACCACATTTGTTTATGCGAACTAAAAATGTACAATTGGTGTCTACCGGACGAAACACGAAATTTTTACGCTAGTCAGTTATAAATACGATATATATGCAGTTATAAATTATTAGTCCACGGATAAAACCTTTCAATAAACTCCCCAGATCACATAGCATATTTCTACAGGTCAATTAACAACTAGTCTAAGCATAAATACAATAAAATACTTATCATAATTTATTTATAAGTTATTCACAAAAAAAATCTTTTAACTTGGCATGCTTTCAATACGATTATCTGGCAAAAATTTATCTATTGTAAGCCCGCTGGCCAAATTAGGCGTATTTGGCGCAGAGGAGAGATTGTGGCGCGGTCTCACACTTGCGCCGCCATGCTGAACGAGCGGTAGACAATGGCCACTCCGACCACAAGAACCATGACGAAGGAAAACAGCGAGATTTTGGCTAGCCGGTCGATGTGCTTGTAGAGAGAAAGTGGAAGAGTGATGAGCAGGGTTCCTGTGATGATGATGAACTCCCGACTGACCAGGATGTTGTCGGCAGGAAGACCCGTGAGACGTAGTAAGACCTTGGTGAAGTTGTCGCCCAAGATGATGTTGTAGCTCAACAGAGCTACAGGATGTCGCCACACAACAGCGCGAGAAACTCAGAAATTATTCCAACTAAAAAACTTACTTCTCTTGTGGAAATTTTTAAAAAAATACCTCAACAATTATCAATATAGTTAAAAAGACAAGTCAAATTGAAAAATGTATAATAAATATAAAGATTCGCCATAAACTATGATCATTTTCATTAATTTCTTTAACGAATCTAATGAAGAGATGCCTTATATTAAAGAAAAAACTTGACGGGAAAAGTAACGAATTATCACAGCGGCAAGTAAGAATAATTAAAAAACATACTTTTAAACAGCATTAACGATACACTAAGCATGAGACACACCGAGAAACGGATAGGTGAACTGAAGAAAAGACAGCAGATAATAGCCCATGTTTCCGAGGGCGTGATGCACGGTAGCCTGGTAACTTGTGGTTCCAGCGCGGTTACCGGCTCGGATCAACATCACAATGGACGCGTCGGTCATCCACGCCACAAGCAGAACCAGACAGATCCCGGCCAATACCCCCGCTTGTCGCATCGAATAAGCCACTCCTGTTTCCTCGTACGACATACATTATTATTATTATTTCTTATCAATTACAGACAGATTCAGTAGCATGGGAAGAGTGCAAGCACTATTACCACCCTAAGGTGGCCCCATGTACCGGAAGCGCCCAAAAGATTCAAAGAGAAAGAGAGTTCGAAAAGAAAAAAGTCTAGAAAGAGAAAAATACATTCAACATACACGTAAATGTGTAAAACGTTTCATTTGGTCACTTCCTTTTTAGACAAGAAATAAGTACAATTAAATGACAGTACTTTAGCGCAGTGTGAGTCTTTGTTAGTCTCGGGCATTTTGTCAACTCTGCCATCCCACATATAATTGTAATTCGGAATAAATAGTGAATAGTGATGTTTAGTGAACTATACCACACCACATTAGTGATTATATAAAAAGAAACCAACAATATATAGTAAACATATCAATGGTTTTAAACAGTTAACAATATTAGATTACATTAATAATAATTTGACATGAAAAAGTACTAAACATTCGAATAATTTGACTTTTATTGTGGAGTCACTTCTAATCCTACTACTGTCAAGTCATTGATTCAAGCAGTAACATGTTCGAGTCATCGGTGACTAAACCTGACTGTATTGCATCGGCGGAGGCTAACTATACACTGCAAGCTTGAAAACAAAATTTCTTGTAAAGATCGATGAACAATTTGCACAGCTACAATTTAAACAAGAAATTCAGAAGTTTTAGAAATTGTTCAATGTTTGTGTTTGTTACCCTACTGTTTTCATGGTTATTTGTATAGCTGAGCGCTTCGGCTAATATACGTATCATATTAATATACGTAATATACTATTGTAATATTATAACATACTATAATATACGTAATCTACTATTGTATAATATATAATATAATATCATAATATAATATATCGTAATACAATCGTAATATAATAAAATGTATGTATGTACCGTAATATAATATATCGTAATGTATCTTACTATAATATAATATCGTAATATACTATATATATATATATATATATATATATATATATAATATACATAATATACTATTGTAATATTACCTATTCGAATGAGTCACACGGAACACAATAACTCACCAAGAACTCCGCTGCCTACGATGGAATTGATGAAGTTGAAGCTGGCTGAGATCATGGAACTCTTGGACCGGCGATTCAGGTGGTCAATCGGAGAATCATCAACCTGTTGAAGAAATCGTGTCACGTGACAACGCTGACGTCATAGGATTTGACTGGGCGCGATTTGAGCCGAGAAATTCGTTTAAATCATAACAGTAAGATATATCATAGGCGACGCCAAATTACACCAACTGATAATATCAAGAACTAAAAATAAAAATATGATAATATCAATAATAACAGAAGTCGCACATGAAAATCCAAGAAAATTACACCGTACAAGAAAACACCTACACATACATAAAATAATAACCTAAATAAATAAATATATACCTAACTACAGACGTAAGTATATACCAGTACACATGCACTTTAGAAGCGTATTCGAGGGGTGGCTATATAAACTCTCTTTCTCTCTGAACACAAACACACACACACACACACACACACACACACACACACACATACACCCTTAGTTAATGGCACACGAATTCACCCGCATAAACACACCCCGCACACATATACACACACACACACACACAAATAAACACACAGAAAGGGTTAATAGATAGTGTGTGTGTGTGCGTGTTGAGTGCACATTGCCAATTCACTTATGAAACATAAACAAAGACGATATAATATAACGGACAATTCAAATTGCCACAAATCTGTCAAGATAAATAAAAAATAGAACAAAATCTCAAGATATTTACAAATTATTATGAATTAAATACTTACAACATACAACATTAACTAGTTATAATTACTATATTGGCAATTAAAAATTAATTGATTATTTCATGTACATTATAATACAATATTCGCATTTATTTGCATATTCAAATTCATAATAATTTATTTTAGTGTTTCATTTGAAAGCCGCAGAATAAGGATTCTCCGGAGGATTTTACAGAATTTTTTAGTTGTAAAATGAGGAAATATTCACAATTGTTTAAGAGGCACGCAAAATAAAAACGCACATGGAACTTTTGAAGCAATATTATTACGAAATTCACGCATATATAACAGTGGAAAGTTGTTCTTAATAAAAACACCCTTTAAAAATATTAAGCATATTTTAAAATGATCAAAATCTTATGATTTTTGAAGAAAAACACAATCACTTTGATAAAAGGGAAAATGTCTTACTTTTTCCGTAACCTCATGCAGGGTGATCGGCTGTTTCTCCTGCTCCATCATCAAGAACTATCAAAAATGTCACTAAAGCAACGTCGCCAGTACACCCCGGCAAGCAGAAATTGACATCCACCCCTCGACAATTACGCCCTTCTTGTACTGACAACCTGTATGTAGTACCAGGCATGCCACAAGCTATTGATCCCAAGAAGCACTGGTGGCGCCACCTACACGCAAAACCACATGTTGAAAGCGGCACTGGACCGGGACAATTCTAATGTGCAAAATAAAGCAGAAAAATAGACCATCTTAAAACAAGAAGAAATGAAATTGAAATTCAAGAATTTATTTGACGCAATTAGAAATATTATTCATTGTAAATATAGAATATGAAATAAACATATATATGCGAGAAAAAGTTATGATTCCATTTAAAACAAGCAAATTAAAATGAATCGACAATCATGATATATTTATCAAACATGCTTGATTAAATTTCCAGTTAAATTCCTTCCAAAAAGTATTAATTTCTTAAAGTATTAATTGGCAAATATCAATTTTAGACGATAATGTGAAAATAGGACATTCAAAACAGGCTAATTACAATTTCGAAGCTGTATAAAAATAGAAAAAAATAAAAAACGACCATGTCCGATCATATATTGAAATTGACAGTAATCGATGTCGAAAAAAACAGCAATATATCATAATATACTGAAAAAAACGTGATTTGTGACAAAACGAAGCGCAAATTGAATTTTTGAAAGCAAAATTCAATGACCCGTACACAATAACTTCATAATACATCACACCCACATGTGAAGCTACGCATGCCATTAAAATTAGATCGAAATTTTGGCAAGATTCACATGAAATAGCAGCGAAAGACATGAAAATTCCAAAATATTAGGCAAAATTACAAATTAATAACTCATATTTAATTAATTAATCAAAATAATCACAATTGTTTGCTGACAATTTTCCACAATATACTGAAATTATAAAAATTCGTAATATATGGGCACAAATATAGCAACTTGCTCGCATATGAAATATTTATCTAAGTCAGGAATAACATTACACACAAAAACACACAGACCTACTAACAAGCAAAAAAACGTTGAAACTATCAACAACTTTCACAATAAACTCGAACACATCGAAAAATAGAAAAAAACTACGAAAGAAATCATATACACATAATTATAAAAAAATGATTCACTATTAAATCGTAACAACAACCAAATGACATAATTAAACAACAAAAACATGGGAGCAACGGTGCAGAAACGTTGCTTGCAACACGAAATCTTCACCACAACTACAAAACCGGTCAATAACACACATTTAGGAAGTTTTTAAGAATTTAAGTGGACGCACAGCTACACACAGCTAGCAAATATGACGATTAGTTAGTCACGCACAGCCTGGTACTGTTTGAGTAGCGTGGAAACATGGTTGGCCAGTTGCTGAGAACCCGCACACAGAACTCTTCGAGAAAGCAGATCGAATTCTCCGCCTAGTATGCATACAATTAACTTATCACAAAAATACTCGAAACAAGACTTTATTTTTCAGTTTATTGATCCATAAATAGGCAATATTGCTGAATAAGTCAGAATATATTCTAGGCAAAAAATTTATAAATGTCAATAAATTAGTTTGAGATAAAATTACTCGTTCAATTGGATTGATAATAAAATAATAAAATATCAAGTAATGTTGGTAGAACATAAATATCATATAACTAAATAATACTACATGATAAATGCTGGAATTTTAAATGCATCCTGGGTACAAGATAACATAAAACATTGCATTGCAACAAGTGCACTTTAAAAAATGCTTTTCTGCACCACAAAACTAGACAATTTTACACATGAATAGTTGAATAAATAGCTGGATTGTAGGCCATCGAGAAAATGTAGGACCTAAGCTAACAGATTAATTTTTCCCGCATTAACTTGGTGTTTGTGGAGTGCAGCAGTGTTGATTTGCTAAATCGCTTCAGTACGAATCAAGTACGCATTATAACGCATGCTAAACTCAAGAAATTAATGCGAATTTAGTGGGAAAATTCAAGGACTCACAAGTACAGAAGGCACGCGATAGTTGAGGAAAGTTGAGGAAAGTTTGACCAATTTGATTTTAAACACAAACTTTGGCAAAACTTTGTTTTCCGACTCGCTTGACTTATAATCGGGTTTTGTCTTGACTCTCTCAAACAAACACCGTGCCAAAATCCGACCTCAGTAAAACACAAAACTGTGCCGAAATAGCATGAAACCAAGACTTAAAGAAAGTGGGATAAAAAATAAAAATGAAAGGAATAGTTCACACCGAGAAACAAAAAAGTTAATTAAAATATAAATTGCCTAAGCAAAAACATTATATAGCGGGAATGAAAGAATCCTATGTCGATGAATAAAAAACTACTACACAGAAACTGCTAATGCTGGAATGCCAAGGGAAATACATTTCTGACGCTGAACGCAGTGAAAATACCTGAATACATACACTCAAAAATTGTTCAAGACGCTACAAAGGTTTCGCGGTGAATTGTCCAAAGATAAGAAGTGATTTGGAAACGAATTAAAGCAGAAAATTGACGGAAAAATTCCGTTGCATAGAGCTCTTTCTGAAGAGGTTAGTCTTCTACAAGAATGCCTTCCGTACTTGTGAGTCCAGGGGTATTTAACAAGTATGGAATCCATCTTGTAGTAGCAACACAACACACACTACTTGCGTAACTTGGAGAAAAACCAAAGACCTCCCAGTTCTTGTGCGACAACCGCCAGTTACAGACTTCAAACATACAGCTGGTGCAAATGACTAGAAATCACAACCGGCCGGACGCGTCATCGTCCGTCAGCATCGCAGTGAGAGCTCACCGGCCGTGTCTATGACGGATCCGCCGGCCTCTAGCACGACAACAACCGCCGCGGCCACATCCCAACAATGCACGCCGCTCTCGTGGTACATGTCGATACAACCACTAGCCACCTGACACATATCCAGAGCGCATGAGCCCAGCGAACGCATACTGCCCCACACACACACACACACACACACACACACACACACGGGCTGAAAGAAAACTGCAACGAATCAAAAAGTTATTTGGAATTTTTTTATAGAAATATCGGCCACTTTGCCACGCCGAAGAAACAACGCAAGTATCTACACAATATTGATTGATTAAGATCACAGTGGACCTTTTTCTTTCTAACTCCTCACTTGTTCTGATGAGCCCAGGGCCGTGGCAATTGTTCCCGGTACCCACCAGCCGAGGGCCCCGAGTGTTGAAGGGCCCAGTTGTCTCTCGCATGAAATTGAAATTCATCATAAAGTAACGTATAAAAGCGTCGTAAGTTCCCAAGAGACCGAGGGGTTGCTCGTAACTGCATTTCCTCAAACTCGTACCTCTATTATAATGGTGATACAATTATGATGGGGATATGATTTCCTTCGGAAGGCGGACATAAGACCTCACATCGGCTCTAAATGAGCCAAATCTTCATTTTTCACATCAGCGCTGATGAAGTCGATGAAGAGTTGCCAAGTGAACCAAATTGAATGTCACAAAGTCGCTAGAAATGAAAAATAAACGAGTTCGGATTGATACGAACAAACATTGTGGAACAAACACAAACAAACAAAAATTCCACACCGCTGTGGAATTCCCCACAGGTTACGCATTACGAGTCCATATCACAATACTGTTGATGAGCGCTGTCTTAACAAGTGCACGATAAACCAGGACGTGAGCTAACAGCGTAAATATCACACGAATACTCAATGAGCTCAGTTAAAGATTGAAGACCTCAAGTGACAGCTGCTACACAAGAAGAAGCCGAAACTTATGAACACACACACAGGTGTGTCCCGTGCAGCTCGCTGTCACCACAGAACCGACCCTCTCCACGCTATGGCGCCACAAGGACGGAAGACGTATCAGAGAGGGCCACCTCCCCAGAATGCATGACACAACACATGACTGATATCTGGTACCATCATTTACTGCTGGGTGAACAGGGGCTGTTGGATTATAGAATTCGCCCAAAGAAATCCTCCTCGGCCGGGTGGACTGGGAGATGAGCGATTCTCGCATTGAACTCAACACCTCCACTGAAATCTTGCTTACAGAACATAGAAACGCTCCACAAAGAGCATTTGAGATGAATGAATTTCGCCGAGCAAGTAAAATCCATCGACACATGAGAAACTTTTCCACATACACGCCCATTCGCCTGCGCAATTCGACTATTGCTAAGCCAACGTGTTCAAATTAAATGCGGAGAGATGCGATGAATATTAGGAACGGTATCAATTGACGAATGGTCAAGGAATTGTTGCACTCCACAAACACCAAAGTCACCATCCTATCCCCAATATGCTAACTATTCCAATAAATTCCAAATATATAGCTATGAATTAACGTGGACTTTATATTCCGTTGAAAAAAGCTCCAATGAAGCTGCTTCATATCCTAAAAGCTAGAAATGTGATTGGTTTTTTCCGATTTGCATATTTGAGCCGGCCCGGAATGCAATGCACGTCGCCTATATGGTGACCTGCATTGTCGATGACCTCAGCGTTGGCCTCTTGACAGATCACGTGACCGGCGGCCATGTCCCACACATGCACGCCGAAAGTGTAGTAAACATCGGCGCTGCCCGCCGCCACAAGACACATACTGAGCGCGGCCGAACCGCAACAGCGAAACCTGAATGTCATTGTGAACGCCATGAAAGTTGGTTGTGTGCGCGTGATATAGTGCTAGTTAAACCGCCCTAAAACAGTCGGTGAAATAGCGCAGTGATTAAGTACGCCGTCTAGTGCGCAATGCGCATAGTCGTGCACCGGGTTCGAATCTCAGCGAGTGGGAATTCTTTCAAATACAACGCATCGTCCAATGTATGAATGCATTCTGACAGTTTACAATTAAAGTTCTACGATTAATTTGATGAATGCGAATTTAATTAAATTTACGATACGTGTAGTTTGATGATAACGTAAATTAACACGTGTGTATATGTGGAACAATCAGAGCATTAGAAAAATACTACCGGAGAAAAGTTCAAATCTTTGGGTGGGCTAAAAACCTAGTAATAATTAGAACGTACCGCTAAAAATATAGTATTTCAGGCCTGAAAAATGACATGCGCTCAATGGTCGGGACCTAATGTAAGTGTACCTACGACGAATTCAGTTCCTGTGGTTTTGTGTACAAACATATGTACTCCCGAACACACACACACAAACACACATACTATATGAACTCACCCGTGAACTTTGGGCACAAGAGTCTGGATGTTGGAGAACACCGTCTGGGCCTTCTCCGGGTCTGTGCTGGTTCCCATCTCGCCAATTACCAACGCCTGGGAAATATCTGCCCACCGACACACACACACAAACAAACAAATGTTTGTTTCATATAGATCCCTGTTCGAATAGCGAAATATACGGATATAATTGACTGGGAAAAGATGCAAGGAGAAACGTTCGAAAAATATCGTTCTTGACTTCAGCAAAAATTAGATCAAACAACGAAATCAACCGCCGAGAAGACACTTAAATAAAAACAATGAATAAAAATATGATAAATAAATAAAAACAGAATGAAGCAGAAAAAAGAATACATAAAGAAATACTCAAATAAAATTGTTAATTTCTTTCTATCAAAAAAACCCGATGATATCACATTGCCAATGTGAGAAAACAGATTAAATAAAGTTGCAGACGGAGGGGTCAATGACACCTGTTTGCCCCGAGGCGGCGAGTTTACGGCCGTTCAAATAGGCGCCATGTCCGAGACGAGCCGTGTACATTTGCTCCAGCACCGGATTATAGACCACGCCCACTTGAGCGCGGCGACCAATCACAACGCCGATCGACACGCACACAAACGGAAAACTGTGCACAAAGTTCATGGTGCCGTCGACCGGGTCAATGACCCAGGTGGGCGCTTCTGATAGGTTGATAGGAGCGCCGGCAGCCACCGATTCCTCACCAATAAACCTTGGCCACACACACACACACACACACATATATATATATATATATATATATATATATATATATATATATATATATATATATATATATATATATATATATATATATATATATAAACCGCCATATTCATATCTTTGTAAAAATATACCTGCTCTCATTAATAATAAAAAATATATAAATAAATCAGGACAATATTGAATAAACATTCATAGTGATAAATAACCCCTTTCTGATGTGTGTGTGTGTCTGTGTGTGTGTATTCATATGTGGGTGATTCTGTGTGTGTGTAATTATAAATAAAATAAAAACATCACCGTATACATATCTATTTTACCATTTAGAACATACGTTTCCAATCGGTAGGTCGCACCTCCCATTGAAACAACATTTCCTTTGTATTTAAAACAGTTCCTTCATTTACTTGACATGGTCACTCTTAAGGACAATTCACTTACTTGGTTATATTTTGAGCACGAAATGTGTAGCTGTGTAGTTATTTTCTTGAGTGAAAAATTGTGATATTTAGTTTCTTGATTAAAAGGTTAAAGGCTGTTCAAGTGACAGCTGCTAAACGGAAAGAATTCGAAGTTTATGAACACACAGGTGTGTCCCGTGCAGCTCGCTGCCACCGCAGAACCGACCCTCTCCACGCTATGGCGCCACAAGGACGGAAGACGTATTAGAGAGGGTCACCTCCCCGGAATGCATGACACAACACATGACTGATATCTGGTACCATCATTTACTGCTAGGTGGACAGGGGCTGTTGGATTCTAGAATTCGCCCAGAGAAATTCTCCTCTAAGACCTATGATCCTAATGATCGACTAACTTGTGATCGGGATATATTTGACGCAGTTCGGAGAACAGCAGTTTCTCCACAGCTCCGTCAGTCTCCGTCACAAGATCGACGCGACAAGACTTGGTAGTCACACTCTTCTCCTTGTGAAACGCGTCGCGAATCATCTAACAAATACAGAAAGAAAATTGGTTAAATAAAATTAACACCAACAATTGTCATTAATATGATACACCAAATAAATATCATTTACTTCAGCGCTAAGTTAAGGATTTAATTGGATGATGCTAAATTTTCAATGACGTAACTAAAATTAAACTTATTAAATATATATTCGATACAAATTTTCTATGGAAACAAATTTTTTCAAAATCAAATCTGCTATCAAAAAGGCAAAATAAAAAGCAATTCTTTTTTTATAGATAAAATAAGACAAAAGCGGCGCAGAATGACTCACATCGCCGGCTTTTTTCGCCAGCATGATGGCTGTCTGCAGATATTTATCCGTGTCGGCCTCCGACATGATTATGTATCCGTGTTCAAACACACGCCCAAACGATAAAACAAATCACGCTAAACTTGCCCCTGCTGAAAAGGATATGAAACACAAAAAATTCAATTATAAAACAATGAAATATGACAAAGAAAAAGGCATTTAAAGCATCAAATTGATAAATATACTCAAAATAGTGACAAATCCATAAAACCAACAACTATTATATTCAGCATACCTCAAAAAGAGTAAAACATAAAAATAGGCAAAAATATACATAACAGCATACCAAAAATCTGAAATATCAACCTTAAAACAAACGTCTCCAAAAGCTAACAGGAAATAATTATCGCGAAAGCACCCAACACAAATATACACGCGGAATTATAGAATAAAAATATTGTCACAGGGAAGAATAGATAGCACACCAAGCACGCACCAACTGAGCACAAACCGACCTACCATTGGCCAATGATATTTGAAGCCTTAGAATATGAAACAGACAGCATAGAATAGACAAAATAATATACCATGCAAATAATAAAATCCGGCAATAAACAACGAAAAAACAGCATCAATAAACATGGAAAATGCCGCTCTGAAAAAAATAAATTATGATAATAAAAATATGAAATGAGTCCGCAATTTTTAGGTTTGTATTACTTCTTGTCTTGATTTTCAAAAACATCCGATAGGGACACGAAATGGGAAAAATACATCAATCATACAATTCTAATAAGAATTAGGACTTCAAAACACCCACAGTCATTAATCAAAATTCCACCAAAACAAATACACGATGAATTACAAATATTGAACATAATTTGCATAAGTGCCAGCGTCGATTACGCACGCTTTTTATGTGGAAAAAATTGCCCACAATTCAGTATGACAACAATAGTGTTTTTTGAAAATCACAGTGGCGAAACTATCTTGCTTGATACTCACATAGAAACCATAGTAAAAGTGTAAATTTCAGCATGTGCAGCCCATACACAGGAACTTTGGTGAGTAAAATTTGGTGACGAAGATTAGCAGCATCATTCCTCCTTAATGTGTATCATATTCGTTACTCTGGTCTTGGTATGTTCCACCTGTGTGTGTGCTGTTTATTGCTTGCTATGCACAGGTAGGATTCCATTTCATATTCTTACTGTATTGTCAGTTTGTGTGATGTTTGTGAAAACTGTAAATGATGGTAAATTATTATTTCATGCTTCAATACTAACCTTTCCTAATTCTCTCATCATACTACTGTAATTATAATAAATATTAAAATCGATGAACCAGTTGAAATGGGAAGAACGCTATACATCGCATGATTGCAATCTCGATGAATCTTGATCATCAACAAATGGCGATAGAATCTTACGTCCTAGTTTTTAGATTGGCGCTATACCAAATACATCTTATATTTGAATTACACTGTCCAAGCCCACATACTTGCAGCGCAAAATCTACAATATTCACCATATTTGTCGCACAGCCCGGTCCGCTGACCAAATGTGCACCAGTGTCCACGGACGTTCCTCCTGCCTACGATGCCGACCGATATGTGACAACCACGCCGCGGGCCCCCTCCGACCGAACACGACAACACTCCACACAAGAGCCGGTGAGACGACATATACAACTCAAAATCCATCGCTATAAGCCAGTGGTTCTTGACCTTTTTTCTCACTGATTCTCCACTTCTTAGTGAGACATCTCTTCATTTTCCACAACAGCGATGATAAATACAATAAATTCAGTTGTTACATCAAAGTAATTGTCAAGAGGTCATTAGAAACAAAAGTAAACGAATTTCAATTGATAAAAACAAACATTTGCCCTTCTGTCCGACCTTTAGCTTCACACTTGGCAAGTCTTCCATTCTCCACAGGATAAGAACCGCTGGTATAAAGCGTGAAAACGATTCTTTTGTAAATCACGAGCAAAACGAGCCCACATGAGACCTCGAAGTCCCATTGGACACCCTTTGTAGTTCTTCCATTCGATTCCATCAATCCCTAATCTATACCTATGCTTTCTTTGACTAAGATATTTGCCGTGTTCAACTGCTGCAGTGTCCACTGGGATTTCACTGAACATACTTATAACTCAATCAGAACAATAAAGCAAGCTGCTTAGGAAATCAATGATAAAATCAGACAATCTGTCCTCTGTGGTCGCCGATTCTACACCATCATCACCACCTCCATCCTACACCATCATCGCCACCTCCATCATACACCATCATCACCATTCTATCACACATGCGTTGCAGGGACAGTTCACGCGGGATGTCATCGGCCATCAGAAGAGGATCTCGAGCGTTCTTGACCAGCCAGTTGGTTTGCCGTCCACTCCAAGGGCTCGTCTGGCGGGCTGTGTCGGAGTTGGCGACATTCCGTCACTGGGACCTCCGTGTAGCGGCAATGTAGGCGGCTGTTCGACCGCTCGTCCACAATTTGCCGGGGCGAGCGCGTCATCGTGTGTCGACGACTTTGCTCGACTGGCTCGGCGCACTGGACAACTGAGCAGCTTCGGTTCGCTGGACGGAGCTCGCACCGAGTACCAGGATCAGTTCTGTCACGGCTACGCTCCCGTGCGACTGCAGGCGCATATCAGGTGACCGCTCGCAACCCACTCACTCACTCGACCACGGCCACACGCCAATATCATCAATATCACGCCGACTATAGACATTTCAACTAATTCCGCCACATCAAGACTGTACTAGTGAAGCCGCAATGACCAATGAACGTAAAAAGCGTGCATGATTAACCTGTAGTGATTGCACTAAACAAGTATTGCGAATTTGTTTTTTTCAGGGCGATACAGCATTGTTACAACAAATGCCGCAACAACTGCCGTTAAATCGACGAAAAGCGATGCTGACGCCAGTACTGTTGAACCGGCCGGCGAACAAACAAAACAAAGTCCACGCAAGCCACAAGCACGAGAAAATCTCAAGAACAATTGAAATTGTACGAATGCAATACAACGAGTGAAAATGATGCAATGTATTTGACTACAAACACCGCACAACACCAGATATTTGATACTTAAAATAACAAATCTATTTCTCATGAATAGACAAAAAATCATATCGAATTCCAGCATGCTCCGATAGGAATGCTTACAAAGTATGATTTCGAGTATAATGGCGGGTACAGGCTTTCTTGTACCACAGGTAGACACGCTAAGGGCAGAACGCATTCAAGCGTTCTGTCCTATTCAAGAATTTCATCAGAGCATTGGTGGTATTAGCCTCGAGACTAGTGGCAAAGAAAACGACAACAAAATAAGATACAATATTTGAATAGAACTAATATTTAATGACATTGAATATAAATATATGTCATGTGCGCTTTGCTTTGACAAACTTACCTATGAAGTGAACTGAACTGAACTGAACTATGAGAAGCCCCTTTCCGGATGAAAATCCCTCAACATTACACTCGAAAGCACGGAGAAACGCCCATAGCACAAACAAGACAAAATTACGACACGAAATGGCAGGCACAATAACGCGAAAACACGCATGCGCGAAATACTTTTGGCGGGACCTTGTACTTGAATCGATACATACTCACTATGTACATCTCTAATGAGTAATTGACCCTTCACTTATTTGTCTCACATGTTTGGCCTGTTTTGTTGTTGTGTTGCTTTTTGTGATACGTGTTTTGTAACAAAGCGATACAAATTATTCGTGACAAATAAGGTGGTGGCGGGTCCATTTATGAACTTTTTGCTCTTTGTGACGAGAAGTTACGGTCTTGTGTCCATGCCTAGCCTTTTTCTGAGGCGATTCTGTAATGGTAAGTGTGGTGTGATAGTGTATGGTGAGAGAGTAAGAGCTTGTTTGTGAGTGTGTGAGCGTGTTGGTGTGCTTATTTGAGTGAGGCCTTTGCGATTGCGGTTGATCGAGTGTTCGTGCCCCGCGGCGGCGAGCCGGTCACCAGCTCGCCGCCGATTGGTTGTTGCGGTGGTTGTGAGACCTGTGCGTGTATGTGTGTGTGTGTATGTGTGCTCCCGTATGTGACGGTGTGAGCGTGAATGCGCATTGAGGAGTTTTTTGTTTGAAGTTTGGTTATGGTGTGAAGTCATGAATATAAATATATTGTAAATAAATATAAATATACTGTATGTAAATATATTTTAGTATCCTGTTGTCCCTCATTATGAGTATGAACAAATTTGGTACCGAAGCACATTTTCACGAATTCACTTTCACCTAAACACACTTACACACATAACATGTATATGCTCAAACTGTGTAACAATAGCCACTGTTGCCACTGAGAAAAGTTGAGATTGTGCGCTGTTAAAGCCGCAGTATCTTCTGTTGTTTCCCTGAAAGTTGTGTGGCTCTTTTGACGATACATTATGCGGTATTCTTTAATTTAATGCTATGTAAACTGTGACCCTAGTGTGCTCCAGCCTATTTTTGTGGTTTTGTCCTGTTTTGGCTGATTGAATAGATACATAAACAAAACACGAACGACATGTATGTGTGTGTGTGTGTAGCGGCGGGCGCATCCAGTTCGCCTCGTAGTCAGGCGGCCGTCTTTTTTGATCGCGCCGTTCAGCAGTGCATGTTCGACCTGAACGACAAAGACCCCGGCGTTGTGTTGCGACGCCGCAAGACCGGCTTTCCCAAGCGAGCATCCTCGCTGTTGTTCATGACACACGAACAGTACGTACAGGTGCGCAAATTCAGTTCTACTTGTGTGTGTGTGTGTGTGTGGTGGCTGTGTAATTGTAATTATATATTGATGTCTGGCGTATCGAGAAAATAGTTATCACGTGGAGTTAATGTCTGTTGATTTATTGTTGGCTTTGCAGTGAGAGTGGATATTTGAATTTAACTGGATTGCATTGATGAGATTTGTTGAGATTTAGTGTTCATGATTAATTATGTGTTGATGTTTGGGTGTATAATTTCTTTGTCGTTTCATTAGTGTTTTAAACACAAGCTTTACAAGCTAACCGGCCTGTAACAGTAATATATGGCGGTTCCATGGTAATTGTAAAACAGAACATCGATTATCGTGAGTGATAATACAGATATGAAACCGGTATAAAACGCAATTGAATGATTTTGTTCTTAACACGCGAGATAATTTTAGATGCTTTTTTACACTGAAAAAAACTACTTTTTTGCTTTTGTATGTGTTTCTTGTTTGTCTTGTTTTACCTTCCTTTCTTCTTGTTTGTTTCTCTTTGCCTTCTACGCTGATCGCTTGCTGTTGTTGTGGTCGAACAGGCACAGCAGAAGTCATGGAGTCACTTGCTGGCCAGTTTGCAGGCTCCTCCTGTGCTTCCTGCTCGAACGCTGGACCCTCGTGTGTTGTCTCGTGATGAGGCTCTGTGCGACCTGCTAGAACGCGAGCTGATTTGTGTCGACATTTCCGACAGTGTGACGGATCGAGTGAGAGTATATTATTTTTATTATTATTATTATTAATTACAGGCAAATCCAGTAGCATGGGGGAAGAGTGCAAGTGCACTATTACCACCCTAAGATGGCCCCATGTACCGGAAGCGCCCAAAAGATTCAGAGAGAAAGAGAGTTCGAAAAGAAAAAAGTCTAGAAAGAGAGTTGGAAAGAAAATAATAAATAAATAACAATAAATAATAAGCCATCATCCGATAACACTCCATAATGTCACTCCGCCCACGTTCCTCAATAAATAATAACGAATTTCTATAGATATTCCTCAATAATCATTCCTCAATAAATAATAACGAAAATTCGTATAGGCAGAAGTATTCACCAGACAGGGGAACAAAACAAAACATCCTCACAGCTCATTGAAGTTTTGACCAAATGTTTTGACCAATCACAGGCGAGCTAGCCAGCGCGACCAATCAGAATGCTAGAAATCAGTTGTGTGTGATCACGTGATAGACACGTGTGGCCGTGATAACGTGTGTGTGTGATCACGTGATAGACATGCCGAATGGAGCCGCCAGTGGCTCTCAAACCACTAATTCAGTCAAAACAGAAGTAAAACACAACCATATGCTCTAGGTCTAGGCTAAATGTGTAAGGATTCAAGAACATTAAATACGCTAATTTATAAAAAACGCTTAAAAACCCACAAAAACGTTTCTATATTTTTCATATATTTTAGGTTAGGTTAGGTTTAGCGTTCTAATGTAGAAATTCGTTAAATCAAATGTTCTCAATCTAATGTTCTTGATTCCTTACACATTTAGCGTCAACCGGGTATAGGCAGAAATAGTGAGCTTGGATTCAAAAAAAGGACCACACTGACACCCGAACACGATTCCGCACGCCATAGCACACCCGGGAACATACACGCATTTCAACACACAACATTCTGACAAATTTCACTTACATAACAACTTTCTGGTGAATGTTTTCCTGTTTATTTTCGTTTATTGGTTTGATTTACTAGTTTGCTATGATTATTCAGCAAATTTAATTTATCTTTTCGTCAATCGGCCCAGTAATGCAACGTAATCCATTTAAATGCAAAATATTCATTTAGGCTTCATTTGAGCGTTTTTAGACATTACGTTTATTTGTTTCTTATTATTTTATATATTTACATATTATTACTTATATATACATATATAAATTACATACTTTTTTGTATTGCTAATATATTGTTTGTCTGATCTGCGTTGCGTTTGAATCGGCCTATTTTTGCGCACAACTCACAGGAGCGGTTAGTGGTGGTGCGTCAGCCGGACGGTATACTGCGTACGGCCACCAGCGAGGAACGTTCCAGAATGATTCAGCTATTTCGTCCTGTCAAAACACGCGAAGTCACAATGCCCGCCATGTTTGAGCCCGAACACCTCAAGGTCAGTTGAAGGTCATGTGAATTTCAAGTTAATGGAGCGCCAATGGCATTTAGTGCTCTTACGTGATGTATTTGTGTTACATTTACATTACATTTATTAGATTTATTACATTTATACATTTACATTATATTTCATTTGTTATTATTTACATTATATTTCATTTGTTATTATTTACATTATATTTCATTTGTTATTATTTACATTATATTTTTGCATTCAAATGTGGAATAGTGGCATTCTTGGTATATTATTTATTGTAATTAATTACATGCAAGTCCAGTAGCATGGGGGAAGAGTTCAAGTGCACTATTATCACCCTGTGCGGTGGCCTCATGTACTGGAAGCACCCAAAGATGTAGAGAGATCGAGAGTAAAATAACTGAAGAATTCTAGAGAGAAAGAGAGTCAGGAAACAAAATAATAAATAAATAACAATAAACAATTCATCCGATAAAACTACATAATGTCACTCCGCCCACACTCCTCAATAAATAACAATTAACAATAAATACACATGTGATTCAATAAATGATATTTTCTTGTGCTAATAATTAATGAATTTTATGAATGTCTTCACGTGAATTTTGCTTTTGCATTTCTGCCAATAATTTTTTGCTCTATGATCACAAACATTTACAAACGCTATTTGCGCACTTCTAATGCGGGTCTTTTTGTTGTTGAAAAACAGTCAACAGATTCAACTCACGTAGTGCCGTATGGTTACAGTTCACATTTTTCAGGGCTGACATATTCCTTTGTTTTATTCGCTTGTTTGTTATCCTATTTGTTGTATGTATGTATGTGTATTTGTAGGTTATTTTTTAGCTTATTTGTCCATCTTACATTTTATCTAATTTGTCCATATCTTAATACCCATCTTGTTTCTGGTTTGGCTTGTTTATGTGTGTGTTTGTATTTATGTGTTTGTATTTATGTGTTTGTGTTTATGTGCACATACACATAGATACATATGCATATGTATATATGCATAAATATAATCATCTATGCATCTATAGGTAAATATATATATATATAACGATTCGATATAGGTGATTATATATAGATATTCTGTATATAATCATATATGCATAGATATAAGCGTCTATGTATATGCACATAGGTATATGTGCATATGCATCTATGTGGTTGTGTGTGTGTGTGTGTGTGTGCGACAGTTGTTGTTGGATCGGCAGGAGTACGTGTTTGTGTTGGACCGTGCGTGTGTGCAGTTTGAGCCCGAGGACGGTGATTATGTGCGTGTAACCAGCGCCACATATGAACACGTGGATGCGGCGCGCGCCTATCATCTGCTGCAGAGCACGCGTCATTTTGGCGCGCTCGTCTTCTATCTGGCGTGGCATCGCAAAATCGACAATCTGCTGTTTGATTTCATTGATAACGACAGGTGTGGGGTGTGTGTGTGTGTGTGTATATATATGTATATATGTGTATGCATGTGTGTCTGTTTGTTTTTGTATTTTCAAGTGTATACAGCTGTGGATCTTGACCATTTTCAGTGTTGGAACGATGCGAACGATATAATAACAAAACTTTCCAAATTCATTATTCACTCATACAGCTTAAATTTACTGTGAGAAAATACAAGTTTTTTCCAAGGAAAATATGAAGCATAAGTAAAAACACACACATATATTCTTTGATTTTCACATAATTCATCGCACCTGGTATACAGGATACGACATTAAATTGCCACTGAAGATTTCTTCGTAAAATTGTTTTGTTTTTTTGCACTGTTTTTTATATAATTGCTCTGGTTCATTTTGGGGGTATTTTTTGGTTATTCTTGGGTTAGTACTGCGTTATGAAACAAAACATCCTATCTACATGTATATTTACTGTGCATGGTATGTGTGTGTGTGTGTGTGTGTGGGCGGTCAGAATTGGATGCGCGTGTACGCTAGTGCAAATGTTCAATATTATTCACAACATTAACCAGGACGATTTGCCCGCGGTGAACTCCAGTGTGGTGAGTTTTTTCTCGTTTTGCAGTTGCATAAATGTAATTAATATTGGTCACATAATGGGTCTTTGTACAATTCTAGCATATATTATATTTATACTAAATGTCAATTTCAATGTTAGTTATTTATGAAAACAAATTTATATATTTGCATATTAAATTGACGGTGGATTTTTACCAAAATATTTCTCTTTAAGTGTTATAGTATTTGAGTGTCAGATATTGAGGCATATATATTTTATCGATTAAAAATGGAAACTGATTTTCCAAAAATGTTTTCGAACAAGAGTTGGCCAATTTTTTGCATGAAAAAGCGGAGCATTTTTACTGCCGAATATTCTATTTGGTTTTGTCGTCTCATTTCCAGGTTGAATGCGAGAATAATGACGAGAACGCCATAACAAATTCTGCTCCCGTTATTCTCAACAGGTCCTCTAAAATGCCCATCAAAGAGGCTCTTCTCTGTATCCGAATTATCGAGGTGCGTGTGTGTGTGTGTGTGCTTGCATTTGTTTCAATGTGTATGCGTGTGTGCGTGTGTTGCATTGGATGTTCACTATGCGAATCTTCAAGTATTACTTACGTATTTAATGGATTCAAAGCTGAACTCACCAATATATAGCAGTAAAAACAATGATTATAATTAAATCACATCAGTTTATTCAGAATTTGTCGGTAAAATTTAAGTTTGTAGTTTTTTGCCTCGACTTTTTATTGAAAACGTGACTCGTGCTATTTTGTTTGAGTATCCGCCTTTTTTCATCAGTTTTTGATGTTTTAAAATCGAGTGGTGTTGTTTTTGTGTGCAGAAATACATAGAGGAGAGTTCAGTGAAGCAGTCCATGTTACGCATGGTCATGGGCAATTTCTGCTTGCTGATGGGCAAGCGTTTGGATGCAGCGTCTCTACAAGAAGTTCAAAAATCAGCCTGAGCTGTAGTTTGTCGTTGAAGCTGAAATGAAGCTGTGTGTGAACGTGTGTAGATTTGATGCGCGTTGAAAGTGACTATGTTTTTGTGTGTGATTTTTTGTACACATTTGGAAATAAATGTGTCTACGAATTGTGGTGTTTTCAATTGAAGTTAATGAGGGCAGATGAAATTATAGAGCCTGAACTTGATGGTGTAGCTAATTTACTCTACTGTAATTCACTTATAAAAAATTATGGACACGGCTTTCCATGCAGACTCAAATAATTGTCATAGTCAGCAGATACATCCCGATATTAACCCATTAACCGGCGACCATAAAATTATTGAAGTTGGTTGATTGAAATTAGTTATTTTTTGTATAATTAGGTCCACTATACAAGGTGAAATAGGAAAACAAAATTGTATATTATGTTTTCTGGGATTTTCAGGGTGATCTAAAAATAGATCACTGCCGGAGAGCGCCGTAGGGTACACCGCGTATAGTGGGTGTCTTTCAAATGTCATATATTTTTCAATAGACTGTCTGCACCCTGTGATGTAACTATGAATGAGGCTGTGGCCTTCCTGGACGATCTTGGTCTCGATGTCGATGAGGTTGAGGCTGACATTCTTCTAAGTTGAGGTTGACATTGGGGGTTTCCAAGACTCTCAATCGATGAGATGATCATAAAGTATTACGGCCATCACGACCTGAAGCTGTTCATTCGAGGGAAAATCCATTCGATTCGGATACAAGTTATGGTTATTGTACGCCTCCGACGGAAACATCTACGCTCCATCTTTGTATCAGTACAAGGAGCAGGGTCACTCAGCAGGGATCCCGATGGGGTCTCGAGTAGTACTCAGTCCCATCTCCCTGGTCGACATCGCTAACGGGAAGGAACTCTCCTTCGACTAATTGTCCGCCTCTCTATCACTTCTTGTCTCGTTGACCGAAATGAGATTCAGTGCGTTAGGAACCATCCTCGTCAATTGAACCAAGAAGGGTCCGTTCAAGTCGGACAAGAAGATGAAGGTTTGGGACTCTTTGGAGCAGAAATTCAACCAGAAGAACCAGATTATTTTTTGTCAAGTGGAACGACAGCAGCTTTTTTTACATGGCGACGAACCACTCCAAATCACGCCCTACAGTGAAGACGTTGCGGTACAGCCGCGCCGAGAAGAAGATGAAGGTCGGCAAATATGCTGTTATGTCCCAGGTTCGTTTGGTCCCGCTTCAGTCCCGGGTCTATTTTATCTATGTTAGGTTATGTATGATCAGGTTAGTTGGGAAAGTGAAAGAGAGCCGGACTTAAGCAGGGCCAAATATACCCGGGGTGCATATATCCTTATCCAAACGTCCTTAGCTCCGTGGAGGTCGACATGCTCCGCTTCATCTCCAAGTACAACAGTAATATGCGGTCGTGGACCACCATGATTTGATGGTGGCGCACTTTGTGATTGAGATCGAAGATAAAAATATACTTCTCTCTTCTGATGGGGGCAATCCAGATGACCTTGGTGAATGCCTGGTTAATCCACAAGAAACATGGTTGAGAAGTCGGAAGAGGTTTCGGGCCTCGACTTCGCGCGCGAGGTGGCGGTCTCGTATATGAAGATCACCAATGGCAAAAACTCAATCATCTCACGGGCCCAGATCGCTTCTCGCGTTGGACTGGCAGCGCAGCCTCCGCTGGACTCCAGCTTCGACGCCCTCGAACATATTCGCCTCGTGCATGAACAACAACGTCAATGTCAGGGACCCGGTTGCAAGTCGAGCCCGCTGTCCTGCTACGGAAAGTGTGCAAACGCACTACGCTGTGCAGGCAGTGTTTCAATCCCTATCATACGACATAAATAATTACCGGCAGACAGCTCGAAAAAGTCCATTTCGTGTTCCGATACGGACCATCTGGACTTGGATTGAAACTATTGTATATACTCGAAGTCAGTGACGGCGCCAGGACTTTTCCGGTAGTGGACTGAGAGGGGCTGAGAAAAAAGATGCGGGGCTTTGGTAAACATGAATAAATACTCTCGAAATGTTCATGGTCAGGATTTTTGGTGTGCTCAAGGGGGTTGGCATATTTTGGGGAATTTCAGCCCCTCCAAATCCCCCCTTGACAACGCCGCTGTGCGAAATTCTTGACAAAACCGACAGGAACGCATATTTTCATCATTAGACTAGTTATTCTTATTTTTGTGTTAAATTTCGTGCGGTGAACCTATTTCCTCTAAAACATTGAGTTGATGCCATTATAAGCGTAAACCGGCATTGATCTATTTTTAGATCACTGAATGTAAAACGCTCATATACAGAAGTTATAATTATTAAAGCATTGAAATTTGTTGTGAAGCAGCATGAGGTAATAGATATATTATTAAAAGCAATTATTTTTCTACTCGAGGTCGTGTGTCTATTAGGGCTGGGCAGGAACCGTGAAAATTGATACTCACGGTTCCGGATCCGTATGGCAGTGGAACCGTTGGAACCGGTTCCGGAACCGGTTCCGCTTGGATGAAAAAATATATTTTCTGTGCGCATGTTTAGAGATCACCCAAAGGGAGAAGACACAAAAGAGAGTTGGCATAGATGAACGTGTGACTGGGAAAATAACAAATGTTTATATAAATTCAAAATTTTATTCAAAGTCAAGGTTCTATCAGTTTCATTATAGTGGGTATTCTCACAAAATTAAATTCAACATTTCATAAATTTCATTTTTGTGGGGGATCCTCATTTTGTTTTTTTGGGTGAGTGAGGCATATAACTCTTGACTACGGCCCTGTAATTTGAAGAAAAGCTTTAATATTCAATGAAGACATGTACAAGGCATTAACATCTCTATATTTAACAACAGAAAAATGCATACAATGCTGACACAATAATGTGGCTAATGCTGCAAAAATGTGCTAAATAGTCAATGTACTTTCCAATATAAACAATGTTTGCGTATCGCCTGTTACATAATATCTCAAACAAACAATAATTTGATTTCGGCTATTGCCCGAAAACGTTCGCTTATTCCGTAACGCACACGTTCACACACACATACACAAAACGCGTATATATTACACATTTTTATTAAAAAAGAGAATCATATTTATGTTTTCTTCTTTGAGACTGTTCCGTCTGTGTGATATCCATTCACCGGCTTTTGAAAATAAACGTTCAGATGGAGCGGAAGATGCCGGTGTGCACAAATATTTTGTCGCCACTTCATGTAGTCGAGGCAGTAACAACGCTCGATCCCTCCACCATGATAATGGATTCATTTCTCGGGAGACGTGAAATGGAAAATATGAAAAATATGAATTTGAATAGTTCTATATCGAGGCATATTTGCAATTTCACAACAATTCCATATTAGCGATATAATGGGCGTTCTCGGGTAAAAAAAAAGTTACATTTGGGAAGAAGTATGTTAGTTATTCGTATGACTAAATGCCTAAATGATAAAGTATACGCCGAGTTCAATAAAAGAGTGATTTTCCCCTTAACGACCTCATTGAGTGATCATTATGAGATTCAATGATGAATATTGTGAACATTTTCGTAATAATCGCAAGGTCACTAAGGCCCTCTGCTACGCTAATAATGTTGGAGCACTTCAAGAATAAATTGAAACTAAAAAATAAGAGGGAAATTGATAAAAATGTCATTTTAATAAGTAGAAACAATTTCTAATATTAAACATTTATGCATGATAATGTATAGAAATAAAGCAAAATCAAATTTTACTCACCATTCAAGTGTACACGGTGGACCTCACTAGATTCAATTAAAGAGCTCAAACACTAGTTGAGATGTTGGCGCTGGCAGTTTGACTGACAAATTATTTGTCCTTAGCCGCGTACAACCAAGGCAGCCTGCTGATTTCAGTCATAACAGATTCTGAGTGAAAACACGGTTTCCACACAAATATGACAGGATTCATCAATGTCCACACAATCTGACTTCCTTCCAGGATTTTCACGCACATTTCGTTCGATACAAACAAACTTAGCAGGCATCTTTCTCGCCTGGTTCACACCTGTATGGGTTTTCACATTCTTTGTGGGCGACACGTCAAATGTGATCGATGTGCCGTGATCACAGCTTTGGTCATGTATGTTTCTGTGCATTAGAATGTGTGGATTCTTTACTTTTCCAAAAGTTTAACTAGAACCAAGTTGCGGTAGATACATTTTTTCATGCTGATTCCGAAAATGTATATTTTATTGGATTCAATGAGAAAACCTTTTACGGAAGTCAAGTTGAAACATCCATTTTGTCGTGAAATTGCGATCGTGTAGCGTTTAATTGGCTGCCTTTGATTTTAAAATTATTGTTGTTTGTTTGTTTGATTGTTGAATTGTAATTGAAGTCACCATGGAAAGGATGCAGTTTTCACGCAGATTTAGAAAAATGTTGTATCAACATTCATGCGATGCTTTTTCGCTCAAATTAGCTGAAAATGCGGTTATTTAATCAAATTCCGGTAATCATACGCCAAAAAATAATATATTAATAATATATTCAATAAAAAAAGCGTAATAAATAATATGTATTAAATTTAGTATTATACCTCGTGTAATATGACTCTGCGCGCACAGACTTACTTGCAAATAATGTACATGTATTTCAGAAAAAAGAATACGCATTTTTTAAATACACGTGAAAAACTGCATTCACCGCAATTTCATATTAGCGTTAATTCTAAAACGCACCGTAGTGTTCATGTAGTGTGTGCGCAAGGCGCATACATTTTCCTATCAGTCCTGATACTAAGATCCGTGTGGACCCGGGTCCGAGAATCGGAACCGTGTGGACTCGGATCCGTGTGGACCCGGGTCCAAGAATCGGAACCGTGTGGACTCGGATCCGTGTGGACCCGGGTCCGAGAATCGGAACCGTGTGGACTCGGATCCGTGTGGACTCGGATCCGTGTGGACCCGGGTCCAAGAATCGGAACCGTGTGGACTCGGATCCGTGTGGACTCGGATCCGAGAATCGGAACCGTGTGGACTCGGATCCGTGTGGACCCGGTTCCAGAACCGGTTCCGAGTCTCGGACCCGGTTCCAATACCCACGTAGCAGAACCGTCAGAACCGGTTCCGGAACCGGTTCCTGCCCAGCCCTAGTGTCTATGCTGTGGGTCAACAAAGAGAACCACCGAAAAAAGGGTAAAAATGGTCTACTTCAATGCTCTATTAGGACAAGTTAGAAACTTCAAAGTAATTATTTAAAATGAAATATCATAAGTACAAGTTCCAAATATTAGAACAAATAAATTATGTCCATCATATCAAAAAACAATTCTGAGAAAAAAATAGTTGAAATTGGTGATTTATTTTTAGATCACTGCCGGATAATGGTTTAAACGGAAATTGTGCAATTATTTCGACATATTTAGTGATAAGTGGGAATTGCGAGTGATTGAGTCACTTGTTTACGGCTTATTTCGAGTAAGTATTTCGAGCATGTCTGCTCATATTTCTGTTTTTTTATTTAGTGAATTGATTCCTATACATTTGTAACATATTTGAGGCGCTTGATACGTTTGTAACTCACATTTTCTTGGAATAGAGCTATATGCAGTATTCAACAACAACAACAACCATTTCTTGGAATACACGAACTTTTTATAATTTTTGTGGCATGTGTTTCCAATAAAGACGTGTTGCGCAGCTTGTGATAGGCTGTCGTTTATGCTTTACGCTAGCAGATCATCATTTTTTTCCTGCGTGCGCTCTGTGTGTTCAATGAAAGAATTCAAGGTTCCTGTCCCCTGGGGGCATATTGCAGGTATGGCGATATTTTGTATTGCAATTAATTGTGTTTTGTATATTTGTTTTCTACAGCTGCCACACCTATCTTTCCGAACCGTTTTT
Source organism: Sacculina carcini (assembly GCA_916048095.2). Taxonomy (NCBI): domain Eukaryota; kingdom Metazoa; phylum Arthropoda; class Thecostraca; family Sacculinidae; genus Sacculina; species Sacculina carcini. The sequence goes on along the minus strand of OU696579.1, from coordinate 7,501,805 downwards.
TATAAATGAGAACGACAGTTAAGTTCGCAGCGGAGTCAGTGAGAGTTTTATTGAAGAGCTCGTTTGTCTCGGCTTCAACTAGTTGTAGCTCTTGTTGAACAATGTTATTGTGCAGGTAGAGAGAGTGGTCCTGAGGATGGACATCCTCTGCTGCTCATACATGGCTGGATGGACAACTGCGGCTCGTTTGATGGCCTGCAGCCGCTGATTTCTCCCGACTATCATTGCTACGCCGTCGATTTACCTGGTAATGACACACACACACACACCACTGCTCTTGTTGCTCTGTCACATGTGTATCTTCAACTACCGACTGTCAAAAGCTCTAACACACACGCACAGACACATATATATATACACATGCACAACATGGTTGAGTATGGACACGCGATTGAAATAGCTAATGTTCTGTGATGATATCGGACTCGGAACGCTAGCAAGAATATTGACACTGCTATTATCTGGCTACACCAATATAAACTATATGTGTATGTTATGTTTATGTGTGTGTTTGGGTGTGTGTGTGTGTTAGGCCACGGTTTGTCTTCGCATTTGCCTGCGGGCGCGGTTTATAGCAATATGTTGTCGACAATGCACGTGCGTATGATTCGCGAGCACTTTGGCTGGAGTCGTTTCTCGATAATAGGGCACAGCATGGGCGGCGCCGTGGGGCTGCTGTACGCCGCGCTGTTTGCCGATGAGGTTGCCAGTTTGGTGATGCTAGATATGCCGAAATTGAGGACGTCCGCGCGCGACAGCCACCCGAACACCTCGCGTCAAGGTGTGCTCGGCAATTTGGCGCTGTTGCGACGCCGGCTCGCCACCGATAATGACGTCAAAACAAGGACAGGTGGCAATTATGAGCAGCTGCGTGACCGCTACTTGCAAGCTGTGCCCGGTCTGTCCGAGCAAGATGCAGATGTGTTGATGTTGCGAGCTGTCGAGCGGAAACCAGAGCCGGGTAAGCGTCGACAAATGACGTCATTTTCAATATTTCACCTCCAATATTGATTGTTCAGTATTTTTATTAACAAGTTTTTATTGTACTTTTTAGTTGTTTTTATTCTCGATTTATTCTACTGTCATGTTTTTCCGTGTTTGCATCGAGCTTTTGTTCCGTATTGTTTCCTTATTGTTAGCTTTATTCCTTGCTTCCATATTGTTTCCTTTTGTTGTAATTATTCATAGCGTTGATTGCATTGGAAGTTGTGATTTTTCCATACTTCATTCGTTTTATCCTCATCGTTTTCTACAATTGCCCTACACATTTTCTACAATACAATTTGCCTATTGCAATTTGTCTTTCTGATCCTTCTTTACGTAATAATACTTTGTATTTATAGGTCTATATATCATACATGTGTGTGTGTGTGTGTTAGGTGGTTATGTTTGGCGGCACGACGTGCGTTTACGCGCCGGCTTGCTGCAGCCAATGTGTCAACAAGAGTTCGAGACTTATATCGAGCAATTGCGCTGTCGTCTTTTGCAAATCAACGCTGAACTCGGCGTCAAAATAAGCGGCTTTATCGACAAAGACGAGGTGCAACGCTGCTGCGACATTTATGAGCGCGTGTGCGCCGAATATATCTCGGTCGACGTTTGTGGCGCACATCACGTGCATTTGTCGCATCCGGACCGTGTTTCGTCGCACATCAGCAAATTTTTGTCTTCTCAATTTCAAAGCACCAGTCGTTTGTGAGTTTTCTCATGGACGGCAGCGAATTCACCACGGAACGATTGTGTTCTCCAGAGAAATTCGCTTCTCAACTACATTTGTGCACACGAGAGATAATGTATAACTGGCAGCTATTTGAGTGCCTTGGTTCACTTGAGCTATATTTTATGAACAAATTGTGAGTTCCCATTGAGGTGGCTACCAAGTGGTAAGCTATCAAAAGTTGAACGGCCAAGCTTTTTTTAAGCTGTTTTTTATCAGTGTTTTAAGGTCCTGTTTAAAAGGACACATATATTCTAATTAATGGCTTGAATTGCAATTGTCTTTTATTGTATGCAATATTGGCAGCGATAATTTGCTATCCCACGTGCAACAAATTTTTGCGAGCTTATTCTTGCTTTAGAGCTTGTTTTGTTACGTGTATTATGAATTATTAAAATCATATATGAAGTAATCGTGCAATACTTCTTTTTGTTTTGTTTTATGACAAAAATTAACATCATCAATCGAGCGTTGTGAAAACTCGCAAGTGAAATTTGAACGAAATTTAATCAAACATTATTAATATCTATAAGCTAAACGAATTTGGGATGTGTAATGTATTGCATAATGTATTTGAACGACACACATACACACACACACATACACACACACATACATACACACACAAAAGCAGTGCTTGCTTACACAAGTAAATGACATTGGAACATACACGAGCGAGTTAAGTACTAGTAAAAACGTACCTGAACGCAGCACACCGCCAGCATAAATACAGCACACACACACACACACACAGACGAACGCACTCATACATGCATAAGTACCCATAGACTAGCGAGACGCGATGGCTGTGAAATCGGGGCGGCGGGGGGGAGGAATGACTGATTGGCAGGGGAGGGGAAGGGGGGTCACAGATAGCGGTATTGCTTGAGGCAATGATTGGCCAGATCGGCGACAAACACACATCCGTCCGTCGAACAACACAATCCGGCCGGACGACGCAGACGGTCTCCGTCCGAGTCGATCCAGAACTGCAGCTTTCCGGAGTCCAGCGAAAATACCTACACACACACACACACACACAATTGCAGACAGACATACATACAAACAAAGCGCAAAACATCAGCAGAAAGATAAGAAAAACGTGTGCGTCAGTGTGCTGTGGTGTGGACATGAAACCAACCTGAACATAATGCCGCGATTTCTCAGACCGCGTTGCCAACACATTTCCCAATTCGTCACAAGTTACACCGCCGTAAACCCCGCGTACTGACACATACACACACACATGCCAGTGTAATTTCTAACTCGGATATATGGGATTAGATGAGAATGTGTAAGAATTATGTGTCTGTCTATTATGTCGGTGTAGCATAGAAATTTGAATAATTTGAGGGAGTATAATTATAAAATTCGATTTAATCTAGCGCAAAATGGCCGTAGTTCTGATTTATGGGGGGATTGAAATACTTTTATTGATAACATTTGCGCTCTTCCAATTTCATTCTTTCTATATTTGTTTTAATAATAATAACAATTGGATGAATTTAACCGTTTTTACACACAAGTCTCTACTTTGGAGAGTTACAAAAATCACCTTTCATATGAATCACATTGATCATTGATTTCGGCGACAATGACCAGCATAAAACCAGCATTCTATTAGCCTAATGAGTAGCATACTGGGCGCGCTCACCATTGGATTCTGTGACCAGCTGACGTAATAGACTGCCGTGCGGCGAAAAGACCAGAATGTCTTGCCCGGCAGTGATGACGTTTCCGTTGACGGCCGACGCGACGGCCGTCAAGTTTTTCAGCTGCGAGCCGATGCGTCGCACCAAAGAGTACTGCTCTTGACGTGCGGCATCCGTCGATTTGACGGATCCGGCAGTGGCGTCCGTCGATTTGACGCATGCGGCGATTCCGTCCGTCGCAGCATCGGTCGCATCTCCCTCGCCGCGTCCAAATACAAGAACCTGCGCGACACACGTGCTTGTATTTTCGCTGTGTGAAAAAATCCACACAATTGATCAGATCTAAAAACTAAACCATCTAAATCAAATAATCTACTGAGAAATAAGAAATCACCTATATACGGGCGGTGGTGTCAGACACAGGAAGAAATCGAAGAATAGGAAAAAGAAAGTACAAGCAGAGGAAAACGTCAACGAAATATAATGACGAATTTACGCGTCATAAATGTCAACAAACATTTAGCGCAACATTTAGAACATGCAATAAACAAATCTACACATACAACCAAATACATACATGAAATATAAACTAATACAAAACGTAGTGTCGTTTTATGAATATTTCAACTTAGTATAATTTCCATGTATCTTTCATCATTTATTATGGGGGTGACGATCGCGTGTGTGTTTGTCTTCATGAATGTTGGCGCTGAATAAAGAATTAACGTTACACTGTGTTCGAAAAAACCATACTGCAAAGAGCATATTTAAAATAAAAACAAATAAAAAATAAAAGACACACAGAGTGCAATGTTGGTGGGAGGGCTGAAAATATTTTTCAACGATATATAGACACATTTACAAACGCATTATGGGCGAAGATGCTTTGCGATAATGATTATATCAACAAACTCTACAAAAAGATGATTTTCCTTGACCTCTCTAAGTAAACCTCTTAGTTATGAGGAGTTGATGGTAACAAACACACACACACACACACATAAACATACACCTGTACACACATAAACATACACCTGTACACACATAAACACACACCTGTACACGCATAAACATACACCTGTACACACACACACACCTGTACACACATAAACATACACCTGTACACACATAAACATACACCTGTACACACATAAACATACACCTGTACACACACACACACCTGTACACACATAAACATACACCTGTACACACATAAACATACACCTGTACACACACACACACACACACCTGTACACACATAAACATACACCTGTACACACACACACACCTGGGCGAGTCCGCTGTCGGCCACTAGCACGTGGTCCTCGAGCACGTCACGCCCGGCCGCCACAGCAATGGGCTGCTGCATCAGTTGGTGAGAGAACTGAGCCAGCAAGCGACCGTCGCCGCGATCTATCACTGTCACCTGTGAAACCAGCGACAATACGAGATCCGTGTAATAATGATGAGTAATTATTTAAAATAAAATATCATAAGTACAAGTTCCAAATATTAGAACAAATAAATTATGTTCATCATATCAAAAAACAATTCTGAGAAAAAAATAGTTGAAATTGGTGATTTATTTTTAGATCACTGCCGGATAATGGTTTAAACGGAAATTGTGCAATTATTCAATCAATCAATCAATCAATCAATCAATCAATGTATTTGTTATAGCGCTAATATGCACAGAAGCGCGACAAAATTTAAAAGGCAAACACAACAATGGAGATAAACATGTGCCAACAGTAAGAACACATAATACACACATAGCAACACACACACACACACTCACAGACATACACACACATACATAAGCAAAAACATACACATACACATGGGGCACCATAAGTAAGAATTGGAAAACAAATCACGCGAAATCAGAATCAGACGATCATTCACGCAGGATACAGAATACACAAAAAAACAAAAAAAAACAAACATATATTTACTATAGCGCCTGTAAAAACACGGGCGCGCATAACTTAAAGACGAACAACAAAGCGTAAATACATATATACATATACACACATACACAAACATGCACTTATACATATACATACATACACAAATGTAATAATGATAATATCATTATTAATGCTGTGTTAATGTAGTGACTTGTGGTTTTATAAGAAAAAACACTTAACAATAACAATTAGTCAACAAGCAAAAAAATACAGACACTTCCACTACTCAAAACGTTGTTTTCTCTCTCACACGTTTCCATGGCGACGCCAGAACGATCATTCACAAGTACATAACAATAAATCAATCGCGAGCAACTAACCGCAATATACTTCCAAGCAAATAATATTTGACAAATAAAACGTATGCAATCTTGAATATAAACTAGTATATAAACTATTCAAGACATCCAATACATAAATATAATAATAATACTAATATATATTATTATTATACTCCTCCTACTCTTTCTCTATCTGTGTTTGTTGAAAATCAATGTGATTGGGTGTAAAGTGAAATCAATGGGTGAATAGTGCAGCCATGTAACGTTAGCGCTCAGACAATTTAAACTGATATATTTTAATAATATAATTAATAACGATGAGGGCGATAATCTATATTTAGAAACGATAAAAGAAAACAAATATAACAATATCAAAACACGTGGTATGGCGCGAAATCAAGAATGCAGGTCAACAAGTGAGATACACGTGGGATAACGCCTTGGGCAATCTGACCTTTCGTGACCGCCAGTTGACGAGCACCAGTTTGCGGTCTCCACACAGCGCCACTCCAGTTCCTGCGCGTTCCTCGAGTCCGGATCCGAGCAGATGTTGAACTACTTGCAGTCTCCGGTTGTATACCTTCAGCCATACGATATTTAATGTGTAAGCCACAACACTTATATAATGTCAACAGTTTATTATCTTATCTTTATTTAGTGTATGAATATTTTGTCAGATAAATTAAATTAAATGACATTTGGATAAATTCCAAATATCAAAGGGAAGTAAACAGGCAATGCGGAAATTTCTCAAGTCTCAGAGTGTCAGATTGCCGGAACTACCACTGTGATTGAGCCACAAAGGGGTGCGCCATAAATATGTGTCAAATTGCTGATTTACAAACAAATATACACCAAAAAATAACATAAACAAATAAACAAGTAAGCAATTGATTAAATACAAATAAATAAACCAAATAGAACAAGTAAAAAACAAATATACAATTGAAAATTTCTGTTTTGCACCTTTAGCCGACAGTTTCCTGTGTCTGCCACATAGATGTCGTTGGCATCGGCAGACACGGCCACGCCCACCGGCTGAGACAGCTGATCATCACCGTCGCCAGGCACGCCGCACGAGCCAGCCACACGCACCGGGTCGTTGTGCTCCGACACCTGCGTCATCAAGGTCAACGACCGTTCATGTCATGTCATATTCTTCTGGTATAAAGCGCAAATAAATACATTTTGTATTGACAAAAAATTCAAGTAGAAAACAATTAAATGAAATAAAACATTTAAAATGAATTAATTTCGCTAAAATAATAAATAAAATATATTCACTTTATGTATTCCTTGCAGTGTGGCCATTGAATCCAGATTTCCAGTCTGAACTGTCCAATTATTTGGGTTCATTATTGCATTATTTATTATCATCATCCATTAGTACTTATATATATTAATATTTCTTATTATTTCATTGTGAATATTTTTCTTGTTTTATCTATTTTGTTAGTTTGTTTATTTGTGTCATATGATGCGTCGTACACAAGCGCAAGCGCAAGCGCACTGACGTTGAATGTGAACGGCGAAAACTTGACGGGCCGACCGAACACTCGCACATGCAGAACGTGTACTCCGGACGAGCGCGGCCGGAATTCCAGCCGATACCGTCCGTCGGCGCAGTCGTGCACGTTGACAGCGGCCGGACACGCCAGCTGATCCGGACCGGACAGCTCAGCCGAGACCGGATCTCCTCCGTCTTGGCGCCGCGTGCCGTGGTAGTCATGGGTGACCAGGTGCGCGCGCGTGCACAGGTGCGCCGCCGCCGTGAACGGCTCCAGTTCGCAGAGGCCGGGAAATGTGCGTGAAGTGCGCACGCGGCCGTGCTGCGATAGTAGCGTCTGTTAGACAATCACACAAGCGCCGTCCAATCGACCGTCAGCAGGGTTGAACGCTTGAAATTATTCGTATTCGTTTGTTATACGGCATTCACTCGTTTTAATACGTATAGGATTGTATTTATTTATTATTTGTATTTAAAATGCAGCCATTATAAACCGTGTTGTCATTCAAGTAGTTGAATTTACATGTTAATTTCCTTAGATTCAATTAATAATTCATAACACAATTTCATAGACCGTGAGGAGTACGAATCTTTCAATATATGACAATTATGACGACAAAAACATTGTTTACGCAGTTGAGACATTTACAAGTCAATAGAAAAATACGTTCCATTTGAAAATAAGAAAATGCGACGATTAATCATTTAGATAGTTAGCACCTGGAGATCATTGCCACCACCACAATCGCCACTTGCGACATTACTGGCGCGGCCACGACAATTCGCCAGTTCGTATTTGATGAAGCTGTTTTCTCGCGGCTCGCACAGACAATTCACTGTGTCCAGTTTGTCGCTGAGTTCGTTGATTTTTCTAGCAATCTGACTCACTTCCACCTGCGTCATAAGTGTCTCAAATTAATATTAGACATATAAAACAAACATAAAAATTAACCGCGCCATTTTATTAACATTATACCATCTTTATAATAATTTAGTGTCGAAATACGACACAAAACTGAAAAATGCGTATTAAATTACAATAAAATTAAACAATATTTAGCCCAATAATATTAAAAACATCAAATTCAAAAAGCACAACACGTTTCTCATCTACCTGACACTGAAGTCCGTCGTATTCATTTTGAACTTTGGTGCGTTCCGCGTCGACAAGCGTCAGCTGTTCTTCTAGAATTTTCTGCTTTTCAGAACGAATCTCTTCCACCTAAAACAACACACACACACAAACGTAGATACATTTCACAAATAAGCGAATAAATGAACCACTAAATACCGATTCTGCCCCCATACACCAACCGAGGCAAGAATGGAGTGTTTTCTCTGCTGAAGACAGTCGGACAATTGCTGGAATGAGTCTGTAATTTCTTGTGTTGTAGCCTGGACGTTTACGTTCAGCGCGCTAATCTCTTGCTGCAAGCTCTTATGCGCCTTGTTCAACTGTCAAAAAACACACACACACAAGCACACTCATGGAGATACTGAGAATAGAAACGCCAGCTCAATATCAAATGCCAATCAAACTGATTTAAACTGAAATAGGTTCAATGCACAACTTTAACTCAATCTTACTAACAAACAAAATATTTGTAGCTAAGTAAAATGTAATAAATTAAGTATTCATTTTAAATTCATTCATTTTTTCTAGCGTAATGGACCAATTTAAATAGCGTACGAGTGACCCACAGAGTTAATAGAAAACTTCTTTGATTCATTTACATTGTTGATTTTATGCATTATATTATTATTGTTAATATTATTATTATTATTTGAATACTTCATTTGGGTCATTACGTGTCCAATTGCTTTGCCTGCTCACTACGAAAAAAAAACACTAGAGGAAAAAAATCTCCCCCTAGCCGGATTTGAACCGACTTGCACCCCGTCCGCGTTGGCGCACCTTGGTACTGCACTCGTTGGCCTTGTACAGCAGAATCTCGGACATGCGCTTGATGGCCAGCGAGAAAGGCACGATGGTGTGTTGTCCTGCCCCGACGCCCTGATGTCGATCACCGCTGGAGTCGGCACATACCGCACAAAAGACCGAATCGCATGTCTCACAGAACAAGAGGTCCTGCCGCGCGCCCAATCCATCACCCAACACACACACACACACACACACTGTCATTGGCTAGTCATAACTACTACGATGCTGATAAAATTGTATTGTGTGTACATGTATGAATAATGTGCGTGTGCGTGTGTATCTGTGCGTATGTTGGATTTTTGTTTCATGATTATGTTTACTTGAGCTACGTGTTGTTGTTTTATTGTTATTATCTCGTTATTTCGCGATATTATTGTACTGAAAAGTCTCTTAAATGATTACAATAAGGCAAAACACACATTCACACACACAAACACAATTACGTTAAAACCACCAAAGTAATTTAATTTATATTCACAATCTCAGAAACAAAGCATTAATATTTAAGTCAGAAATAGGAAGAGCACTGCACTATTTGCTAGCATAGAGAGATTCATTTAAATCTACGTCAACTGATACGTGATACATGACGACATATGACACACACATGTTTTGCTCTCTATAAAACACATTCCTACGTTTCGTAAATGACAAATTGGATGAAACATGCTCTGACGAATACCCCGTCAAATAAACTGGAAACGAACCAGCAAAAACAAGCATTTCCGATAAACAAAATAGCTGGGATTTCTGGGATTTTCCAAACAATTAAGTCTACACACATACATAGAGAGAGAGAGAGAGACAGAATATGTAGTGTGATATTCAAAGTGATACAGTTGGCAAACCGGAACACGCCGCAACCACAAGTCACCGTATATATTAACGGAAAACCCACATATGACATCAAGCACACGCGTACAAATGAGAGGTCCCCTATATACCTTTCTCTTTTCAGTTGATAATCAGTTCCCAGCTTAGATGGTGATATCATTACCAAAGTGAAATTACCATGGGATCTTTCTGGGATTTGACACATGTGTATTGCTCACCGTTGAATTATACCAACTGAATAATCCCTACCCATGAGATCATTGTCATTAGGCCCGGCAAAATACAAGCACAACGATAATTAGATTCGTCGTGATGACCCAGTTACACCACTGATACGAGCCCGTCGTTGGTCCGGTCTGAGCACGATATTTCATCATCCAAGTGCTGTTTGTGTGCGCATGAACCACACGCACCCACAATATCACGTCATATTGCGTGACTGCATATGAGGGCATGACCATAGGCGTGAACAGACAGGGAAAAACGCAACATGAGTTCAGATACAACATCAGTTCGGGGGAAGGCCTAGGATTATATCTGACAGAGTATCATCATCCTACCACAGCAAACTGCATCAGTGTTTAGAAATAGACAGAATTAGATAGATAATTAGGTAATTAGCCGAATCCTTGTATTTAGATAGATAAATATTTTAGATTACGTATATTAGATCGTACATAAATTATGGCTAAGTATTTAGACATTTAGTATTTGAAATTTAGATATATTAATTCTTAGATATATTGTATTTAAATAATTATACAACCAGTCATGTCCATATTCTAGTCATATAATCTATAGTCTTTGTATTCTCTCCCCAGGGAGAAATCCACTGGGAACGCTTCTAGAAGTGACCTCTGCTAGGGCACCATAGTCGATACATACACAGTTCGAAATACGGGGCAATCGATGCACCACCATATAGCTATTCGATAACAACATACATCAACGCCAAACTAAAATGCGCCATTAAAAACCGACCGATGTGCAAACGTTCGCACACACACACACACACACACACACACACACACACAAATCGGCACATGATAAAGCACTTGCAAAAATGACCTTTTGGCATACACATACACACACACAAACAGACAGACAAATACACGCACACACATACAGACTACTGACTGTTTATGAATGAGCTTTCTGCTCGTGTGTGTGTGTGTGTGTTTATAAATAAGGTTGCCAAAGTCGACACGCAACGCGGTGTGGAAGCACAGTCAGCCAAAAAAAAGCGCATAGAAGACAACTTGATATGGGAAAGCAGAAAAACGAGTACAAATGACACAGGACATTAGAACAACAGCGAAAAACGTCGCATGACGTCACAGAACAAGAGATTTAGATAATATTTCAATGGTATTTAAGCATAAATAATATTTGTAGCCAGAAATATTTTCTAAAACTCTTGTCTTGTGACGTCAGTAAATAAATTAAATTAGTGGATGAGTAAAAACTGGCTGACTAAGGAAAAATTTATTCTTATTAGGTTATTATTGTTTCTATTATTATTTTTTATTTTTCTGTTATTATTATTTATATGAGTTGTTTGCTTTACCTCGGTCTGATGTGTGGCGCATTTGGGCACCACTTCACGTCGCTGGCGCGCCATCAAGTCCAGTAGTTGATTGACAACAAAACTGGGCGGCAGCGCCGACACACCACCCGACGGCAGCGTTATTAACGCTCGACAAATGGGACACCGCACTGTACCTGTACACAACGTGAAACCTCCATTTGAAATACGGCACCCTCTAACCCAGTGGTTCCCAACCTTTTCAGCTTGTTACCCAATTTAGCATCCCATATTAAGCATGTTACCCCTTTGTTACTGTACATGTTACTGTAAGCATTAACACACACACGCACGCGTGCACACACAACTATATATAACACGCCATATGAGCAATACAATATCCACACAATGCAAACAATAAACATAATATGCTAAGTTAACATTAATCCCAATACAAGGTACCGCAATGTTTTCTTGAATTTTAGAATTCTTAACATTTTCCTGTCTCCCCTACATTACCCCCGAACAATTGCTAAATTACCCCCAGGGGATAATTTACCCCCAGGTTGGGAACCACTGCTCTAACTGAACGGTGTCTTCAAAATGAGCGGCTCTTAATCGAAGTGCGAGGATTACTGTAAAATTTCACATAGAAATTACATGTCCAAATTATCTATTATATTTTTCCTGAAAAACGTTACGTAATATATATTCTGTCGAAGACCTATGCAAGACTTATTTCTTGTTTATACTTACACACAGACACACACGCATACACACATTGTGTGGACACAATGCACACACACACACACATATATTTTGTAAACACTGGGAATTCTGTGTAAAGTCACGTTTAATATACGTGCGCATGCATTCCGGTCCGTGCATTGTGTGTGTGCGTGTATGTATGTGTGTGTGTGTGTGCATGTATTGTGTGTGTATGTGTCTATTGTGTACTGTGTTTATGTGTGTGTATGTGTCCATTTTCTTCGATCAACACACAAACACACACACACACACGTATACACCAACAAACACACACATACATATATGACCACGGTACCGTTGTACGCTTAGAAAAGCCACTCAATTAATAATATAGCTATTATTATTAATAATAAATGCAGGTTAATATAGTGACATTGCAGAGAGTGCTATCATTATTACCTCCGACCCTGCGATGTAACGGAATAATAAAAATAAAAATAAAAATAATAATTATAATAATAATTATAATAATAATAATTATACTGACCTGGTTCTCGTGTGTTGGAAGCGACAATTCTGCTGAGACAATCGAGACAAACAGTGTGAGAACAGGGCATCAGTTTGGGAGTGTGACTAGCTCCGTCGTACATACCTGACACACACACACACACACACACATACGAGCGCATACAAAGGTTAAATCAGTGGTTCCCAAGGTTTTCTGGTTTGCGGCACCCTTAGAAGGAAATACACATTTAAAATCTTAGTTGTTTTCATTATATATTTTTTCATTTCGACATTTTGCACCGGTGTGACAACATCTTATACATAGATATGATAATTTTCTTTACATTGATCCTGATATTATAGAAAATGGTATCATAATACAAATATGCAATTGTTTTCCCTGAATTTTGGCGGCACCCTCAAAAGATCTAACGGCACACCGGTTGGGAATCACTGGGTTAAATGCTTCAAGTGACAGCTGCTACACGGGAAGAAGCCGAAGCTTATGAACACACACAGGTGTGTCCCGTGCAGCTCGCTGCCACCACAGAACCGACCCTCTCCACGCTATGGCGCCACAAGGACGGAAGACGTATTAGAGAGGGACACCTTCACAGAATGCATGACACAACACATGACTGATATCTGGTACCATCATTTACTGCTGGGTGGACAGGGGCTGTTGAATTATAGAATTCGCCCAAAGAATATCCCCTCCGCCGGGTTTCGAACCACGGACCTCCGGCTTGTGAGGTGGGTTTGCTACCACTACACCAGTTAAGTTACGGTTATGATTAAGTTACGATGTTATGAGTCTAAGTTGAGGTAAATTTTTTAAGAAGTTATAAGTTTACAGTCAAGTTTAATTTATGATGTAGGACTTTTTGACACTAATTAAAATGAATACGCCCGAAAGTTACCATCTAAAAATATTATTTTCATATTTTATTCATTATTTATGCCAATATTTCACGTCAACAAAACGTTTTAACAATACCTTGAATTTGAATATTTCACTACATTTTGAGCAATAATTTATTCACCTACATCACTACAAAAACTAAACAGAACTCAGTTCACAGACACACACACACACAACTGAACTCAGTTCAGTTCAACTGAACTCAGTTCACAGACACACAACTGTTGTTTTCACAAGAAACACAGCACATAACTGCCAGTGGTTCATAGTGTGGTGCACTGTACATAATTACACATCAGCTATGCCAAATACGCCCCAGAATCTACACATATACACACACACGCGTAACAAAGCCTACGCACATACACCCACACACACGCACACACATACAAATACATACACGCATTAAATCATACAGCACACACCCGCACACACACACACTCACATACAGACGTTATTCCTGAAAATCCCAATTATAGTACGGCGTGCAACATTTCTGCAACTAATTTCTGCAACAAATGTCTGCAACAAAACCGGCCGGGCAATTTGCAACAGACGATGATTTGCAATGTGGCAGACGTGTGGCAGACGAATTCATTGAATATGACAAGCTCGCAATTCATTTTGCGTACGCACAAACAACACACAAACATACACACAGCAGACATACAAAGAAAGAAATGTTGCAAGGTGAGTTGCAATTGAGTGATGACACTCATTTGCAAAACGAGCACACACCCCCAAACCAGATCACCCCCCTCAATAGTCCTTGAATCAGAGCAAAATAGCTTGTTGGAACAAGTTTGTGCGTTGTAAATTGTGTGTGTGTGTATAACGTGTTTGTCTGTAGCTCACACACACACACACATATATATACAAAACACATATCAACACAGAAACACGCAATAGACCGAACAAACATGTTGTTTTCAGCGATTAGTTTCAAATCCCAATCCGTACAAATTAGAATTATAAATTTAGACAAAATATTGTGTAAAAACCGATTGAAACTAAAATCGTGTACTTCGGTTATACATCTGTTCGGTTAATACGCATATAAACAATGAAACTATTGTACATTGAATACTAGATAGATATATAATACTATATAGAATATATACGATAATTAGAAAGAAACAACGCACATTTATAATTGTATTAATAAAACGCATCAACAGATATTAATAAGACATCGAAAAATAGCGTTGATACATTGCCACTTTTCAAGCGAAATATTTGAAGAGCATATTTGCTGAAAATAAATTAATACTTACAAATACACCATTATATTATATTATCTGGGCACAAGACACGTTGATTATAAAATAAATTAATAAGCCAACAAATTAAAATTGATTAAAAGATTGGATAATTGTTTTGTTACTTTAGGACGACATACAGACATACAGACAGACAAACACACTCACATAGACAGGTGCCACACGTGAGAAAGCTCTCGTTGAAATCTTCATAGTCGATGGACACGGTCTCAACCAGGGTTGAACTCATGACCGAGAGAGGACTTGAAGTTACACCACCACTACCCCTGTGTACATACACACACACAACCACACACACACACACACACACACACACACAAACACAGTTATCTCACAGGATTTTGACAGGAGATTCCTGCTTCTTAGATGTTCATCTCCCGACCTTTTTTCCCCTGAAGCAGTTCTGAAACACCTGGTCTAGATGTTCACTCTTAGATCATTTTCGTCCTTACCAAGGGCTAAGAGATTTGTGTCGAGGCTCGGGGGATGACAGTCATCATGCATTAGTGTTCAAAGTTGACTCAGTTGGTCAATTGTATGAGACCCTCAACCATTTTATGCCTAGTCAATTACAACACACACATACCTCAATGAAAAGTATATTGCATATAATTCCACACACACACACACACACACATACACACAGACGCTTGTTGAGTATTACATGTTTTTTGCTATGTTGATTTTGATGACAATTTACCCAATGAACTGAACTCAGCAGAATTCCCGGGGGGTATAATCGCATATTCATACCCCAAGCCAATTTGTCGGGGGTATATACCCCATGTTGCTTACTTTGCATTTTCAATCATTCTGCAGATAGCAAAAATATGCTAATGATTGATGTTGAAAAGATGGTCATCGTGAAACAAGAAAATTAATACGAAACAAATCAATGAAACGACGCACATTCGTACATCGCAGTTTTTAAACAGGATGGCGGATCAAAGGTGAATGACCTAGGTAATCTGATGCGCAATCAATCTACATACGCACACACACACACACACAATAGCAGTACATGAAGTTGGTGCGTTTTTATAGTGAGGAAAAAAACTATCGTGTGGTTTTCAAATGAGTTCTACCCTGAACCAAATGGAAACATTCACATTCACGACATTCATTCTCTCTCACACACACACACATTCACGACAATTGACACATCATTCAAGTGTTGACAATGATGTATCTGCTGTTGAACAAAGAAGGCCGCAGACTGGCTTGCCTCAGAAGCATCTTAGCAAGAGTGACCTTGTGCGTAATGTGCGTGTGTGTGTGTCCGTGTGTGTGTGTGTGTCAGGGATCAATACACACACACACACAGGCGTCATACACCAGAAGAAGCACAACGTAACATGATACACACACCGACACACACACACACACAGGCAAAGATAGAGCGTGGACGAAAATAGACAAAGCAGGCAGTGGAAAGGCGAAATGACAAATGAGAGAACACACACACTTACATGCACACAGACAGACAGACAGACACGCGCACATAATGTCGCTCTGATGATGCAGAAAGAGGAAGGAGGAGGAGAAGCAAATGAAAGCCAAGGAAAAGAATGAGAGATATTAGAAAGCGGCGACATTAGAATGAGATAAATGAAGAACGACAAAGAAGACAAACAGCCACGGAGGATGACATCGTTGGAGGACTATAGAACATATGGAAGGAACAGAGAGAGAGAGAGAGATAGATGAGAGAAACGTCACCAAGTTACAAATGATGTACTCGTGTCAAATCTGTCACACATGCACAAAGAACGATGACAGACATTTCAATGGAGAAAGTGTCGGATCGAGAAGCGTCTCTCAAAAGAGCTGGATTGTACAGCGTATATTCACACATACAGACAAACACACACACACACACATATACACGCAAAAACTGGTCAATGGAAGAGGATAATTCAGGCATGACAGAACAACATGCTTCTTCTGAAGGGGAACGGTTTTTTGCTGCGTGCGTTGTCCGACGTGTAAATAAACTTATCAACTCGAACTCACACAATGAACATCTGGCCAAACTCAATAATGGCACATGCCAGGTGTTGCCAGGTGGCAATTGGAATGATACCAGATGGCGTTGGCGGTGAAATTTCGGCGACATGGACTTGTGAAGCCCCGCGCACTAACAAGATCCGGTTGTGTAGTGATGATACGGCGGTATGGTGGTGTACCGTCAACACACTACCGATAGAATAAATTCCTACTACATTTCAGCACTCGATAAGACCTCACCTCGAATGGTCCGTAACCTATGGTGGTGAATGTCCCACTAATGGCACACAGCGCGGAATTGAAGGTCCGATGAAAGGACATATGGACAAAGGACAATCAATTTCAAATTGGTTTGTTTTCGTGTCTAGTGAATCCCTGACAACTGAATTTAATGGATTTATCAGTGTGTTTGTGTGGACAATGAGTAGTTGGCTGATTGAGTATCATCGACACTCGATACTCAATACGACCCGACTGAATACTTAATAGGAAAACACCTTGGTCGTGAGCTATAGCGAATAGAGTGAATACCCACCCACCACTATATGCGAGATGGCTAAAACTAATTGCAACATGGTTTACAAGAATAATTCACACAAAGTCAAAGATAGTGACATTCCTCCTACTGTTTTCCAAGAAATCTGCAAGCGTTGCAAGAAACTTGCAAGGCTGAGAATGGTAGACGTTGACAAATTGATACTGCGGAATTGACAATTGAATTCACTCGAAAAATTAGATTGCGTAAATCAGATCAACCTCGCCAGTCTCACTATGAATTTGATCGATGCAAAAAAACCTCAGCACACACACACAAGGGAAATCGGGTGAACGGGAGAGTACACTTTCACTCTGCAACAGAACAAACAGAACTCGAGAAGTTGACAACTTGAACGTTTCAGTAAGAAGTGAATAAATTCTGGATAATTTAATTTCTTCCATTTATCTGCCGTTTCTCACATCCGCCGACTAAAAATTCACTACAATTTTTGTTTCCATTTACATTTTTCTGATGAAGACACCACTAGAAAAAGCGTCACAGACATGGCAGAAATGCAACACCATGCAACTAACAATGCACCCAGTTGGTAGTCAATTTAGACACGAAATCGGATTACTAAACACACACCCACACAAGCATGCATATGTAAACCTAATCCGCGTTTGCAAAATCAAACGAGAAGACGATTTGAGAAGCGAGATAAGCTGGCGAGCTTTACTGATTCTGATTTGAAATTGGACAAATATAACAAAGTGAGACAAGGGAAAACATTTAAACGCATATTTAGCGAGCAAATGCGATTAAGAGGAATCGAACTAAGTGAAGATGAAACAAAAAAACGGAAGAACCGGTTGTGCCAATAACGACAACAATAATCTTGATCTGATCAGATCTGTATCTTGATCTGATCCGATCTCTATCTTGATCTGATCGTGTCTGACTTGATTCGCAGAAATGCGCTGATGCACACACACACACAAACACACACCAATTCTTCCTCGAGATAAACCACTGGGTGATGGGAGTATACCACACGGTGTTTTCCCAGGAAAAGCGGGCAACGTCGAGAAGAAGGTATACAGGGGGTCCTCGACTTACGACGGAGATCCGTTCCTACGTCTCCGTCGTAAGCCGAATTTTGACGTAAGTCGGGACACATTACATGTATATACGTAAGCACTGGTCACTCACATAGGGTAATGCAGTATGTATACATGTGTATACAATACATATCGTCGTATCCGCGAAACGTCGCAAGTCGAGACCGTCGTAAACCGAGGACCCCCTGTACTTCCATTTGTCCGTAACATACTGAGGGGGTGGATATCCTCGGCTGAAGAGTCGTCGATATACACAGCTCGAAAAATCTTGTCCAAGATGTCATCAAACCCTTCTATCAAACGCCCTATGTAGATGTACAGCACTTTCAAGGCAAATTTGAGACTACGCGGCTCAAACACACTGCGAACATCTGGTCCATAATGATCAACAACCATGAGCAGCAACATTGCATATTATTGCACGAACGCAATAACAACATGTCAGCTCAGATCGCAGGCGATGAATCATCGTCGAGTGAACTGGTATGCCAACGACTCTCTCGAGAAAGTTGGCAAGAAAATACCTCATCGGAAAACCCAGAGCCGATGAAAGGTCTGTTATGCGCCACGTTATGATAAATTTTAATATAATGCGTTAGGAAACAAGCCCTCTGGCTGGGGTGTTTGGTGGGCGGTTGCTACGGCGCTGAGAAAACGCCAATGCAAGAACCACATTAGTGTATTCTCGCCATGAAGTCATATATACTGAGCCATATTCACGCTGGTTTGCGAATTGCACCATGAACCTAGCCTGACCGCTTAGATGTTCCGCTGAGCATAGGCAAGCAAGCACGCAGGCAACACGACCACACATCACGCATGGTGACGCAATCTTTCTGCGCACATGCACACAGGTGTGCACTCAGACAATGACACCTCTTGCGTACTATCAGGTGCTGACGCGCACAAACACTGTATGTCTGTGTGTGTGTGTGTGTGTCGGCATAGACCACGCACGACGCACTCAAGAAATGCAAATGAACTGCGCACGTATGTAGAACACCACCCCAACGTTGTGGCACAGCAGAACATCTGGACGGGGAATTTTGCGATGAAAAGGCACCAGAAAGAACAGATACAGATCCATTTGCAGTCGTGCGTTTGCCGAGAAAAGGTAGCTTAGTTCAGAATGCAATGTACAGTGTAGCTCGGATATAGACAGAGTCGTCGGGAGAGGAGAAAACGTCTCTTGGGAAAGCATCAGGGGGAAAATTACACGTAAATCATAGAAGACGGACCCGAAGAAATATTCTCTTATAAATGAGATTATCTTGTATCCGGGTCTGTTATATCCGCAGTACGCTCTGCAATCATAGATTCGGTGAATGCTTCGGACTCAACACAGAATACAAAAATACAATCGTATTAGGAGAAAGGGGCCGTGACGATGTGATGATGTGCGCGCAGAGAAAACTGAGCTGTACCGGATAATGTAATTACGATTTCACACCAACTGGGAACAGACGGCGAATCTTTCACATGCTAAATAAGCAGAAGAAGTCGACCTAGCAAGCAACAGCGTCGACAAAAAACAAACCGCCTTTCACATATACACTCACAAAAACCCACACGCACACACAGACACGCACGCGCCGCGGCAGTGAAAGTGAATGAATGGGCTTTATGGTGATCACCGTTTCGGTTGAATTCAACCAGAAAATCAACTGAGACAACAACCATGAAACCTCCAGGAAGAGTCACCGAAAATCAACAACCACACGGCACACACACACACACACATTTCCTTACGATGAAAAAAACATTCACGACACGACATGTGAAATCACGAAGCTAATGCAATTTATTCGGAGTTCATGTGGAACAAATGCATGAGAAGTAGAATAATGCGATGAGTTTGAAAATGAAAAGGGCCGAACAAAATGTGAATGAATAGATAATTCACCGAGAGGGGTTCGCTGTGAAAGACAGGAGCAGCTGACAACATTGAATTCAAGTTATAACTGGAGTGCAATTTGGGGGCCTGTGTATGAGTGCTTAGGTAGCATGTGAATGTCATGACTTGAGGCATTTTTCAATAATATACAAATTTACACAATTACACATACAATACTGTGCGAATATGCTTTGCGATAATGTTTATGTCAACAAATTCTACAGATAATTTTCTTGACCTCTTTCAGTGAACTTCTTGGTTATGAGGAGTTGATGGAAACATTTGAGGGGAGGGGGTTCAGCCCCCCTGAGCCCACCCTTTGGACCCGCCAGTGGCTGGCCCCGGTATAATTTGGTACGATAAAGTTGACTGCACGCCCAAATTCAAAGCACAATCACCAGGGCATATTGCAATCCCTGCAACAATCGATCAATTTGCATACAAATCAAATGGGGCATCGCCACAGAACCGCTATTTTCTGCTGGACAGCATTGAGCATCAATAATTTCACCCAGACCCACCACAACCCGGATATCGACCACCACAACTGCGGTCTGAAAACGACGGCATAAACACAATGGTTCAAAAAGGCGAACATCGAATGCACTTCGGCTCAGCGGCAGAAATGAAAGCTCATAAAAGCCTGTCTTCATGAAAACAATGTTGACAATGATGATGTATGATGAATAATGTTTTGTTCTTATTTTACTCTCTATTTATTACTATTAATTATTGGTTGTTGTTATTTATTAAATCATACTTTTACTCAGTGTTGGCTGTTGTTGTTTATTGAATCATATTTATTGTTGTTGCTGTATATTTATTAATATTTATTGTTGTTGCTGTTTATTGAATCATATTTATTGTTGTTGCTGTTTATTGAATAATATTTATTGGTGTCGTTGTTGTTTATTGAATCATATATATTTGTGTTGTTGTTACTTATTGAATCATATTTATATTTATTGTTGGATGTTTCTTATTGAATCATACTTATTCTTCTTGATTGTTATTTATTACTTATATATTAATATTTACTCTTGTTTATTGATGGTTGTTATTTATTGAATCAGTAATAGTAATCAGTAATCAGTGTTAACGTTGCGAAAAGCTTGAGGTCGTAGAAGTTCAACCGCAGAGTGAGTGAGTGAGTGAGTGAGTGAGTGATGGCGAATAATCATTCTTCTCACTGATTCCTCACTTCTTAATGAGTCATCTCTTCATTTTCCACCGAACAGCGCTGATAAATTCTATAAATTCAGTTGTTTCATCAAAGTAAATGTCATTAGAGGTCATTAGAAACAATAATACACGAAAACACAACAAAAACACACATAGTTGTCCTGTTCTGTCCGACCTTTAGCTTCCCACTTGACAACTCTTCCATTCCCCACCAGTGGGTAATTCCCCACAGGTTAAGAACCACTGGAGAAAAATCAACGTTAATTACAGTGAATCCAGACTGAAAACCCGTATTCGTCAATATAAAAATGACTTCAGAATCGTGATATGCATTCCCAGTAGGAATTCCGAAGCCAATAAATCGATTAATGAACGGCAGTTATAATGTGTGCTATCGCTCTACAACCGACAAAACAGCTGGCCGGGGTCAATGACCGCGCGGTGACCAGCTCCACTCAGCGGCAGCAGGGAGCAAAGGTCAACGCACCTTTGCAGAAGTAGTTTGGACAGCACACTGTCGATGGGCAACCGCCGTCTGCCCTCGGGCGAATTCTGGTGCGCTTCTAACGACACGCCATTGGTCTGCTCGGAAATCTGCTGTTGTTGACCTCTACTCGGGTCCGTCCATGTTTCGCTCATGGCAAGCGCGCTAACACTGACACCCCAACGATTGCACACACTCACACACACACACAACACACAACACACACAGACAACGCTGCCGCGGACCTGCGCACTGCGCAACCGTCCAGTCAATACTGACTGACGAGCACACACACACACACGCGTACACACACACACACACACACACAAGCACAAGCACCTAGCTAGCGTGTAAGCGCACCTTCTCGGACTCTTTCGCAGAATCTCTCTCGCTCTCTCCTCTCTCTCTCTGCCTCTATCTTTCGGGAAGTAGCAGAGAGAGAGTAGGCAGTTACGAACACGCAACCAACGATGCGACAGGCAGACACACAGACACACAGACAGACAAACAGACAGATGCGAGAGTCAGTCAGCTGATCTGGCTAGGTCTCAGCGACGCCACAAGAAGCCTGGCACCCTCATACACACACACACACACACACACACACAAACACACACGGTCTGCGCTGTCTAAGAAGCCCTCTTTCTCGCCATGTCTGCATGGCGTGTTGCAAACAAAAAGCAAGCAAGCTACCCCACTCCTCTGCTCTCTCTCTCTTTCGCTCTCTCCCGCAACTCTGTCCTTATCTCCGGCGTAGCTGGCTGGCTGGCGCTTGCAAACCAACCACAGCAAACATCCTAGAGATAAGACACGACCGGCGTCACTCGGACATAGAACAGATAGAGCCAAGCAGGAAAAGGTCCCTGGAGAGAAAGGAATTAGCGTGTATGTCTGTCTGTGTGTGTGTGTGTGTGCTCACCCCACGGAGAAGCAATAATCAGGCGGTCGGATTGCATTGCGCTCCTGCAAACAAAGAACAATAACGCACGCTACATTGCATATATATTGCATAGCTGTCCGCTCGACCACGGAATGTGCATATAATAAACACACAAGGCTTAACGAAACAAGATGTCTGACAAAGGTCTGACGTAATTAACTGCAACAAAGACTGTTTACTTCGCACTTGTTCTGTTTAATGCTAGGACAAATGTTTCTCAACAAAGATTTAAAAAACGAAAAACGCACAGCGAAATGTTTGGCAATCTTTGCTTGGCAAGGCAGTTGTCATGGAAACGACAAAAACACGCGCACAGAATTTCACTGGTGTGAAGTCAACGTTCATTACCATAAACGTCATAATTTTCTTGATCAGTCAGATGTTTATCAAAACGTGTGAAACACGAATTTTTATCCAAACATGCTGTATATTTTTATTTATCCGTGGCAAGCCGTCAGATCCTGTAGGACGTCTGGTATTCTAGTTGTATTTACCAACGTAGCTTCTTAGACAACGTAGCTTTGTAGCTTCTCAGAAAATAGACTCATTTCTAGTTTGATATCATCCTCAATCCATGAACGGAAAAAGTTTTCTGGCATATCCTTGATCAATATTGATTATTGAGAGCCATTGTGAACTCCTTATTTAACGAAGAAAACAAAGAAACACACACACACACACAAAACACAGATGATGCGCGAATATGTACTTGATCCAAGAGGTACTTGAGACTTGGCAACAATCAACAACAACAACAACAACAACAACAAATGCATCGCACGCAAAAAACACGCACAAACATCAGAAACCAGGCACATCCAATACCGACTAGCTGACACAGAAAAGAACCATCCCGTAGACAAGATACAAAACAATAACACGACAATATAATTGCATACACAAATGACCCGGATGTCAACCACACTGTGAACTACGGTGGAATGACTAGCTTAGCAGAGCACAAACTACCGCATTGTCTCAATCACACAATTGATCAATTAATTTCACTAATGAATTGCCTATAAAATAACAAATACATGCACACACGTATTATATATTTGTGTATATATATATATATACTGGCCAACAAATAACCGCATCAATAATTATCGCCGAAATAATCACACAAACAATAACAGGCAAAAAATTTCCCATCAAAAACGGCGTGTGAAACAATATAGAACACACATACACACAAAGACACACACACGAACACATACACACAAAGACACACACACACATACACGTGCAGACACACACTAGAGTTCTATGAGATCGTGTAGTCATTGCCCGAGCTGGTACCATCACTAGCGCCTCGTTGACTCTGTCTATCCAGCGAGCACGCGCGCACACGCACTGATCCGCCGTAGGTGCACACTGGCCGTACGTCAGAATTTCGCCGTACGTCAGAATTTCGCCGGACGCACGCCGCCGCCGCAGCCGCCGCCGCCGCTGTGCGTGACAGCACATACTCTCGCAGCATTACGTCGCTGCTGCCGCCCGTCTCCAGCGGAATCGGCTGCCGTCGAAAGTGCTCCAGCATAGCAAACACCGAATCGAACCACAAATGCTGCACACGACATTGCCGCTGCGACGAAACAGTCAGACGCACATGCTTGGCGCGTCCGGCGTGGTTGAATGTCAGCACATAGTCGCCGACGCGCGTCTCCGATTGTCGCACGAGAAACGTGCCGTGTCCGCCGGCCGCCTGCTCCAGTACGAGCGCTCCGGCATCGAGACGACTGAGCGTACCGTGAAACCAGGCGTATTCGCTCATCTCACTGTAGACGTCGCGTGGTAATGACGCAGGCGGCGGCGGCGGCGGTGCTGCTGCTGTAGCAGGAACAGATGCCGACGGAGCGACGGCGGCCGGAACGAGAGCAGCAGAGGCCGCCGTCGCCGTCGAAGCTGCGTCCATCTCGCCGGCACCGGCGTTGACGGACGGCAAAACGGCGCGCAGACAGCTGAGCCAGTGCTGCATTTCGCCGGACGACGGCGCCTCAAGCACCAGCTCGGCCGGCCGCATAGCTCGCACCACAAACGTGTTCTCACGGTCGGGCATCTCCAGTGCCGTTGTCTCGCGCACCTCGAGCATGCAGTCGCATGCCACGCCGGCGAACGAACGGACGGACTGTTGTGGTGGCTGCGACGCCGCCCCAAGTGATGCCGAGTACGTCGAGTGAGCACCGCCCGATGCGGCGAAAATCTCCAGCCGATGACCGGAGCCGCTGTGAACCAGCGCCATGCGACACCGCTGCCACTCGTCCAAATTGTCGCCCGTCAATAGACGGCCGCCTCCCTGATGCACCACGTTGACCAGCAGCTTGACGCACCGGCCCGACTGATCCGGCGAGTTGTGCGACCGCGCCAGCAACTGCCGGCCGCGGCTGAGCGTCTCGCGCTTCAACAAACACAGCCGATTAATCAGCGACGTCGCCGGACGCGAGCCACCGCCGACCGCCGGCGATGTCATCGCATCTCCGGCAGGCCAAAGAGGCTCCTTGCTGTAGCCAATGCTGTCGACTTCTTTAACGGGATTGTCGCACGTGAGACGAGCACCGTGGGCGCTCCGCATCAGCGCACTCTCAAAGTCGCGGCAAAACGTGTGCACGAAGCGATTCATAAACTCATTCTGACAATAGGCCGCCGCCGCCGCCGCCGGGGATGAATCCTTGGTCGAGTCGTGAGTGTGACGCGACGCAATGAACAGTACAAACGCGTCGGCAAACCGCCGCGCCGTCTCGCCGGCATGCTGGTCGCAAAACTGCAAGTGTGACGGATCCATGAATCAATCAACAGAGCTGGTCGCTGGGCAAGACTTCGACAAAGCAGACGGGTCGAGAAAGCGGGAAGCAGCACGGCCGCGGCAACAGCGGAGACCGACTCTGAAAGAGCGCATCATCGGCAGCTAGAGCAGAGGCACTGAACTCTACCACTTCCATACATGCATTCATCATCGAACCGATCGTGTTTGAAGTACGATAAGAGAAAGCACAAATCACCTACGATCAAGACAGTCACACAAGTAGGCTACTACTGAGTGGACCGAGTTGCTTGCAGCACAGATATCAAGGCCAAGCGATGTGGCGTGTTATTAGAACTGCAGCCAATGATGACCAAGCAGAGCTTGACGTCACGAATCATAGGAGTGGGTGAGCCAAACCGCCCCCTAACCCCTGAGAAACTGACTCACCAAACCCCTGGGATTAGATCGAATCCAGGTTGAGAACCACTGAGCTAGAGTGCACTTTTGCAGTCTGGCGCATCCTTGGCTCCCCAGTGAATTCCTAGCGCCCCTTCCTACCCTCCCCCTCTCCCTCCACACACGTATGGAAACAAAGACACAAATGAGTATTTCACAAATAAAACCCAACTTAGTAAACCATTATATTTTTCAACCAATTTCAACCGTTTCAGCAACATGGAATGGTAAATAAACATTCCACCTTAGTAACCTTCATTGTCATTGATTTCCCACTTTCTTCTTCCTCAGCCCCAGATCTTGACCTGCGAGGAAAATGGCCCCAGGGGGACCGGTCACGTCACTGGGACCCACTGCTCTAACTTACCCTCTCTATATCTCTCTTATACATTCATTCATCCATCGATGAACAAACACATTGTTCTGTCACAGTGCTGTCCAACGAGCGGCGGAATGGACTCAGGCACAAAGAAAGGTGAGCAATATAAGACGGCTTAGCAAGATTAGACGCAGAGGCATTTCAACGCAAACGATCGCAGGCATAAAGCACAATGTACAAAAACAACTGTCAATTTTCGACAGCGCAAACAAAAAAGCACCAAAATCAAGCAGACAAACAAATTGAACAAAACAAGACTTTACAAAAATATGTTTGGGCTATCTTGTGTATATGCGCCTTATACGAGGTTTACATTGGCTAAATATGTATCCAGTGTTCCAGCTGATTAACAAACTCGTCATAAATAGCACTGGTGACACGTCCCAAATGAATAAGAACGCATCAGACAGCGCGTAACATTCAATGCGGTGGTATCACGATGCAGGAGTGCAGATCACAGAAAGTGTATCAAACGTCGCACGGATCCGCATCGGACAACAATGATACATTCAATAAGTTAAAGCTATGAAATCCCAAACTAGTGGCCAAGTCTGAGAAAAATACAAATATGCAATTTTGACACCAACTACAAAAGGCTAGATAAAGAACAAACTAAACCAAAGGAAATCAAGTTAAATCATAGATACTAGTTATCCGCAAGATATGCACATGGTGTCATGTAAACAAAGATGTTCCGACTATGAAAAAGTGAAAAGTGCGGTGGTTCAAACGAAAATACCCTAGAAAACACATACCTTGTAACCTTTCCTCCACCAGACAAAGTACCCATACTTAGTAACCTCCCGGTGTGCGAATTCTACAACTTTTCATAACTTTCTCATGATCATAAGGATATTTTTATATTCAGAGCTCCTTATTAATCCAGCCCACACGACAATTGTAAATATATGGGTACACTAACACACTAAGAACGAGCCTTAGAGAATGTCCACCCAACAAGCAAGTAACTACAATGCTTTGCCTTCATTAAAATAAACAAGTTATTCAGTGCGTAACAGAAACTAACCATAACGAACGTCCAAACGGCAAACAACGGAATATGACACGCGAACTGGTCCGTGAAGTCAAACAACTTTCTTCCAAAAATATCCACTGACACCGCTTTTTATTTCATGTTGCACGCGTCTTTACAAAAACATGAATATCATATTAAAAAACTTGAATATCAAGAAAAATATGTTGACTTGATCCTAAAAACGTAATACAAATATAATTTATGAATTTTTTGCAGAGTGGATAAAATACATTTAGCTGATATTACAGTTTGATTGTGTAGCTTGAAGTGGTTATATTGCGGCGAGATAATCGGGCATGATTTTTTTACTCTGGAGTGCTTGTTTAAGCTTTACTCAACTCATTCATTATGCATTATTAATCTCCCTGCTATGACTTCGGAGCGTAATGAAGTCATTGACTTGGACACGCATGCATCACTTATCAGTGGTGAAACCTGGGGTTAGAAACTCACAAAATTGCACGCAACTTGAAAACTGCATTTATAGCTTTCGGCATGGTGTTTTGTTGGCCTTTTTTCCTATTCAACTACTATGTGGTCATAACTTGACATTGCTCTTGGCATGTAAATCGGAGCTTTGTACGAATTGGCGTGTTTCGAGTATCAAGCAAATGCACATATATTCAAGAAGGCCAATGTGTACAACATAGCATGCAGATGGTGCTTAACTCTTGTATATGATATATCATATGCATGCTGATTTCATGCTGCATTTTCCAAACACACGATTTGCATCAAAATCGTGTGTTTGGAAACGAATTGTATACAACTTGTGAATGTCATATGTGGAAGCATAATATCTGATAGCGCAAAAATATTTCATTTGGCTTTTACCCTGTCAGTGATCGTTTTAGCTGTTGAAAATTATCGATGCCCACGCTCCCAAATATTTTTCCTATCTGTGTGATTGATTAGTGAACTGTTGCGGAAATGTGTGTAATTTTTACCACCATTTTACGTTAAATTACATATATCGTATTTTAACATTGGTTTCAGCTTTTATTTACAGATTAATTTCTCTTTAAAGACGGAAACGGAGGTTAAGACGATTAATTAGTTATTTTTACCTAGGTGATTTATCGACTGAGCTGAGCAGACGATTGGGTGAGTGGAATGTGCGCCACACTTCGTCTGTCGGCGATAATCATGGCGCATTTGGCAGCGCGCAATTGACGCGGCTCGTACTGATGTTGTGTCGTCGCCTAAAACAGCCCAATTCGGTGCTGTTTCGAACGCTGGACATTTTTGAGCGGTCAGTCAATGCTATTATAATATAATTACGCATTTAAACACCGCAGTAGAGAAGGCTGTGTTCGCGTGTAATTTTGCGGGGGCAAAGCCTCACGACCCCGGCTGGCACACCGCAGGTCCGGCCGCCACACACAGGTTATCGCAGTCAAGAAACGAACCCAACCGTTTCACCTCGCCAGGGAATCGAACCCTGGACCTCTCGTGCACAGAGCGTGCGTCTTAGCCACTCGGCTACGAGGCGGATACTTCTATTGCTCTTGAGCTAAGTGGAGCTAACGTTATTTCCTTATGCCAATGCACCCAGAACCGATGCGAGGTCTTATGGCCCCCTCACAGGCAATATTCGGGGCCTACATTTTAAATACAGCACGATTATAATAGAGGTACGACTTCGGGAAAATGCCGAGTTACCAGCAGTAAATCGATCTCCTTTGAGCTGGCGACTTTTATGTGCTACTTTACTATATAATTTAATAGCAAGCGTGAGGCAAAGGAGCTCCTCAATTATCGCCCCTCTCCCGGCCTTGGGGGGGGGGGGGGGGTCGAAGTGCGGTTGTCCCGGCTCTAAATGCATCCAGAGATATATAGCTTCATGTGACGTACGTTTCTCCACTGGAAATGTATACAATACGAAACGTTTGTAAAAACAAAAATCTGCCAAAAAATTGAAAGCCACTGTGTGTGTGTATGTGTATGTGTGTGTATATGTGTGTGTATGTGTATATATGTGTGCGTACATGTGTATGTATATGTGTGTGCATGATCGTGTGTGTATGTGTATATGTGTGTGTATGTATGTGGATGTGTGTGTATGTATGTATGGGCGTGTGTTTGTATGGTCGTGTGTGTGTGCATGTGTGTGTGTATGTGTGTGGTGGATGGAAACGTAGTTTCATGGAGTGTCACATGTTGGATCTTCGCGACCACGTGGTTCGTACGGCCAGTGTGGAGAGGCGATGCGACGCCTGGTCACAGCTGATGACACGCATTTCGGCTCAAGTTATGCTGCGCCTGATGTCATGCATGCAGATCGCCTCCAAAATGACGCTGCATTATAAGGTAGCTGCAATGCGCGGTTTTGTTGATGTCAGTTTAATTTTTCATTCACTATTGTCACTCGAGTGCAATACAATACCCGCCACTATTTACCCGCCACTATATACCCGCCACTATTTACCCGCCACTATTTACCCGCCACTATTTACCCGCCATTTTTTACTCCAAGTATAAATTCACATACTTTCTTAACTTTTCATGTTGAAATTGCTGCCAAAAATGGGTTTATTATATTTTGGTGATTACGGTAAAATATACACATTATGTGCATGTAAATTATTTAAAATAATATATATAATAATAGAATAGAAAAATATATTTGTATATATTATAGTACATATTTGCCCTCTCTTTTTTCTTTGTTTTCCTAATTTGTTGTTTTTTCCGTTTCAAAGACTTTAGAAACGTTGAGAAGTAGCAAATACTGGATTGTAATTGTCCTGTATGCTGTATACTAAACGCTGTTGGATGAGTACTTTAGCTGAACCTATATTCGGTTGTTGAATTAAATCCATTTCAAAATCATCAATACTCAATTATAGGAATCATTTATCAATAGGGATTTATTATTGAGAAATCATATTAATTTTGAACTTGTAACCGAATGCCGAAATCAAATGCGAATTTTATCAAATAATTAGTACAAATATATAATAAAATAAATAAAATAAAATAAATAATAATAATAATAAATAAAATAATAATAATAAAATGGTTTTATCAAATAATGATTAGTTCGAGTAATGAGTACATGTACTCGTTTATTTATCGCGTATACCGGCAGATTATCACCACTAAGAAGACCAAGATGATCTTGTCACAGGCCAATCATTGCTACTCGCTCGAGAGTATCGTCAACTCTGAGTTGCGAGTGCTGAAAACTCTGCAGTTCAAGGTGTGACTGCTAAAATTTATAACCTCTGTGTCTTTCTGTTTAACAAATACACAATGATTCAATTGAAACAGCTCGAACAATTCCATATTAATTTGAGGGCAACTTGTTTCTATTATTTCAGTGTGTGAGTGTTTTTTTTCAAATTAAATCTAAATACCCCAAAACTCTCACATATTAACTGTGTATTTTCTTGTCTGGTTGCGCGCGTGTATGTGTCTGTTTTTAGCTGTGTTTGTGTGTGTGTGTGCATTTTGAAGTAATTTTAAGAATTTTCTTAAGATAACACAGATAGCTGAAGATAGTAACCTTACATTGGCATGTCTGTGTGTCTGTGTGTGCGTACATGCGTGTTTGTATGTATGTGAGCTTACGCTCGGACTGTCCTGTCTCTTTCCCACTCAGTATCCAATTTATGCCTGAACTCTCCTCCAGTTTTGACCTCTACGATAGTCAAATTGTGCCATTTATTCCAAACATCAATTCGCTTGAAATGAAAACTGTTTTTCTTTATATCTGTTTTGCACCGAGATTTTCTGAGCTTCTTGTTGTGTCCCCTTCCTTTATCCTGCTTTATCAGTCCCATTTGTGTGTGTGTGTGTGTGTGTGTGTCTGTCTGCATGTTTATCTACAGGTGAGCGATCCAACCGAGCTGGATTTTGTCGAGCTATTTGTTACATGCCCGGCCTGTTGCCATGACAACGCGTCGGCCGCCGTTTCGGCGTCGCCTTGGCAACCGACGCCGTTGCCAAGCAACAACAACGTTGGCAACCAACATGCCTGTGTATGGCGACAGCTGTTAGCAACGGCTACTCGTTTACTATGCTGCGTTCGTGTGAATCGCAATCGCGTGTACGCGCGTTTGTTGAGCAATTTCGGCGGTGCGGGCATTTGTGGCGCGCCTGCGGCCGATTCGGCGCGGCGCGGCATACTCAACAGTGTGTGCGCCGATCGTGAAGCGCTGGCGGCGTCTGTGGTGGCGGCTGCCGCTGCGCTACAACTGTCGCATGCCCAGGCCGACGTTCTAACAGCACAGCTGGCGACAGCGAGTCGTGTAGACGTGCACGATTTGCTGGACTTCAGCGAGGCCGTGCTGCGAGACACGCTGCAACTACACGCTGCTACACAGGAGTAGTACTAGTGTGTGTGTGTGTGTATGTGTGTGTGTGTGTAATGTGATTGATGTAATGTATATAGTGTATGTAATGCAATGTGTGTAATGTATGTAATTTATAGAATGTGTATGTGTGTGTGTGTGTGTCAATGTTTGTGTCAGTGTGTATATGTGTGTGTCAGTGTATGCTTGTGTGGGTGTGTGTGTGTGTGTTAATGTATGTGTGCTTGTGTGTGTGTGTGTGTGTGTGTGTGTGTGTGTGTGTATGTATGTATGTGTGTTTGTATATGTCGGTGTGTGTGTGGGTGTGTGTGTGTGTCAGTGTATGTTTGTGTATGTGTGTGTGTGTGTGTGTTTTTTTTCAGCGTGTATGTGTATGTTTGTGTGTGTCAGTGTGTGTATGTAGTTATGTGTATGTATGTGTGTGTGACAGTGTGTATGTGTATGTGTGTCAGTGTATGTTTGTGTGTGTGTATGTATTTATGTATGTATGTGTGTGTGTTTAGTCACGGGTATGTTATTAATTTTCTCATGAAGACTCAATCAAATAGTTGTGTGTATTTTGAAGCTGAAAATGGAGGATCTCGTTGTTGTTAGGCTCGTGCGTACTTTCTGTGCATAATGTGTTTATTGTTTGTGAATGATGATGTAGTTTAGTAATTTATTGTGATTTATATATATTTAATTGTGCTTTTCCTTTCAACCGGCTCATATTCAAGTGGTATTTCTATTTTTTCTTAATCGAAATTGTTTATGGTTTATTTCGTTGGTTCATCAATTATGGTGAGTTTAATTTAGTGTTTTTCTTTAGTTCACTGGTATTTCTCAAGTATTTCTGCTTGTGTGCAATTTTGAAAGTTCATTTGAAAAAGTTAAATTCTATATGATTTGATTTTTCGGTGTATTCCAACATTATACTTTTGGTATTGTTATTTCATTATTTTTTGTCCTTCAACTGATTAATTAATTTATTTATGTGCGCAGTTGCAATTGAGTGCACGTTATTTCAATTTGACATTGATTATACTGCTTGAAAATTGCAGGAAAAAGTGATATAGAAACTATTATAGTTCCTGGTATAGTTATTTATTATAGTTCCTGGTAACAAATATTTACCGTTGGTGTTGTGCGTTCGAATCTCGTCGTTGGCTGTGTTTTTCGCCGTAGTTGTATAGTTATGGCTGTGATGAAATGTGTTATTGTATGTTGAATTTGTTGTTTGTTAACGTTGTTATTTTGTTGTTGCCCATATTATTGCTTGTTTATTCCTAAATGAATATATATTTCACGCTGTTATTGTTGTTTTTTCGTAATTAGTTCTAAATTTAACAGATTGGTTTTCGATATTGAATTAATCAGTAATTTTGATTTGCTGAATTCGATTTTCAAATGTATTGTTTTTTTCAGAGTAGGCTCTCTCATTGTGGATAATTATTTTATTTGCATTTGCCTACCATGCAGAATGGTGAGCACCTCGCGGCACTGCTCCCCCGCTCTTTCTTGTATTCTCTCGGCCTCTGCCTCAATTTTGTCGCGATATTCAGCGCTGCCAATTTGTGCCAAATTGATGGTTACGTTGTGTTTGGCAGCCCTACAAGCTGTCTCCATGCAGCACGCGGCTACCTGGCAACACCAGTCACAACACTGTACTCCAAATACAAGAAAACCCCGTAATATAAGAGAATATTTCTTCAGGCCCGTCTGCTATAATTTACCAGTAATTTTTCCCGGATATATAAGAGATTTCTCTCATATCCGGAGCACAAAATGTGACTAACGTCAAAATGAAACTAATCAATTTCGAAATTTGATTAATAATTTGGTCAGCGACATTTTGAATTTGAAATGTCAATTTTTAGCGGTGTCGTTTTAGTGGACGATCTTTGTGCTGGTAAAATCAGAGAGAAATGGGTGTAATTGACTCAGGAACTTGACGAGGACTTGAGTTTGCTGTGACTGTTGAATTTTTCAGTAAACATTTTTTAGTCTTCCTGCGAAAGTTTCATCACTCAGTCAAAGGTCCTTGGGGATTCCCGTCAATGTTCTTTATGTCTTCAAGTGGGAGGACGTTTGATTTTCTAGGCAAAGGCTGTGCGAAATATTGAGCGAAGGTTTTTTGGGTCTTTCGGTGAAGGCTCTTTGGATGTTTTAGCGAAGGTTTTTTGGGGGTTCCTGGGTGAATTATCCACTGTTTTCAGTGAAATTTCTTTGAATCTTTGAGTGAGCAGATTGAAGGAATCGAAACAGGGTCTGCAGATCTAGAAATACAATCATATCTAGATCCAGAGATGGAATCTAGAGATCTGCAGATCTAGATATCGAATATACAGATCTAGTATCTGCAGATCTAGAGATCGAATCTAGAGATCTAGGATCTGCAGGTCTAGATATCTAGGATATGCAGATCTAGAGATCTAGGATATGCAGATCTAGAGATCGAATCTAGAGATCTAGGATCTGCAGGTCTAGAGATCGAATCTAGAGATCTAGGATATGCAGATCTAGAGATCGAATCTAGTGATCTGCAGATCTAGAGATGGAATCAAAAGATCTAGGATCTACAGATTCAAGTTACCTGAAGATCAGAGAGTGCGTTCGGGTTGGCTATTAGTGCGAGACGCTGCAGGTTGGGCCAAAGGCGGTCGATTTGTCTCATAAGCTCCATAGGTGCCTCAATTGTCGATACTAGCGCCCTCTCGACGGCATCTGCGTGAAACTGTTGCTCTTCGGCGGTGGTTTTGGGCAGACGCGAAGCCTTCTGCGCGCAAATAATGATATTTGCACTTAAAACGATACCTCTGTGAGTGTGAGGCTTTATCTTTGTGCTCATATGTAGGTTGTTCTGTGGAAACATTTCCACTGATATACTGCGCTAGATGTTTTTATTCATATAGTCAGTTTATGAAATCAAGTTTTCTGAATGTCATATAAATTTTTTTGTTCGGAACCTAATGATAATTTAGCGACGTTTAAGTTCTGTCTAATTCGCTTGGCCACACAAGACGTACTGCATTACCATGAAGTTGTTGAAGGCCTCGGTGTCAGCGTCCACCATCGGCAGGATCTGATCCACTCCGTGATGTAGCGGAGGAATTATTTGTCTCATCTCCGCGTCCAAATGTTCCCACTGACGTTTTCCATAGGTGAGCTTTCCTACCATGCTTGCTAAAGCGACTCCCTGTTGTAACATGTGGATGAAATTCTCAGTTTTATCGACATACAACAACAGTAACATCGGTTTCGAAATCGATACTTTTTCAATATATACTAAATCATGTTACAAAAACGTGCTGCTTAGACTAATGTTTCTCAACGTGAGTCATACGGACCCATTGGACGTCATGGGATCTTTTAAGAGGCCACAGGACCGGAATTAAAAAATGGGGATCATCATGTCTTCCCAGAGACTACAAATTTTTTGGTTTGAATCAGTTTATTCCTTTGTCTGTCTTGTTTGCTAATAGTCACTGACGTATATGAGCTCTGGAGAAGTGGCGTCGCGATAATCCATGTGCGTATATGGGGTGACAAGGACTTTTAGGGGGTCATTGACTGTTTCTGAGGGGCCACAAAGACGCGATTTGTGTGTAAGAGGGAAATTACAGGAAAATGATTGAGAACCACTGGCAATGAGCTATTTTTACTAGAAATCGAGCAGTTTTTTTCTGGTGATTTTCATGCATGCTATTTGTACGTACCAGCGCCCCGCATAGAGCTGCCACTGATCCGCCTCCTGGAGTGGGCGTGCGATCTGCCACCTGGCGGACAAAATCTGAAACACTTAGAGAGACCAAACGTCCCTCGCTTGACTCCGGCAGACAATATTCTATTATTCTCTTCCTGCAAAAAAGAAAAAAAAATACAGCATGAATTTGCTGAGAAAGCACTTACTATTTCACATTAAATATTATATAAAAAAGGTTGAATTAAAAAGTATTAATAAGTGGCATAATTGGACAAATTAATTTAAAAATAAAAATTGATATCAATATAGCTAAATATAAAATTAAATAGCTTGTGGGTGATTATTTAGGAAATATATCGGAGGTAATCAACAGAGTACAACATCAAATATTCTCTCTGGCGCGCAAAGGTAGAAATGAATGCAAAAATTCACAATTAAATTAACATCTCTAAAATGATAAATAAAAATGAGGTTTATTTGAAAAAAACAGGTAGCTATATTATATCACATAGGTAAATACAGTTTCACGAATATAGTGTAAATAAATAAATTTGCAAAAAACCAACATATTTATGCATACACAATATATTTTTGTAAAAATAATATTAATTCAAGCTCAGTTTGTTTTACATTATATTTTATATTTATTTGATGTTGTCATTTAGAAATACTCTAAATATTTGCAAGATATATTGTAATGCGTATTATGCTGATCTGATAATTATTAATCGTCAGTTCGTCTTTGTATCGCTCAATGCAGACATTGTCTATTTTCCTTGTCCTTTTTATTGTCTTTTTCTTGTCTTTTTCTTGTCTTTTTCTTGTCTTTTTCTTGTCTTTTTCTTGTCTTTTTCTTGTCTTTCTCTTGTCTTTTTCTTGTCTTTTTCTTGTCTTTCTCTTGTCTTTTTCATGTCTTTTTCTTGTCTTTTTCTGGTCTTTTTCTTGTCTTTTTTTCTACACTTCCACACACACTCAAACATGTGAGCATGTGTGTAATATACTCACTCCGGAATGAAGGGACTAATTGAGCTGAGGCCCAGGCGTTCTATTGCCAAGCGCACTTTTTGTTTTTCTTCCAGAATAAAAAGGTTTTCCTTGAGCAGTGATACAAAAAACAGATAACGATTTAACAGAAATATGTTTGAATTACAGTATAAATTTATCTACACAGATGTATACTTTTTTCCCTACGAAATTCATGAATGCTTTTCTGAATAAAAATTATAGGAAATGTTTTTGTGTTCTTAGAAGTAATATTTGATATTTATGAAATAACTAACTACAAATTGATACTACAAAACATCGCATTGAAATATGCATTTGTAAATCAAAAAATTTTAACCTTTATTATTAACCTTCTTGATGTAGTATTCTGCTGCTTGCAGAATCGCCTGCAGAGGCACAAGTCCGACAATTTCTGATCCGGCCACTGCAAGACTCAACTCCGTGGCGTCTTTTTTACACTTTACACACACACACAAACACACGCACACACACACACACACAGATATTACACAGATGTTTACACACAGACTTCTGCGATTTATGTCAATTCTGTCAAAAATCAGATACTACAGAATTCCACGCAATAAAGCTCACGTTTCGGCAGTTCTAATAATCAGCTGAAAAAATAAGAAATTATCAAGTAAATAATAGAACATAAGCCGCAGTATATGATAGAAGATTACGTGCAAATCGTTAGCTTCAAAACGATACTGGAAATTTTTGAAAAATAACAACTAATAACTATATACTAATTATAAGCGTGAAATTAGGCTTGAATTATCCCAGCTTTGAATTTCCAGCATATCTGAAACAATCTCGCTTTGACACTTTCAGTAAACAAGAGTTGTACGTGGTAGATATTTGTACCTCCTCGAATGCCACGTGAATGGGAGTGGTGAGAAAGTCTGTGAGATTTATGGAGACTTGTGCCAGCGAGGCTTCTTCCAGGAACCATCCAATAGCTCGACAATGAGAGAGACGACCTGGTTGAGCTTCTCCGCGTCCTTGCTCGCGAATGTTCAGGGCTATTCTACATCGATATATTCAACAAAATATTAACCTTTATCTTCCCAGTGTTCCCATTTGGGATCAATCATTTTATGGAAGATTTTCTCCCGACATATTCATTTGATTTAAATAATAAGACCACCATCGGAAAGAGCAAGAGATTGGCTCTTAGGAAGTATAATTCAATTATAATTTTTTCTATTTTGCACAGCACGGCACTCATCCAAACTTTACCTATTTTTCACAAATGGTGTAGTGTGTCGTTTAGCAGCTGCAAACAGTTAGTATAAATTTGATTAAATTTGTTTTTTTTCAAATTAGCAGCCGTAGTGAAGTCCTAAGGAAGAAACAAATATGAATAACAATATAATCCAATTAAAAATCAGACAGTGAGCGGGGTTGCAAAGTAAAATTGAGACGAATTGTTTGGAACAATTGTAGTTGTAACAGTGGCGGACCCAGAGTGCAAACTTAGGGGGGTTAAATTGTGTATGAGTGACTGGGTATTGTGTGAAGGTCATGTGTGTGGGTGCATTTTCAATGATATATACACACACATTTACACACACACACACACACACACACACACACACACACACACACACACACACACACACACACACAATAATGTGCGAATATGGTTTGCGATAATGCTTATATCAACAAATTCTACAGAAGTATGTTTTTTTCTTGCCCTCTCTTAGTGAAGCTCTTGGTTATAAGGAGTTGATGGAAATATTTTTGGGGGGGCCTTCAGCCTCTGAGCCCCTCTTCTGGATCCGCCGGTGCATTAGTTGTTATAGTTATGTATTTATAAACACACACACAAAACATATATTTCATCCCCGTTATGTTTTAGTTTTATGATTATAATACATTTGTTTTTCTGATTTGTGTATGGTTAAGGTGCTTGGGTATGCAGTCATGCCACTTATACCATTTGTGCATATCGACATCTCTCGGTTAATTGAGTTTAATATAATGATAATATTAATTATTATTATTATTATTTGGTAGAATTTTGTTGAATTCTTGAAATTCTTGAATTATTGATTTGCGAGAAATTTTCGTTCCTGCTGGTGTTCAAGCACAGTTGAAGGTAATATATTAATGATATCATAAAGCAATGTCAACCACTGTGATACTGTGTGTGTGTGTGTGTGTGTGTGCGTGTGTGTGTGTGTGTGTGCGTGCGTGTGTGTGTGTGTGTGTATGTGTGTGTGCGTGCGTCTGTGTTCTGCCTGTATTGTATTGTGTTGCTTTGTAAATACGAAACATACATTTTAACATACATGTGATTGTACATGAATGTATGCGGTGTGTAATGTTTATATCAGCGCAAATGAGACATGATGTGTGTATTGCGCTTTACAAATAACTCAATAAATGAAATGTGTGTGTGTGTATGTGGGGTTATTGACCTGTGGGCTTGCTCTTTGGTGCCCAGAACGTTGACATTGTATGCAATCAAAAAGTTGCGCACTCCACAAGCGGTTGCACCCCAACGCGCTACAAAACGGTCTTGGCCGTAATCAGGCTTCCATTCTTCGCTAGCCAATCTTGATGGCAAGGATTCATATTCCCCGGTGCGCACCTGAGGAAGAGTGCTCCTGTGAGGCTGGCTAGCAGCCGCGCCGTACATGTAAACAGGAACTTGTAATTCCTCAGCCAACAGTCGAGCGAATCTGTCGGATGTTCGGTGAAAATTAACAAACAACAGATCGTGTGTGAATTTCTAGCATTCAAAATCAATCGCTAGTCACACGCAAAATACGAGTGGAAACATATATTAGAAGGAATAATTCTTAAGCGTTTTTTCAACTTAAAAATATATGCATAAATGAAACGCGTTCATAAACTATTTCATGTCATTTGCTAGAAAAAATTTTGCTCTAGTATATGGTATGTTTTTATTTGCTGAAACACTAAATATTATCTCTTTAATACATTATATTTGTATATTTCTACCATCGGAGCTCTATAAGAAGCTCTATAAGAAGCTATAGGAAGCTCTATAAGAAGTTGGCATCAGTTTATAGAGGTCTCAAGAGTGCAGGAAGTTGTTGTTATGCAATAATCATGCACTGATTGAGCTTCATATCTCATTATCTCCCGGTTATCTCATATGATATTGCTTAAAAATGACCATATTATGTTGTTTTTTGGTCTATATTAACACAGATTTAATCATCAGGCTATATTTATTGGGAACA
This sequence comes from Sacculina carcini, assembly GCA_916048095.2. Lineage (NCBI taxonomy): Eukaryota > Metazoa > Arthropoda > Thecostraca > Sacculinidae > Sacculina > Sacculina carcini. The sequence continues at coordinate 7,462,013 of OU696579.1, read as the reverse complement.
TCTCCTTGATATAAAAAAATTATTTAGAAAAAAAATGATTTAAACTAATTGATATGCAAGTTTGAAAATGTCAAAGCTGTACTCAATATTATATCCGCTATCCCTCTATCTTTTCTCCCTCTCTATACTGTTTTTGTCAAAAATCAGAAAGCGCTGAGTAAAAAAGGATATAATTTGGGAATTTACGTGCACCAAATAAAGTGCGCTCATGCCAGCGTTTCACCTCACACCAATTTCAATTAGCACCTTGCAAAAACAACGCAGGTTGCATCTCAAGGAGTTTGTATGCTTGAGATGCAATCCACCTGAGCTGACGGTGTACCTCCAGATTTACTGGACATACTTTTGCTCAAAAAAATTTGGTGTGTGTGCGCGTATGTGTGTGTATGTGTATGTATGTGAGTGTGTGTGTGTGTTTGCCTGTGAGCACATTCCACACATTCTTCAACTGTGACATTGCGAACAGGAATAAACGGGCATACATCCAGAGCTCCCATTCGTGGATGCTCACCTGAGTAATGCACAAAGCTCTAATTAGATCTTATAATTTGTCTTTTCTTCAAAAATGAAGTCAATAATTTGTGCCTAATCAATAGATAATAGTTTTTTCTATAGAGAAATTAAATCATGGCTGCTATTTTTTGGTATCCAACACAGATATTCCATGGATACGCTAGATACACATGATATTTGCTATCTCTTTCACTATAGTATTCATTTATCTTAGTGAATTTTCTCAAATGAATTAAAAAATATTTTACAAGAACACAAATAATGAAAATTTGTATCCAATTGAATAAAATACTACTTAATACACTACTATTTCCAAAAAAATATCTACCTGAATAACTCATTATCAAATATATTTAAATATTATTTAATTTTTATTAATAATGACTTTATTAAATGTATATTTATTCTGTTTTAGATCGGCTTTGATGCGGTTGATTTCAAATATTGCCTTTGTGTTGGGTCATATCGATCAGTGAGTATGCGATCTTGGCTGCATCGAGGGCCGCATGGATCACAGACTGAGGATCTCCCACGAACGTGATCACGGTCCTGTTGGTCGATACACCGGGATCTACGTCCAATAAGGTAGCACCAGACGTTTCTTCAATGGTCTTTGCTATCAAATTGATAATCTGTGGTGAACGAACACAAAAAGAAGATATAAAATTGTTGCATATTCTAGATCAGTGGTTCTTAACCTTTTTTCTCACTGATTCCTCACTTCTTAATAAGATCCATCTCATCATTTTCCACACAACACAGCGCTGATAAATAAAATTAATTCAGTTGTTACATCAAAGTAAATGCCAAGAGGTTATTAGAAACAAAAATATACGATTTTGAATGGATAAAAACACACATAGTTGTCCTGTTCTATTCGACCTTTAGCTTCCCACTTGACAACTCTTCCATTCCTCACCAGTAGGGAATTCCCCACAGGTTAAGAACTTTTGCTCTAGTGATCAAGGTACATGGAGATTGCAGTTAGACCATTTATAGCTATGACGTTCCTCCCATTCCATCCTGTTTATTGATGTTTTTCAAATGATCCCTACTGTGAAACAATGAGTAAATTGTAAAAACAATTATGTGAAGTGAAAATATACCGTGAAATGTGAATATTCACACTGTAAAATATTTATCGTTTTTGTGAAGTAAACATTTTCGCATTAATTTAGTTGTGTGCAGCCTGTGGAAAATTCTTTTCTCAATTTCATTCTTCAATTCTTAACTGTATCTTGGGCGGGCAAGTGGTGAATTAAAAGTCGGACACAACGACAAATGTGTGCTTTCAAAATTCGTTTATTTTTGTTTTAAGTGATTTTCAAGTTTTTGACGTTCAATTTGATAAGACAACTGTATTCATTAGATTTTACAGCTGTTGTGTGGAAACTGAAGACTTGGCTCATTAATTAGTGGGGAATCAGAAAAAACTGTTACACTTCACTCTCATAAAGTGATGGATAAAGGTACAAACACTGAAGTTTAATTTTCAAATGGCAACTTCTAATTTCGAAACTTTTTATCCTGTCAAATTATATTTGGGAAATATTTATACAATTCAATGAGGAAAATTCACCAGGAATACTGCGTAGAAAAGAGATAGCTGAAGTGATAAATGCTAGATTTGATCATACAACGTGATCATTGCACCTGCATTGCATAGCTCAATTGCAGAGCATTGCAGGACTCAACAAACCTGTTATTGTAGCACGTACTTAGTGGATTACTTCCCTGACCCAGTATTGCAAAGTGTAAGATATGATATTTGCAATTGACAAAGAATAAAGGATTAACGCTATCTAAACAAGTCTATTACAAAGGTAATTCCTCAAGGAAAAAAACTTTGGGAGTCAGACAGAACTGTTTATTCTTGCAGTTAAATACGGTATTTATAATGGTAATTAATTCACATCTTGGGATCACGGTGATTTGATTTGCAAATGAGGAAGAGACACGATTAATTAATAAGAAGAAATGCACAATATATCTATTATATTTTAAAATACACGTAATATATAAGAATACGGCTTTATTGATCTATTTTTTATCTGTTTATTTTTATTTATTTATTTATTAATAATTCTTTTTATATATACTTAATAATTCATGTTTATTGTTGGTTGTTATTTATTGAGGAGTGTGGGCGGATTGTGACATTATGGAATGTTATCAGATGTATCATTTATTGTTATTTATTTATTATTTTCTTTTCGAACTCTCTTCTCTCTGGAATTATTTACTCTTTAACTCTCTTTCTCTCTACATCTTTTGGTCAGCTTCCAGTACATGAGGCCACCGCACAGGGTGGTAATAGTGCACTTGAACTAATCCCCCATGCTACTGGATTAATTATAATAATAATAACAAAAACACAATATACGATCAAAATTACCCACCTTTTGATCTCGACCTTCGGAAAAATTCGGCACGCATTCGACTATTTTGTCCATAATGTTGCAATTTCTGTCACGAGCGCGTGCAAATGTTGATCCTGCAACTGCGGAAATGACACTAGCAATATTGCTAGCAATGTGTTCTTGTGGCAACGCTAGAAAAACCAACTTGCTGATGTAGTAGTGTGTGTATAGCTGACAATATACAGATGTTGTGTGTTGATCTAGTTGTGTATTTGTTGAATAAACATGTGCATCGCTGAGTCGTGTGATTGTGTCAGTATACTGTATGTGACAAATACGAGTATAGAACAGATGGTGTTTGTGTAAACATCCTTCATGTAAAGCAGTGGTTCCCAACCGTTTTTTGCTGCTGAATTTCTCAGAAATGTATATTCTGAGCTCAAACTTTTTGCATTGTATTTTTGTTGTTCGGCGACAAATATATATGCCAACTCATACTGAATTATACCAGAAAGAGTTGAATTATTTTGTTTGAAAAACAGATAATTATGCACAAAAAACGGTCAGACATATAGACAGGGAAAATTTGAGTGTATAATTTTAAAACAGCAATTGTTATACGTATTAATTGTTTAATTTTTAGTTGATCATTTGCAGGCCAATTTTTGTTCAATTTGAGTGTAATTTTTGTCACATAAAAATTAAGATATATGATAGATAAGATACTTAGATACTGATGCCAATCAAAAACTTAAATACACTCACAGAATTGAGCATGTACTTAATTCATAAAATTGCATAAGCCTAATTTAACCCTCTAGAACCCATGCTACACATATGTTACATTTGTTTCAAAAGTTGTTTCAAGAGTATAACACATTAAAGAATAATAACACTAAAAATTGTACCACCAAAACCCAGAGTAACCCCAGTTAAACATAAAAATCACATATATTGAGCAAATACGCCACTACAACTTGCTGAGGGATGGAGGGAAACAGCTGATGCACAGGATACAGGGACCTTGGCTTCTGGAGGGTTAAAACGACGATTTTTAATCAATTTTCATGTTTATATTTTATTGAATTTCTTGTTGCTAATTTCTTTCACATGGGAAATATCGTCTCTTTTGTGTACACCCAACAATAATTGCTTATTCATGTTCGTAAATCATAATTTGCACTGTCTTGACACATTCGCCACTCCGTGAATGTGTGCTGTTGGCCATGGGCGTAGATCCTTGGGGGTATGGAGGGTAATATACCCCTCGACCAATTGGCTGGCTGGTATGAATGTGCAATCATACCCCCCGATAATTCTGCTGAGTTCAGTTCACATTGGGTATATTGTCATCAAAATCAGCACAGCAAAAAAGTAACAATACACAACAAATGTGTGTTTGTTAGTGTATGCAATTATATGCAGAATACTTTTCATTGAGGTATGTGTGTTGTAATTGAATAGGCCGAAAATAGTTGAGGGTCTCATGCAATTGGCCAACTGAGTCAACTTTGAACAATATGATACATGATGACTGTCATCCCCCACCCCGAGCCTCGACACAAATCCACACTCTTGGTACTGTCCGCGTTGCCTTATCTGCTTGGCGGACACAAATTGGATGTCACTTGCTGATGTGATCTCAGAAGATGCTGTTCTCTTGTCTCGTGCAGCATCACTCAATGAGAAGTTCCGTTAGTCGCGCCTGACCCAAGCCGACACGCGGATCATCCTGTTTGGCATCGCTATATTTGTGTCGTGCCATTGCAGTCTTACTGAGGTCAGGTCAATGTACGTATGTATGCGCGTGTGTGTGTGTATGTCTTGTTCAAATTCGCTCTCCTCATGGGCTGTTTGACCGGTATATGTGTGTGTGTGTGTGTATATATATAGCTTCACATGAAGTTATTCATTCCGGTCGTGTTGGCAAAGATCGCCGCAGAAAGCTGGTGTGTCAAAAATTGGCGAAAATTGCTAGGAAAAATATTGATCTTAGTAAGTGTGATGGACTGTAGTAGAATGTTTTTGCTATTGTGCTTGATTTATGCATCACATCAGGTAAGCTCAAACACATGCCCGGTTTCGATTGTCATTTTATATCAGACAATTATCCTAGATTATATTTTGCTTATGCCTATAAATGAACAGAAATCGCGAAGTTGGTAAATATAAAATTAGAAAAGTTCTGCTCTTATTTCAAATAATGCTTTTAGAATATAATATAATTAGAATTATTTATTAAATTTTGACGTTTTTTTGTAGCCTTTGTTTATATATTTCTGTATTCAATTAATCGTATATTAAAAAAATTCACCCTATTTATAATCTTATTTGCAAATTAGTAGAGTGTGAAGGTGAAAAATATTTCCAAATTATTTTCAATGAGTTTGAAATGTATCAATTTAAAAAAAATCATGTCATATAACAATGTTTAATTCGAAAAAAATGTAAAGTAAATATTAAAAGGTCTAAAAATATGTTGATGGAATTTTACTATACAAATACACATTTGAGCCAAAAGCTCATGATCACTGTGATGTTTGTAGGATATTGAAATTGTGCGATTTTCCAAATTTGCCCCTCAGAACGGTCGTCCGCTTCATCCCTGGATGACCGAACGTCTGCTAACCATGAGTCCCACATTGTTCCGACATCGAATGTTCGACAGTAACGCCTTGGCGGCCTCTTTGGGTGAGCGACTACACAATCTGACCACCGATTCTTCGCTGCGTCCTGGTGTGAGAGCCGAAAAGAGCTTCCAGTTCAGCTTCACGTCTCCAAGCGGGCAGAATCCATACGATACCAATTTCGAGTGGCACACCTACTACGCTCGACCGTCCAAAGACCAAGAGCTGGTGCATTTCTTCTGTTCAAAGTTTGAGCTCGGCAAGGAGGAGTTGATGGTGGTGTCGATGATTGGACAAAATGTCGCCATTTTCCTGCACACAGATGCACCTCCCGATGTGAAGTACGCAGGAATCGTTGCCGTCAAGCTGCGAACAAACGGCAAAGCCAACGTTCGTTGTCACATGGAAGCGGAAACACTGAACGCCAGCACAGCTCAGCCCTCAGAAGGCAATCAAACCACAACCGCTACATCGACAAGTGTTGGCGCAGAGCAGACCACCTCTGTTTCGTCCAGTAATGGCTCGATGACTACCGAGGGCGGATCAGAAGTGACATCTCCAGTGACGACCACAACTGAAGCTGCGACATCAACTGAGATGCCTTCGGAGTCAACCACGGTTGGGACAGCTGAGAACACAACCGAGCCACCCACTACCACTACTGAGACGCCAGAGCAGATTGAATGCGGAAAAAGAAAGATTGACACGAAAGTGGTCGGTGGAGAGTCTGCTGAGAAAGGAGCATATCCATGGCAATGCGCGTTCGCTCACAAGCTGGTTGGACTTCCCTTCTGCGGCTGTTCAATTATTAGTGAGACGTTTGTGGTGTCGGCAGCGCACTGCGTACGAAGCATCGAATTAGCAAATCTGACAATTCTGGTGGCCAAACACAAATTTCACGCGGACGAAAATCAGAAATTGTTCGAGGCCGAAAAGATTATTGTTCATCCAGGCTACAGCGAAGACAATTTGACCAACGACATCTCCTTGATCCAGCTGAAGAGCAGTCTTCGACACTTGATGCTGGCCGAGGATGGACTTGTGGCACCCATTTGCCTGCCCGACTTCGAGTGCGAAAGCTATTCGGGCAACGGATGTTTGATGGACGAGAAATACATTGTGGCCGGATGGGGCAGGACCGCTGAGATGGGACAACAGCCTGTCTTACTTCAGCACGTTACGCTCGGCAGCGTGCCCAACTGTAAGTGCCGTCACGATTACTACAACTTCGGCTACAACGTCACCGACCAAATGCTGTGTGCAGGCGAGGAAGAAGGTGGTAAAGACAGTTGTCAAGGAGATAGCGGGGGTCCTCTGATGTGGCAGCAGCACGAAAATGAACCGTTTATTCTTGTGGGAGTGGTGAGTTTCGGAATTGGCTGTGCCCGCGAAGAATTTCCCGGGGTATACACACGAGTATCGTCCTACGTGTCGTGGATCACGGAGGAAATCAACCGAAACGCAACTGCAAGCTAAAACTGGCGCTATTGTTGTTGTCGAAGATGAAACTCGAGAGCCGCCAAATAGATGCAGTAATTTTGCGCATTATTTCTAAGCATTTGTTTTGCATGTATGCGTGAATTTACCAAATGTACTAGACAGACAACGAACAATTATGATTTTTAATTATGTGTTCAGCGTTTTATATATTCATGACATGCTGTTTGGTGATTAAATAAATTTAACGCAACCGTAACGTGCTCTACTGTGTCAATAAAACATATGTTTATTACTGGTTTCATTGTAATGTTTATAATTATAATGGTATAATTGTTAGTATAATAAAATTGATATGAATGCCGATAATCATATACCATGATGAATATTAATTACAACATTAATTATCTTCATTTACTGTGCAATGACAACAATAAAATGTGTTTTTTAATAAAAATATTATACAATATACTAGCAATTCATCAAATTTATTTAGCATGCGGGCTTTTCCATTTGTGTATGGAAAACGTAGGACCATATCAAGTTACAGGGGCTGGAAAATCTAAAAAATCATCACTCATAAAATCAAATATCTACTGTAGTCACACGCCAGAATTGGAAAACCAATATTTCTCTCCATACAAACACACAGGTGCGATAATTTTTGTGAAATTTTTTAGCAAACGCATGTCTTTCCTATGCCGTATATTTTTAATGGACAAATTGTGCGTAATGCTCTTAAAGGAACTTGAAGTTGTATGAAAAAATACTGAATAAAAAAATTTCTATAACATTTTATTGCTAACATTTCTTCAAGGGGGTGCCAAAACTGACAGCTGATTTCAAAAAAGGATGCCAACACACTGTAAAAGTTTGAGAACCACTGGCTTAGGACAATTTAATTCATTAGTTTGTGCACACACACACACACACACACACACACACACACACGGATGTAATAAGAACAAAACTTTGTGGACGTCTAACTCTGATAAACTTAGCAAAACTAATTCTCAAAATCAGTTGGCCAATATTTTGACGGCGTAGCATAAACTTTGACCCACGTGTTGTATGCTGTGTGTGTGTGTGTGTGTGCGTGCGTGTGTGTGTCAGTGTGTGTGTGTGTCAATGTGTGTATGTGTGTGTGTCAGTGTATGTGTATATGTGTGTGTGTGTAAATTGAATTAGTTGAGATTGCAACTCACTTTGACACCCGTACATAGCTACGTATGTGTGTGTGTGTGTGTGTGTGTGTGTGTGTGCGTGTGTGTGTGTGCTGAATGTATAATGTCTGATCTCAGCAATACGTGTTGCAAAAAATCACACACACACACACACACACACACACACTGTCGCCGAGTTCTGTGTGTTGTGAGGGCTGAATCAATTTTGTTGGCCAAATTTATATTCTGGCGGTGTGTTTCTTGTGTCTGTACGATGTTATTTGAGCTAGTACACAGTACGTCGGTCTGTGGCGGATGGTGAAATCATATAAAAAGTGTGATGTATGTAGCTAAAACTGTATCTTCCATTTCATCTCGTGTACCTAAAAATATCCGCGTATTTATTTATATTTGAGATACTTCTGGTAATTATAATACAATATTTGATAAAAATACATAATCTTATGTAATTATTATGTAAATATGTTATATTATATTAATTATATATTTGCAAAAAGTGGATATTTGTATATTTGTAAGAAACGTTTTTTAATTTTATACAGTTTGACTGTGTTTTTGGCTGTAATAGTACAAATGATATCGCGGAATACAATTTTTCAGCGAGAAGATTATTATATTTATTGCAGATACACCATTGGCTCATGTATCACGTCAAATTACATCATTAAACCGATCACTGTTTTGGAACACAAGCACAGAAAATTGCGCACAATAAAAACATTTCTTCGAATCCTTTTTCCATGTAAATCGCTTGAGACCTTTGTACTCTTGACATAAACCCACATACACGCACACACACACACACACACACACATACACACAGACACACATACATACACGGAGTCAAACAGACGTAATCTGTTGTCCATTCACTGTCACAGAACACATAGTAAATTGTTTGTTTATTCCATGCATCGAACAACAAATGTAATTCATTTTATCCACACACACACAAAAAACACAGCTAATTCTTAATTGAATTAATTCTACTATGAATTGAGAGCTAGATGAGAGTTGGACAATGAAATTAATGTTTTTTTATGTTTGGTTTGTCAAATGACTGAATGATTGGCGAAGCATAGAAATGTTTCAGCATATAATTAACGCTTGAGTGTCGGTTTCTGACAAGCCAAGCTCTTCAGCAACTGTTGTCCCCGCAGAAGCTGAACAATTTCTCTCGGTGTGTCCCATCTCCAAAAGATGCCTCTTCTGTTCGTCTCTGTGTGAGTACATAACAACAAATAAATTCCATAACTTATTCAATACCAGATATCGCTAAAAGTGTAGAATTTGTTTCGCAAACAAATGATATTTTTGTTGTGTTTAGCTTGAACGAAACAAATACGTCAAAAAAATTATATTAAATATTATATATTTAACTTGAGCATATTTATGTGCATTAAAAGTATATCAAACGTATAAAATGAAATGTCTACTTATGGTGGCTAGATTGAATTTGAGATTTGTTCGAAATATTGAAATTAATCATTGAAACAAGTAAATATTTAATTGAAATATTCACGCGCATTGCACCATCACAAATTAGCCATTTAATTAGTTTCCTCGCTTTTGTGCTGTTTTTACTTTGTGTCCGGTAAAACTGTAGATCTTCTATTTTGCTTTGCGTTCGCACCAAACACGTTGCATCAATGCAATGCAATGCTTTCGACCTGCGATGCAATCTGGCTTTGGCAAACTTCTTGACTGCGTGTGTACGTGTTTGTGTACGTGTTTGTGTGTACGTGTGTGTGTGTGTATATGTGTACGTGAGTGTGTGTGTGTGTGTGTATATGTGTACGTGAGTGTGTGTGTGCGTGTCTACATGGTTAGCCTATGTTGCACTCAAATCACGCGCCAATTCTATATCTCGCCTTCATCTCTTCCGTCCATATTTATTTCTTGGCTTGAGCTCTGCTCTTCTCACCAAAAGCTCAACTTCGGTAGTTTCCTGAAGGCTGGCTGTGTCTTATTGCACACCAGGCTATGAACTTGCGTTCAGCTTGTCTATGTGTGTGTCTATGTGTGTGTGTGTGTGTGTGTGTGTGTGTTTGTGTCGGTGAGGTTATTCGGCTGATGGGAGATTGGGGCTTACGTGAACGGGCTTGGCTTTTGTTTGCGACGTTCAGTGGCGCACACACGCTCGGCCAATAGTCTACACTGACATCCACAACACACAAACACCTACAAACACTCGCACACACACACACACACACACACATACACACACACATCAGCCACAATGTACAACAATAGTTAATCTGCAACAAAAATATTAAATATATAAATAAATAAATAAATATGATGTAAAGCTCAGCTACTGATGAACAGGTTACGATTTAATGTTTTATTGTACTTAATAAGCTTTTACTAACGATAAATAGAAATATAAATTGTCATTTTCATAAATATCATTTTGTAAATGCAACAATGATTTATGCCACATAAGTATTGTCATTTTTGTAAAGGCAAACTATTGACAGATTTAGATTAAGTTGCTTGATTGGAAAAAGCTGTGACTTTTTCACTGTGATTTGCGGTTTTCTCTGAGATCACGCTAAACTGACCACACTCAAAGCAAGACTTGATGACAGCAAAACCAACATAGCCATCACTCCAGACAGCGGTAACTGAGACATCGCTTCACTGTTCAATTCATCCGCCTCTGTATCTGTACGAGGAGCTGACACACACACATACACACACACACACACACACACACACACACACACACACACACACACACACACACACACCTCACACACACACAGACACGGGCATACATTTTCATGAGAGTGTGAATGTGAGTAAGCATGCACGCAAATAACTATTTTTGCGACTGAGAACGGAGGTGTTTGATGCACAAAGTCACCTTTTTGAGTCTTAGGCAATCATTACTACTATTGCAAAAGCGCCCAAAGTTCATTTCCCTTGCACAGTGGTTCTCAATCTTATTGGAGGTACTGAGCGATACACAAGTTCCATACATGCATTCATCGAACCGTTCATGTTTGGAATATTTTATGAGAAAAATCACAAATCACCTACGATCAAGACAGTCACACAAGTAGGCTACTACTGAGTGGACCGAGTTGCTTGCAGCACAGATATCAAGACCAAGTGATGTGGCGTGTTATTAGAACTGCAGCCAATGATGACCAAGCAGAGCTTGACGTTACGAATCAAACACGAGTGAGTGAACCAAATCGCCCCCTAACCCCTGAGAAACTGACTCACCAAACCCCTGGGGTTAGATTGAACGCTGGACTAATAACCACTGCCCTAGTGTAGTTGATATTTGAGCTAATACAGCTTAATGGAAATGTTCATTAACAAACAATAACTCGGTTTCTTGCAGCTTACATTTGCAATGCGGTCCGCCGAAGCCTGCGGTACAGGTACAGTGGTACGTGGCACCATTATCCCAACAAGTACCTCCGTTGTAGCACGGGTGTAAAGTGCATAAGGGCAACAGCTACACACTCAAATACACACAAATACACACACAAATGTACACACACACAAATATACACACACTCAAATATAGACACACAAACCTACAAGCACACACACACACACAAACATGTACACACACACACACATAAATGCACGTACACACACATACAATGTAATCCCACACACACACACACACATGCACACATACACATACACACAATCACAAACACACATATATGTATATATACATACATGAAGAAAGAAAAGAAAACACAAATGACTGCCACTCTTTGTCAACACACACAAACACACAGTTTATGTGTGTATGTCATGTGTGTTTAATGTATATTATATGCTGATTTATTTCTGTCATACTCAATTTATGATATATGTATATATATATATGTGTGTATGTGTGTGTATGTGTGTACGTGTGTGTGTGTGTTTGTGTTTGTGTATTGCTCATACGGCAGAGATCAAACAATTTCGAACTTCATCTGTGTGTCTCTTGAGAGCGCGTTACACAGATGCTTGTCAATTCACACACACACGCACACACAAACACACACACACACACACACACACACACACACACACACACACACACACACACACACACACACACACACACAGAGAGAGAGAGAGAAACACATCGCATTAGCATTGATTTGCATACGAGCAAACGCATACTGATTAATGTCGTATTCAATTGCAATGTTGCACTGTTGGGAATGTGTCAGCAATGGTGTGCAGTCAAGTCTGATGAGAACGGCCCCAACACAACTGTATGTGTATGTGTATGAATACAAGTGGATCGCTTCAATAAACAACAAATACATTCGCCATTCTATGCCATTTCAACTATAAAATGAGTCCATATACTGTTTATCACTTTATACTCAGCGCGTAATTGCTGAAACCTTTTTCATGACATGATCTATGCACAAACAACGTAATATGAGCATAAAAATTAGTAAAAGAAATGATTAGGGCAGAAAAAATATATTTTTATTAATGTGGTACAAAAACAAAAGCAATAGAATGGATTATATTATTGAGTTTCAGTAAACAATTGTGCGTTTTCTAATATTGCCTGTGTGTGTGTGTGTGTGTGTGTGCGTGTGTGTGTGTGCGTGTGTGTGTGTGTGTGTGTGTGTGTATTTGTGTGTGTGTGTGTGTGTGTGTGTATTTGTGTGTGTGTGTGTGTGTATGTGTTTGAAATCAAGCAAATTTTGTATGAAATAAGTTTTTGTTGAAATAATAGGAGAAAATGCTATAAAAAGAGCATAGTGGTAAATGTAAATTCAAAAATGCGAATGCAAAAACAAATTCTGAAAAATCTCAGAAATAAATGCATCTAAGTATATGAGTGATATTAGCCATAATTTATGAGTAATAATCATGATTATGTGAAATTTGTCGAGATAATTGTTTTTATTAGTTATTACATGTTTCAATGCATTGTTTTCTTAGCGTATGCAAATAATGTAGGTCAAATGATACGAAACACGGTCCATATATTCAATATGGCGCAAAATATAAGTCCATAGCACAATTTTCAGCAGCAAATAGTGGGCTCAATTTTAAAATAGTTTCATAAGGCGTCAAAAAGGTGAATTTATAAATTTATAAGTTGAGAATTTCAAAAGCGTAGGCGCTATATATTGCATGACAGCAATCTCCATGCACCTCTCTAATGATCATCAAAAGACAGACAGAGAAGGGAAAAAAACAATCCAAATCGTTTAATAATGAATAATATTGATTATAATTGAAATTTTAATATATATTTAGTGGTAAATATAGTTAATAATAATTATAAAGATAAACATATTGATTCTCATAGTATAAGTACTAATAATAATAATATTCATTTATAAATATACGAACTCTCAAATAATATATAAAATACATTGAAAATAAAATATAAATCCAACGCGATTAACATAAATAAATATAATTATTTAAATATACAATGTAATATAAAAATTTGTGCTACCATAAAACGTGTAATACATAATTCCACAACTACAAGCAACATAAAAATCACTACAATTCAATAACTCCAATTATTAACTATACAAACAAATATGGCGGAATTCGCACGAAGAAATGCTCGCTAGATGGCACCACAGCCAGTCCTGCTGTACCGCAGTACAGCAATGCTCTGCGGCACAGTATGTGCTTTCTAACACGGACAATTAATATATTTGGCTGAATTGTAGTGTTCAGTCTTTTCAAGTGCGCTCAAAACGCCATAATACGAACATGCTATTAAATATGGGATCAAAACGTATAAAACTGTGTGTGTGTGTGTATATGTGTGTTTGGTGTATAACATGCAAAATAAATATATTTTTTTTATGTGCAGTTGCATTTTATAGTGTATATTTGATCAATGAGATAGCCAGGTGTTTGGAGTGAGTTTTCAGTAGAATTTAACTCCTGGTTTAATTAATTAAACTGTGTATTTATTGCACAACACATTAATATGTCAATACAAAAAATTGCAAGCTCACTGATCGAAATCTAACTGCACATTCTTACTTCGTATCGGATAAAATATTATTAATAATATTAATATTAATATTATTGGCATTAAGTGCGTGTAATTCCAGTAGCATGGAAAGAGTGCAATAAATATTACAAACTTTTGGTAGCCAAATCTACTGGAGGATATAAATAGAGATTTTGGAAAGTAAATGTCTTAGTCACGAAGATTTAGAAAGTTAGTACACACCCTGGTCTGGCAGAAATGACCACCGTAGCCTCACACCCTGGTCTGGCAGAAATGACCACCGTAGCCTCTTGGGCACCTGCAAAAGAAACCACCGTTATAACCGCCACCTCGGACATTGTTATAAGGCTTGTTATAAGTGTCTGTGGCTGTTGTGTCTAGGCATTCGCCTCCGTTGACGCACGGATTTGAAGCGCAGTCCAAGGCGCGAGATCGCTTGCATTCCGTTTGCGAGCTGTTACCTACACACACACACACACACACACACACACACACACAGACATACACACACACACACAAACAAGCATCAAGACAAAGCCCTACAGAAAACTTATAGTAAACTCACTTTAACCTAAGTTGTATTACATTAAGATTGTGTGTAGACACGTTTATATGTTTGAAAAGTCGAATATAAGGAGGAATTAATACTAGATAGTGTACTGGTGTTTGTAATATGATATTGTTATATCAGGCTTCTTAACCAGGGATGGTAACTAACGGCTGCAATGATTGCTGTAAAAATAAAGAAAAAAATATGTTTTTACTTATGTTTCTTATTTTTACCATTGGAAAAACATTTTTTGCTTAAAGGAGCTCTAGATAATCTGAATGCATATTGAATGAAAAAAGGTTCCTTATCCTTTCGCTAGTATATTTGTACATTAAAAGCAAATATACTGGAAAACGTTAAGAGCCCAGAAAAAAGCGGTGAGTTATTTGTTGTTGTTGTGTCCAATATGAAACAGAACGAATTGCAATAGCGTGTCTCTCATTTACTGGCCCACTGGGACCATTTTCTGGCGAATTGCCGCCTAAAATAGTGGCATGAATTTACAGCTGTCGGGAGACAAAACTGACAGCGGCAGAAACGAAATATCACACTCATCTGGGCCAAATTGACCCGTTTATTCTCGCTAAAATGCTCTTGGCAAAGCAATGAGCGGCAAATGCGGCGCGATGGGCGGCAAATAAAACGCAACGGCGCGTTGAAAATGGCTCGCTGAATGGTTTAGAAGATGAAAATTTAAATGGTTCTCAAACAATAATTTAGTGCGGTTCTACTACAAAGCTATTTGGCTTGAGATATATTTTTGCTGCAAAAATAATCCCGCTTAAATATCCATTAATAAATTGATAAGATATATCAATTGAATGTACTTAAATTTATATATTTATTTCATGATTATACCTAATTGTAATGTATTACCAAGTACACACTTGTGATACATAAATATATTTAATAATGATTAGACGTATATGCGACAATGTGCACACAAATATATTATCATATTTATTGAAATAAACTACTTGTGTGTCTATTTCAATAACAGATCATATGTGTGTGTGTGTGTGTGTGTGTGTGTGTGTGTGTGTGTATGTGTGTGTGTGTGTGTGTGTGTGTGTGTGTGTGTGTGCTGCAGTCAATAATACACAAATGTGTTGGAAGATATTGGTTAGACAAATATGTCAACCACAAACACACAAGCACACAAACACACACACACACACACTGAATTGAGACAAAAAAGATACCCACACACACACACACACACACACACACACACACACACACAAACGCACATATCAACAACAAAAAACACACACATACACAAACACACCCAGCAAATGTTTTCAGATATATGCTCACACACACACACAAACACACACACACAAGCACACACACACACACACACACATGTATACACTGTAAAGATGCCTCCCAAAACACAACACATGCGATCAGGAATTGAAGGGAATATGAAGGAATAAAGGAGAATTGGGTTTGAGCTCGGTGACAAATATGGCGATTTTGCGACATATGCTGTCAGCTGTGAGCTGCGATTTGGCAGCGAATGTCAACGAGCGACACTTTTTCTGCTCTGCTCTTACGATACGTCCGACTGACCCAGATAAACATCCGACTCTTATGCTCTGTCTATCTGCTCCCAAGCTCTCCCCAGCCGCCTGCTATCGCCATATCGCCGCATTCGTGCATAGCTCGAGTGTGAGTGTGTGTATGTTTGTGTGTGTGAGTGTGTGTGTGTGTGTGTGTGCGTGTGTGTGTGTCAGTGTGTGTGTGTGTGTGTGTGGAGGACTTTTATGCAAGACGACGGCTCCAAGTCGTTTGCGCGCTCGGACCAAAATGACATTGCGATTGTTGTGCCTGAAACCCGTCACATTGGATGCCGATTGTGTCTATTCCTATTCTCTCTCTCTCTCTTTCTCTGTGTGTGTGTGTGTGTGTGGGTCTACTTCTCCCAGAAGCAACGCTTAGTCGCACACACGCTGATAAAGACAGTGTATTTGGGAGGGCACTGGCGTATCCAGGGGGGTGGCTCAGGGGGCTGAAATCCCTCCACAAAGTACACTTCCATCACCTCGTCATAACCAAAAAATTCACTAAAAGAGGTGAATAAGAAGTATTTGTTTGTAGAATTTGTTTACATAAGGATTATCGCAAAGACGTTGCATAGTGATGCATGTACATGACTGATCACCCCCAAAATTCAGCCCTCCCAAAATTGCAGTCTGGATCGGCCACTTGGGGAGGGGGCCGGTGGAAGAGCAGAAATCGACCAGCGGAAGCCGCACAACGTTTGACGACAGTCGGCACGACACTCGCACAGATGGCTCACAGATGATGGGCCAATGTGGTGCTTGGACTGCGGCGTGCCAAAAAGCAAAGTGCTTGAAGCAAACACAAGAGTCTCTGTCTAGAGCGAGCGAGCGAAGATTTACACAGAACGAAAGTGAAGTGGACGGCAGATGTCATCTTAAGTGCTGCGCGAAAAACCCTCTCTCGCTCTCTCTCCATTCCGATTGCTCTCTTCCTCACTATGAGAGCTACAAGGAGCGTAGCGATAACTTTGAATGGTGGCAACGTAAACAAAGGGAGTTAAAAGGAAGCGAAAAAAGCTATACTCATGAAAATATTAAATAATTTAGCAAACCGAGGATGATTTCAATTTGATGACGAAAAAATGTCCCACATGTAATGTATTATTGAATTCATCTGAGCTGACACAAATTATTGGCCGTTGAATTAATTTAGAATGTTTATTCACAGAATATGGAAAGATTAGTATATCACACCATTTTCTATCGCAAATCATCAGTTAATTTTAATAAGAGTACAATTCTTAAAATATGTCTACAGAACATTTAACCAATGCTATTCATAAGAGTTTTGGATCCAATATGTGTGTGTGTGTGTGTGTGTGTGTGTGTGTGTGTGTGTGTGTTATATTCTTACGAGGCTTGCAATGACAGCTGCCGGGTGCACATTGTGCATGCTCACTGCTGCAATAACTAGTTCCGCAATCGGCCGCAAGATGGCAGTGTTCTCCGTGCCATCCGGCACAGCATACACAACTGTACCACAACTGACACACACACCCACATACATACACACATACACACACATACTCACACACAGGAACATGTACAATTTGCCAAAATGCAAACAGATAAGTTTTCATATTTTTTTCTTCAAAAATGCTTGAAGTGTGAGTAGAAGGACAATATCCACCATTTGTTAAGATTTAGTGATATTAAGACATTAAGCAATATATTTATCCCTGATTATACAATTGTAAAATATCAATTGAATTATATTTTTACATACTAATCAGTTTCAAATTATTTCTCACCCGCATATTTGATGTGAAAATTTAAACACAAATTATTATTATCTTCAGTAAATATTCACAATATCTGTGGGAAAATGTGTTTTTTGAAAAAGTTTGAATTAAAATTGAAATTGAATGAATTTCTTTCAATGCTCCAAATTAACTGCTATCTTCAAAAATTATGGAAATTGAACAATTTTAATCGACTTAAATAAACACTTAATATATCTTATACGTTTTTTTCTGTATATCAGTATATTGTGTGTTTCTGTGTTCGTCTGTGTGTGTGTGTGTGTGTGTGTGTGTGTGTGTGTGTGTGTGTGTGTGTGTGTGTGTGTGTGTGTGTGTGTGTGTGTGCGTGCGTAACCAATGATAAATATACTGCGGTACATAGTTGAAATCTTATGATCACAATATGCGTGTGATATTAGCAGAAAAATATATAATTTAGCTTGTGAACACCTGTCCAGCGACGGCACTGCAGAATCCGTGTGAGGAACATCGATGATCAACACCGCAATTTGAAGATTTCTGCACGATTTGCAAGCGAAAACATTCCTCAGGCCAACGATTCACTCGTCCTGTGTAAAAATCGTGCAAATTTGTCGCATTTTTAAGTCATATTTCAAACATTTATGTTTAATTTAGGACAAATACTTTTGGTTAAACTATAGTTACAATTATTTTCCTTTCAATTATAATTGGTAAAAATGACCTATTATTTGTAATCGATTTTTTTCACAAAAAAATCTATTTGGTATAGTTATTTGTAATTTCCATAAAAACTGGATTTTTTAAATGTTTTCACTGTTTGAATACCTTAATTTAAACACAAATTTATTGCAAAAAAACTGCACAGCACTAACGACTTCGGACACCAATTCCTTAAGTGAGTTGTTTCAACATGCATCACCACACACACACACACACACACACACACACACATACACACAAACACACACATACACACACACACACACATACACACACACATATAAACAGGAGCTCGCATACACAATCATTCACACGTCTTGCTAAGTAGGCATAATTGCAAGTAATGAATATGCAAAACAACCTACTCCACTGAAGACACACTTATGAAATTGTGTATGTGTGTGTGTGTGTCTGTCTGTGTGTCTGTGTGTGCGTGTGTGTGTGTGTAGAAGCTCTTGTGTGCTTTTGACACACCATTTATCTACTCTTGTTCTCATCTCATTCTTACACACATACACACACACATACACATACACATAGAGTTAATTTTCCGGTGTGGTGCTCAAGAAGTGATGGTTCATATATGGCTGCGTATTCTGTACATGTCTCATTAAACCTGGGTTGCCATGACAACGGCAGGCTGCATCATTACAGAGCGACTAATGCATTTAACATGGCAGAGTCAACAAAAGATGGTGTTTATAAAGCAAAAAATGTTATTTTCAATTCTAAAAGCTGCAGAAAAAAGAAATTTGAATCAAATATATCAACAGAACTTTCCAGTAGTCACATCATGTCACATATGCTAAAAATTAATAGTATTTAATACAAAACAATTTAAGAATGTTTAAAACGTATAAATAATTGCATAATACACAATATTCAAACGTCAGTATGTAATGTTAGCCGTAGAATCTGGTTTTGTTTATATGTCTCTTTATGACTGAGCCATATATAGATAGATATATAAATAGATAGATAGATAGATAGATAGATAGATAGATAGATAGATAGATAGATAGATAGATAGATAGATAGATAGATAGATAGATAGATAGATAGATAGATAGATAGATAGATAGATAGATAGATAGATAGATAGATAGATAGATAGATAGATAGATAGATAGATAGATAGATAGATAGATAGATAGATAGATAGATAGATAGATAGATAGATAGATAGATAGATAGATAGATAGATAGATAGATAGATAGATAGATAGATAGATAGATAGATAGATAGATAGATAGATAGATAGATAGATAGATAGATAGATAGATAGATAGATAGATAGATAGATAGATAGATAGATAGATAGATAGATAGATAGATAGATAGATAGATAGATAGATAGATAGATAGATAGATAGATAGATAGATAGATAGATAGATAGATAGATAGATAGATAGATAGATAGATAGATAGATATATAGATAGATAGATAGATAGATAGATAGATAGATAGATAGATAGATAGATAGATAGATAGATAGATAGATAGATAGATAGATAGATAGATAGATAGATAGATAGATAGATAGATAGATAGATAGATAGATAGATAGATAGATAGATAGATAGATAGATAGATAGATAGATAGATAGATAGATAGATAGATAGATAGATAGATAGATAGATAGATAGATAGATAGATAGATAGATAGATAGATAGATAGATAGATAGATAGATAGATAGATAGATAGATAGATAGATAGATAGATAGATAGATAGATAGATAGATAGATAGATAGATAGATAGATAGATAGATAGATAGATAGATAGATAGATAGATAGATAGATAGATAGATAGATAGATAGATAGATAGATAGATAGATAGATAGATAGATAGATAGATAGATAGATAGATAGATAGATAGATAGATAGATAGATAGATAGATAGATAGATAGATAGATAGATAGATAGATAGATAGATAGATAGATAGATAGATAGATAGATAGATAGATAGATAGATAGATAGATAGATATATAGATAGATAGATAGATAGATAGATAGATAGATAGATAGATAGATAGATAGATAGATAGATAGATAGATAGATAGATAGATAGATAGATAGATAGATAGATAGATAGATAGATAGATAGATAGATAGATAGATATATAGATAGATAGAAACATACATTCATCATCAAAAATACTGCGGTCTACAAATAAGTTCAACAAATTAAATATCAACAACTGGATAGTGTGCGTCACATAGCATTTCATTGGCAAATTCTTCATACATATAATTCAAAAAATCGTAAATAATTTTGCATGAGACATGATGAGAATATTTTTCATACACACACACACACAAACAACACACAAACAAACAACACATACGCATGCGCACACGTATACACAAGGTTGAGTGCATAATTTACGTAAGAAATGGAAAATATCTCAAATCGGGTTTTCACATTCACATTTCGCATATATATCGCTCGTAGATATTTTGTTTACATTTGTATGCATAGAAGGGTTAATGCGCGAACGTGTGTGTGTGTGTGTGTGTGTGTGTGTGTGCGTGAATGTGTGTGTGAATGTGCGAACAACATTAATGTATTCTTGGCTGATTGACACAGCGCTAGCATACAAAATACAATATTATGCATTTATACAGTTGAAAACTTGAAAGCACACACAGATGAACACACATACACACACACACACACATGATAAAGTTTCTCTACTTAATGCTAAAATATGGAAATTTGCATGAATTTTTGTGTGAATATGCAAATGTTTGCGGTGAAATGCATGCAATTAGCGATTAGCGTATTCAAATTCTAAACACACTTGTCATTTTCAGCTAGGCTTGGCTGAAATTTTGTGCACAAAACTCATTGTGACAGCACACTGAATAATTTCAGAAAAAGCCTCGGGCAAAGAGTATAGTTTCTTCAGCGGAATTATTTTGTTCACAGTGCGTACTCAAACGAATACTCGAAACGTCCAATTACGCAATCTTCCGAAATCTTTGGAAAATTGAGGTCGTTTTTCAAGTAGTTGTTGTCGTGTTTCAATTGTGACTTTGTTGTCTGCTCTTTGCTGAATTTTGATTGGCTGTTGCCGTGTGATGACGTAGCAGTTAAGAAAAAAACCAAGCAGAAATTGTACTGGAACCGCGACGAAATCAGACGCGGAGTGTGTGTGTGTGTGTGTGTGTGTGTGTGTGTGTTGTGTTGTGTGACGCGTGGAGTTGTTAACGTATTGTTGAGGATTTGATTGTGAGTGATAATATTTCTTGTTCTGTGTTGATTGTTAGTTTTAATATATCTGTCTTTTTCTGTTGCATTTTGCTACAATGAATCAATTTAGTCACATCCACTAAACTTAAAGCATAAATACACAATTGAAACTAACACAATTCACCCATATCACTTGTGTGTTTTCAATTTGTGTGTGTGTGTGTTTTTATTTTAAATTTGGGACATAAATAGGATGCGATAAGAAAATATTATTTGCAGCACCGCTGTATCCAAGTGGAAAATATCACATGGGGGATCAATGAATTACTGGCAAAAAAATGGTGAATAAAATGTTTTAGCAGTAAATAGTTTTATATTGATGAAGCCATACTGGAAAGTGATGACTGCTTCAGCCAGTGGCGGCGCCAGGTTTTTCCGATGGGGGGCTGAAAGGCGCTAAGGAAAAAGATGCGAGGCGCGATAAGACATGAGCATCTACTACACCCAAAATGTTCATGGTTGGCACTTTTGGGGGGGGGGTTCAAGGTAAGGGTGTTAAGGGGGGGTTTGTTACATTTTTGGGGGAAGTTTTAGCCGTTGCAAGCTCTCCTTAAATCCCTACTACTGCTGCAAGCACCATCTCGAGACTGGGAATTTCTGCTTAAAAACAAGTGTGTGCGTTCAGTGGCGGATGCAGAGTGCAATTTTGGGAGAGAAGCTGAATTGATTTGGGAGGGGGGGGCTGAATCTTGGGGGCGATCAGTCATGTACATGCATCATTATGCAAACTCTTTGCGATAATGCTTATATTAACAAATTCTACAGACAACAATGTTTTTTATTGACATCTTTTAGTGAATCTCTTGGTTATGAAGAGTTTATTGGAAATATTTTGGGAGGGGAGGACTTCAGCCCCCCCTGCAGTGTGTCCCCCTGCAGTGTGCACGCTAGATCTGCCTGTGCGGTCTTTTCTCACCATAGAACCAATTGCTGCCCACGTGAAGCAGATGAGATGGAAACAGCGCTCGTGAATTGGCCTTCACTACGAGAACCGCATCAGCTGAACGGACTTGCTCATCTCCTTGATTTGAGGACCGGACATCGGTTGACCATTGAGTCCGGCATGAGCTGTCTCCGGCCGACGAGAAGAGTGTGAGAGTGGAGGAGGCAGCCGAGCGGAGAGAGTACGAGTTTGAGGAGAGTACGGAGAAATTTAACCATAGACGGTCGTCGGTCTGACAAGTAACGTGTTGATCAAGAACGGCGCTGCTCACCTTGCAATCTCCACTTTCGGCGCACTGCTCAGGAATCTGAAGCAAGTGAAACACACACACATGCACATGCACACACACACGCGCACACACATTACATTAAGATATTTATATAGCGCCCTACACCTAGAGGGTATCTAAGGCGTTGCACACACACACACACACACACTCAAGCAAAGGACATACACATTCACATTCATACACACACACACACACACATACATATTGACGATGACAGCATATCAGACAGACAGCACTGAATACAACACAGCAGACAATCAGGTACATACACTCAGATAGGCGAGAAACATAATACAATAGACACACAGATATCAATAACAAAACTCAACACCACAGACACACATAGACATAGATTCGGATTAACGTACAGAGAACACAACACAACAGTCACAGAAAAAAACCAAAAAACACAAAAATACAGAAAATAGAATGGGAAAACAAACATACACAAGAACGGGAAACACATATACACACTCGCGCACAAAGATATAAAGAGAGAGATAGGGGACAAGGATACACACACACACACACATTCACTCACATTCACACACACATATTCACACACACACACATACACACACACATGCACATGCACGGAGATGCGATTAGGTAAATTTTTGAAGAGCAGTAAGACGGACCAGTCAGATGTTCCGTGAGTCAATTTCGTAAAAAGAGCAATCCTACCACTAATGGACGGCGAGATTTGCCCGGGGAAGTACAAGATTATCTCTGAGTGTTGAAGCTGTTGAAGTATTGGTCATCCCCTTCACTTCGATCCTTCTCTTCTGCTCTGCATGCACATCTTCTTGTGTCTACCTCTCCCTGTTGAATGGGTTCGTGTTTTTCTTTTGTATATACGCCTGTTAAATTTTGTCTGCCAAGCTCTTAGCTGTTCTGACATTTGTTTCATTTATTTTATAAACATACATACTATATTATATTTTATCTCATCCTGTCATCGCACCATTGTATATTTGGCGCTATATTAAATACATGTTGTTGTTGTTGTTGTTGTTGTTGTTGTTGTTGTAAGCTAAAATACAGACGGTAAATGTCTGAGTTACGAGTGTCTGAGAAAGTAAATTTTTTCCCCAAAAGTAGCCGATTGTTTTGTATCGTGTGTTTGTCCTGTTATATACATAGCACATTCGATAATCTACCTAAATTGACGCTCTATAAATACACGCTAATATTATTATAATTGTTATTATTATTATTCAGAAATATGATAGGACAGAAATTAGATAGTGCTCCATTTCTCAGTTACAGAACAAATTAAATATATTCAAGTTACTATCAACGAAATTGAATGCATTCAGATTGATAGAAAAAAACACACACACACAAGTATACACCCTTCTCCAGGGCTGGGTTTCGGACAGGGGCGTAGATTTGTGTCGAGGCTCGGGGGGTATGACAGCCATCATGTATTAGTGTTCAAAGTTGACTCAGTTGGTCAATTACATGATACCCTCAACCATTGTATGCCTAGTCAATTACATCACACAAATACCTCAATGATAAGTATATTGCATAAAGCAAAAAAGATTTACATATTTAATATTTTTGTCATTTTTCGTACATAATTATTCTTGTTGTGCTGACTTTGTTGATAATATAGCCAATGAACTGAACTCAGCAGAATTCTCGGGGGTATAATTGCATATTTACAGCCGCCAGTCGATTTATCGGAGCTACTGGACCAAGGATCCAGGATCTACTGGATCCTCGGTTCCGGGAGTTGTAGTTCCGGCTGCACCAGGTCCCAAGCGTCTACTAGACTCCAACAGAAGCGAAATGGCACAACAGCGTCGGTTGATTGGGTTAGGGACTTCTGCGTCATCGAGCAAGTCTCTAAAAATCATCGAAACTTGTGCTCTCGTAAATTCTAAGCTGCGTGTGTGTGTATATTTGTGTGTGTGTGTATGTGTGTATGTATGTGTGTGTGTGTGTATGTGTGTGTTTGTGTGTGTGTGTGTGTCAGTGTAAGATTGTTGTAAACCAAGTTATTTAGCAAGATTGCCTTTCACCGAACACACGCACAAGCACACACACAAACACACACACACAAACACACACACACAAACACACACACACAAGCAAGTACAACTACACACAAACGCACACAAAAACAAACAGACATACAAGCACACAAACAATCACACATAATTTAGAAATACACAGACACCCAATTCTCAAACATATTCTTACACAAATTTCGAGAAATTTAAAACTATATATAAGACAATTAAAATAATATTGAACAACTTTAGATAGTTTGTATAAAAATATTCTAACTGCGGAATTCACAACAATAAGGCCTGTCTTGTGATTCAATTTAATTCAATTCAATTGATTCAATTCAGTCGTGCTGGGTTTTTCACAACGACACATGATTTCTGACTGCGAATTCTGCGTTCAACTTCAATTTGTTCCCGTTCTGTGTTGATTGTAAGCGAGCAGACCGAATACGGCAAATTGGTTTAAACGCCGCAGCTCACCGTCTGACAGGATGGCTGATGCCAAAAACGCCGTCTTCAATGGTTGCCAAACTAAACACGCGCCCACTGCGCACAAATTCGTCAAAATCACACGACGCAACATTTTTCGTGTGAGCTGAATGTCTGTCTGATTGGCGTGTGTAGCATCAGCAGTTTCTATCTCTCTCTCTCTCTCTCTCTCTGCTTTTTCTCTCTCTTGCCCTCTTTCTCTCTGGTTTTGCCTTGCTATCCGCGATCAAATCCTACAAAGAAAAATACACCATGGTGATTGGCGAAAATTTGACATCACTGATTTCAGTACACACTCACACACACACACACACACACTTACACACACACACATATATATATATATATATATATATATATATATATATATATATATATATATATATATATATATACGGACTGGACGCTTTATCCAAATATAAAAATAGGAGTTTTTGTGAGGTTTAAATTTCTGTTTTGTTTGCTTATAGTTGTTTAAATTTGCCATATTGTTCTATTTATTGCTATAATTATTACAATTTTGGCACAATCGCTTTAAATTTGTGCTGTTTGGTTGTAGTTGATTGCATTATGGAGCAATATTTGTGCAAGCGGATAATTGATAATCGTTCACGAAACCTCACCGTTAGCGGCACAACAATGGTCACATCTTTGACTGGATTCCAGTAGTGAATTCGCTCGGGAAGACGGGGCCAACAGACACCTTCCTCACTCCTGGACAATGGTGATTCTGTTGAGGACATTTCACTGTCTTCAACAGAGTGGGATCTAGGCCGCGTCTCTGTGTGATTCTGTTTGATATTCCAAGCCTGACGAATGGTGCAATACACAAACAGGTTATTTATTGATTAATACGGCATTGGCTCACATTATTCTAGTCATTAATATTATAAAATCATATTCTTTTATTCGTTTATACAAAAATTCAAATATTTTACTGATCAAACAAAAAAAGTTAAAATTATCGCTACGTAGTAAAATCTGAAATGCACCCAATGTCATTGAAAATTGATAATTGAAAAACGATAAAATAAAAGTTGGATTATGTTGGAAAGTTGATAATCATGTAGATATCATAAAGTTCCAAATCATAAAGTTGATTTGGAATAAAAGTTGGATAATCCAATAAAAGTTGGATTAATAAAGGTCGTTTGATAAATTGATTTTTGAAATGATTGGCCTAATAATTTGCACCCAAAATACGAACTGATTTTCTGCTCTGACTCAAGCACTACCGCTGATATTTCAAGTTAGTATGCGTGGAAAAAACATACCTCAATCTGGCGGGGCGTCGTTGTGGCTGGATTGTATTGTTCTCTGGCTTCTGACATCAACGGAGTCGTCATCTGCGCAGCTCCGGTAGAGTTTTGCCGATTTGAAACCAGCAAGGAGCTGATGGTCTTTTGGTCTAAGCGTCCACCATCATCTTGGGAATCATGAACATCACTAGTCTGCGTTCTGGATCCAACAGCGTTTCTCGATGTCGGAAATACTCCGCCACCTTCATCGTGATATCTGGCAAAGTGCCACTTGGAGGAGAATTCAGACACGTCGGACTCAACTCCGCTTTCTCCGTCCACTTGTTCAATGTCGATTCTGGCAGAATGGTCATCTCCGGGCCAAGAGAAAGGTTTTACCGGAGTAGTGACGGACATTGGAGCTGGAAACTCGTTCCGGCTTCTTGGGAAATCATTTTTCGCTGCCATCGACGTCGAAGCGGCTGGAGGTTCACTTTGAAGCGTACTAACTGTTGAACCTTGTGGAATATGTACTCTGTGCGTCGCGTTGTCCTCCAGAAAATGCCCCAGCAGTGAAAGCATCTTCGTGCTCAACACACGTGGAAGTTTTTGGTGAGGGCGCTCTGTGTGCAAGGACATATTCTCACTGCTTGCATTGTCGTCTGCCAAAGAGACGGGTAGATGGACGAGAAGATGAGCAGTAACAAACAGCAAAAATAAAGGCAGAACTAAACTTTGTCGCTGTAAAGCCATTCTTCTGTGCTGAAATTTCACCTCACTTTCTTCACTGAAGTATCGTCAGTATGGGCTGAAACCAATATAAACACACATACATACACACACACACACTGGACATTTTTCATATCTTCAATTTAATTGGTATTGTTAGCTGAAAGACAGCGACAAAAATCAATGAAAGACATGAAAATGGAGGTAAGAAATTTTATATCTATTTTGTATATCAACATTTGATTAATATTTGCACACAATTTAAAACTGTTCTCTTTTATTTCGTAATGTTCGTAATGTGCTTATGAATATCTGAATTTATCTCGATAAATTCTATACTTTCGATCATCAAACTTTTTTCGCATGGAAAATCAGCTAAAGTTTGTCGCAAGCTTGGCGTTGCAATGTGTTATGTTTTGCACGTGATTTTAATGGGTAATTATCGTCGGTACAATTGTTTACAACACACTACATAAACATTATCCATTTACGTGACACTACACGATGTCCGTATTTAACGAAGAAGTCGAAAAAAGTTTGTAATTATCAAAGAACAACAAACCGATAATGCATTGATGAATTTTTGAAAATCCGGATTTCCTGTTGCCTACAATGAAACATGTATATGTGTATGTATATATGCGTGTGTGTGTGTGTTTGTTTTATATGGGGGATTTAGCGCAATACGAGCTGCAACCACCACGACGTTCACTAGGTAACTGACTGACTTGTACTGTGACGAAAACCAACGCAGTCAACGGACCACTTTGGGAACAACCAAAGTCTCTATCAATCGACCAACTGTTTGAGAGCAAAAAACAAAAATAGAAAACAGAAAATAATACATTGTCACACATTCTGCCGTTGATTTTTTGTGTTGTGTTTGTGTTTGTGTTTGTGTTGGTGTTTGTGTGCATGTTTGTGTGTGTGTGTGTGTGTGTGTGTGTGTGTGTACAAAGCCAAAATTTCATTATTGCATATATATTTCATTATTGCATATATATTTCATCATTGCATATATTTCATTATTGCATATATATTTCATTATTGCATATATATTTCATTATTGCATATATATTTCATTATTGCATATATATTTCATTAATGCATATATATTTCATTATTGCATATATATTTCATTATTGCATATATATTTCATTATTGCATATATATTTCATCATTGCATATATTTCATTATTGCATATATATTTCATTATTGCATATATATTTCATTATTGCAATGCTATTTGTTTTTCCGTGGCTGGAATTTGCAACAGAAATATAGTGAAGATTTTCCTTTATCATTTAAATGAAATTGTTTTGTGCTCGGAATAAAAAAACAAGCCAGCTACTTGGAAATT
This sequence comes from Sacculina carcini, assembly GCA_916048095.2. NCBI lineage: Eukaryota > Metazoa > Arthropoda > Thecostraca > Sacculinidae > Sacculina > Sacculina carcini. Next base: position 7,433,022 of record OU696579.1, on the reverse strand, counting down.
TGACACGGTCAAATTTCAATTAGTGTTCGTTTATTAATTAATTGCTTTTTCGTGTGTTGTCATCGCTCTGACATGGTGCCGCCAAGTTAGAATGCAATATGTCACAATCTCACATCCATTTTCCGTGGAGTTGACACTGAACAATATACAAAAGTGTTTAAGATGGGCTGCGCCGTTTCATAAGAAGCGAAAATGGCAAGTCAGCCATTGTTTTTGCCACATTCTTGAGAAATTAATGTGCGCTGATTAAAATGTCAGTTTTTATTTCAAGTGCCGAAAAACTTGGCGTGTCTTCAGAGTGTTGAGTGTTGAATGCTTGGCCAAAATGACTACACAAAATATTGGTGATATATTGTGTGGTGGTTCACTCTGGTTAAATCAATTTTACCACACACAACATAACATGAAACATATGAGACAAGGTTTGGACGCACAATAGAGAGTGTATTCTCGTCCACACACAACATACTTGACGCCTCGGAACATTCTAGTAATTTCTGCTTTGGCGTCTATTGATGAAAATATATATAAACATTTAATATAAATCACATATAACAAATTAAACAGTAAATTTACAATAAAATTAATTAACATGACATAAAATGTAATACAAATAGCAATAAACCGAAAACAGTGAATGCCTTGACGAAACAAGTAACAAATCTAAACGTCTTGATTTGAACGACATTCATTTGTCATTAACTGAAAAATTAAACAAGCAAATACAAAGTAAAATACATAAATAATGATATTTATAAATATTGAATGAGGAATGAAAATGATCAAAAGATTAATTAATAAAAGCATAGACAGACATTACATATTATTATGAAAACACACTCCTTAAAGTAATCCGTATATACTCACTGAGAGTGTAATACGGAATTTTTCTTATTAATATTATTTGGACTAGAAATGTTGCCATATTCAGTATAGAGTAGGAGAGGTTACAAAAAAAAATATATATATATATATATATTACGATACGAAAACAAAATGAATAGATTTGACTTGAAATAGAACTACACTGAAATATATTAAATATTTAATGAAATTTATATAATTTGATTTTATTTTTATATCACACTCAAAATCACACACACACACACACACATACATACACAGACAAATTCACAAAAACACACATATACACACACACACAGAGAGACAAAGACACAGACACACACACACAGAGAGAGAGAGAGAGAGACACAGACACACAGACATACAATTTCAGTGTGTATCTGCGATCGTATCCCTCAACAAATCGATTGACTAACGAACCGTGTAGAAACGTCAAACACACACACACAGACACACACACACACACACACACACACACACACACACACACACACACACAGACACACACACAGACACACACACACTCACACACACATACATCCAATCTCCACTCATGCGTCTCAAACACAGCTCAATTACACCCAAATGCACAGTGTGTATGTGTGTGTGTGTGTGTGTGTGTGTGTGTGTGTGTGTGTGTGTGTGTGTGTGTGTGTGTGTGTGTGTGTGTGTGTGTGTGTGTGTGTGTGTGTGTGCATCAACATGGAACAGTTTTGAGTAGATATTTGGCTGGAGTGAATTTATGATATATTTTGATAAATAATTTGATATTAATTGAAGGCGCCTTGGTAATATTATCAATAATATCGTCCACTCTTGTTCGGCTTTCATATGGTATTTTACAAAACCTACTTGGAGGTTTGAAGCGGCTGAATCCCCCAAAATGTGTTCCACAATCCTTAGCCCCTTCACCGGAAGAAAATCCTAGCACCGCCATTGCTACCAGGTTTATCCTTTTCTTCTTGTTGTGGTATTTGGCAACCCTATTAAGCCGTTTTTCTGCTCTGAACACTAAGTCGCAGTGTTTGTATATGCCAAAACCAGTGGTTCCCAAATTGTGCTACACGTACTAGGGCATTCCACGTGGTACGTCAACAATTTTTGTGGTCATAAACAATGACACCAGATGACAGGGCCTTCCGATGTGTTGTGAACAAAGTAATATCCCTCTTTGACTAGCTGGTGGAGAAGAAGCAGATACACTACTCTCATTGAGTTATTTCATTCAAGTTGATTTATGTGTTATATAATTGTACAATTATGTAAATAAACTGATATCTGATCGAACTGAGTTTCTCTGGAACCAGGTGGTACTCGGCGACTGTACGCGGTACCTCCAAGTGGTACTCGATCTCAAAAAGGTTGAAAGCGTATTCGCAATGCGAGTGGATAGAACAGCATATGGAGAAGGCTACGAGCCAGCATAAAATATACATACAGAACACAGTACAAACATATGAATATGTACAGAATATATTATGTAAATGTCACGGGCGGATCCAAAGTGGGGCTTATGGGGCAGAAGCTTTCCCAAAATGTTTCCATCAACTCCCCTGTAGCTGGAGGTTTCGTTGTGTGTGTGTGTGTGTGTGTGTGTGTGTGTGTGTGTGTGTGTGTGTGTGTGTGTGTGTGTGTGTGTGTGTGTGTGTGTGTGTGTGTGTGTGTGTGTGTGTGTGTGTGTGTGTGTGTGTGTGTGTGTGTGTGTGTGTGTGTGTGTGTGTGTGTGTGTGTGTGTGTGTGTGTGTGTGTGTGTGTGTGTGTGTGTGTGTGTGTGTGTGTGTGTGTGTGTGTGTGTGTGTGTGTGTGTGTGTGTGTGTGTGTGTGTGTGTGTGTGTGTGTGTGTGTGTGTGTGTGTGTGTGTGTGTGTGTGTGTGTGTGTGTGTGTGTGTGTGTGTGTGTGTGTGTGTGTGTGTGTGTGTGTGTGTGTGTGTGTGTGTGTGTGTGTGTGTGTGTGTGTGTGTGTGTGTGTGTGTGTGTGTGTGTGTGTGTGTGTGTGTGTGTGTGTGTGTGTGTGTGTGTGTGTGTGTGTGTGTGTGTGTGTGTGTGTGTGTGTGTGTGTGTGTGTGTGTGTGTGTGTGTGTGTGTGTGTGTGTGCGAGTGTGTGAATGTGTGTGTGTGTGTTTGCAAAGTGCAGCGTTTGCAGGGTGCGTTCTAGGGGTCTAGGCTAAATGTGTAAGGATTCAAGAATATTAATAACGCTAATTTATATTGAACGCTTAAAAAACGCACAAAAATGAATTTTATATTTTTCAAAGATATTAGGTTAGGTTAGGTTTAGTGTTCTAATGTAATGCGTTCTGCTGCCTTTGCAGGAGGCGAGGGACTGGAAGAAATTCGTTAAATCAAATTTTATCAATCTAATGTTCTTGAATCCTTACACATTTAGCGTCAGCCCGTATCACGTGGCAGTGATCGGGTGTCGTGGTGTGATGTTAGGATGTGTGTGGAGTGGTGTTCGGGCGTGTTCGCTGTGCGGTGTGGTCTTGTAGGCGCGCGTGGGACATCGCTGTCCCACGCGCGTCTGTCTTTCAATACATGTTTCTGTGTACGTTGTGGAGTTGGATTTCGGCAATGTTACACCCTCATAACTAAAATGTTCACTAAAGGAGGTCAGGAAAAAATGTTTCTGTAGAATTTGTTGATATAAGCATTATCGCTAAGACTTTGGATAATGATGCATCTTACATGACTGATCGCTTCCCCCCCAATCAATTCAGCCCTCCCAAAATTGCACTCTGGATCCGCCACTGTTGAATGAGTATTGTATGTATATGGACGCATACGCACCGTATGCTTGCGTAGGTATATTTTACCAGTGTATTTTGCAGTTGCCCTAGAATTTGGTAGCTGGTTTATATTTTGAGCGCAATTGATAATTTCGCATGCCAGCGTCTTGGTAGTTAGTTATCCATGTGACGTTGACGAATGGAGAGTTGTCGAAGCTCAGTTTCAAGGTCACAACTAATCTCAGTGTCTGGTTTCACTCAGCGACGAAAGACATGCGTTTGTTCGCAGAACAAGCATTGTGTCAACACATCACTGTGGCAGTATTCCGTTGAGTTAGCAGACGAGTGTGTTGCCCATTGTGACTGGACAGAACGTCAGCCGTGCGGTGGTTTGGATAGATTAAAATGCGTGCGAGTGAATTTTTGCAAGCGTTCGTGTGCAGCACAATGGCTAGTGCCAGTTGGTGCCTTCTGTATCCACGCGACACGACATCCAGAGAAGTTAGGCTGTTGGATGGAGTGTGGTCGTTCCGCCGGGCTCCAATCAACGACCCCGACCAGGGATTCCGTCAGCATTGGTACACCTCTCGCCTGGCACAGTCCGGCAACGTGATCGACATGCCGGTCCCAAGCAGCTTCAACGACATCACCACCGATAAGTCCGTCCGGGACCACGTGGGATGGGTGTGGTATGACCGCGCGTTCTTTGTGCCCCAGCATTGGTCAAATAAGCGAGTGGTGCTGAGATTTGGCAGTGTGAACTACTACGCAATTGTCTATGTCAACGGACGGCTTGTGGAGCAAGGAGTACATGAAGGAGGACATCTGCCCTTCGAGATGAACGTGCGAAAGTACATTGCATATGACCGCCGAGATAACTGGGTGACAGTGGCGGTTAACAATACTCTGACACCAGAGACCATTCCGCAAGGTCGAATAGTGTATAAGCGAGACCGTGAACTCTACCCCGACGGATTTTTCGAACAAACATACGATTTTGAGTACTTTCATTATGCTGGTATTCATCGCTCGGTTCATCTCTACACAACACCGCGGAAATTTCATATTGATGACATCGTGATCACCACCAACTTCTCGGGTGTTCCCAGTCGTCCTACAGCTCACATTAGCTACACGATCATGGTGCACAGAAACGAAATGGACTCACAAAAAGCTGCAGCTAATCCGGTTGATTGTCTTGTGAAAATTCGAGGCCCGAACGACTCGGTAATAGAGCGGCGACACGTCCGCTTGAGTTCGGACCACGATAAATGCCGAGGAATGATTACCGTCGAGAACGCAAGTCTTTGGTGGCCCAGAGGAATGAGTTCACATCCAGGGCAAATGCATGTCTTTGAAGCGAGTGCAGTTATTCTCGATGGATTAGCTCGCACGTCGGATCATTATCATGAACCGTTCGGCATCCGTACCGTGAATTGGGATGAAAACCGGGTTTATATCAACAACGCACCGTTATATCTGCGTGGTTTCGGTAAGCACGAAGACGGCAATATTGTAGGCAGGGGATTGCACCTGCCGTTAATGATTCGGGACATCAATTTGCTGTCGTGGAGTGGAGCCAACGTATTTCGAACATCACACTATCCTTACGCCGAAGAACTGCTCGACCTCACCGACAGAGCTGGAATATTGGTGATCGATGAGAGTCCAGCCATTGGCTTGCGAGGATTCGGTCAAGCGCTCTTGAACAAACACAAAGCCGTCATGAAAGAGTTGCTGAGACGCGACAAAAATCGAGCATCGGTGTTCATGTGGTCGCTCGGTAACGAACCACAGTCGTCAGAGAACGCATCGGGACCATACTTCCGCCGGGTATACGCACACACTCGCAAATTGGACTTGAGTAGACCAATCACAACGGTTCTAGCCCAGCCCTATAGCAGTGACAAGGCGGCCAAGTACATGGACGTAATTCTCATCAACCGCTACTACAGCTGGTATCAGGACTCGGGTCGCACGGAGGTGATTCAGAAACAGATCACACACGACCTGCAGCAGTGGAGGAAGAAGTTCCAGAAACCGGTGGGCGTCAGTGAATACGGAGCGGGAAGTCTTGTGGGACTGCGCGACCTTCCTGAATTCATTTGGTCAGAAGACTACCAGGCGGTATTTATCAGCGAGTATTTCAAGGCATTCGACCAGATGCGACAGTTTCCCTGGTTTCTCGGCGAGATGATCTGGAATTTCGCCGATTTCGCAGTGCCGGCCGAGTATATTCGACCGCAGTTTTGCATGAAAGGTGTGTTCACACGCGACAGAAAACCGAAAATGGCCGCCTATCTCATACGCGACCGCTATTTGAGCATTGAAGGATAAACTCTCCCCCCATTCCATTCTTACTAACACACACCGCTGAGCTGAACACTCATTGCTACATCAATTCTTGATAAATTGTAACAAAAATGACGTTTCCAGGAATAAACGCAAATGCGATCAACATTTCGCCACATTTTTTCGAATATACACACATATCTGTTTTAGTCAGTGATTTCAATGAAAACACCCCAAAGACCAGCGCTGTGGTAAGACCCTGCGGTTCATACCAAGCGGATAAAAACTTCCAATCAGGGCCAGTATAATATCAGTGACATCAACAGCGAGATCTGTCCTTTCATTCACATACATACACACACAGTCACACAGCCACAATGATATACGCAAACACATACACTCAACTAACGAAAGCATGCACACACACACACACACATATACACATATATGAAAAGGAAGGCTGTATGAAGCCGCTCGTTGACTGAAATGCTCAACACTACCAAATCAGAACACAACAAATAATCATTCTTAACAAACAACACACAGCCATAACTTTTACACAGACACACACACACACACACACACACTGACACACACACTGACACACACACACACATGCATGGACAAACACAGAGACTGTTTTGCTACGTATGTAAGACGAGTGAACCTCACACACTATCAATGTAATTTGCAACAGGCAGAGAGCGGCCGGTTCACGCGATATAAGCCGGTCTGACTGTGTGCACACGCTGCCGACACACAGGACACGACCGCTCGACCAGCTGCTCTTCACAATCGACACACAGACACACATGCTGACAGGGCGAGAGCACCACCTCGCGCGGATTGCTCAGACACACGACGCACTGAACGGCCGGCGGCACCGCGCCGGCATCGCGTTCCCGCCGCCGGCGCGCTGTTCGAATATCGTCCCACTGCAGCAGCAGTACGCGACGCAGCCGCTTCACACGCAGGCCGCGCACAACCCGCCACAACAGCCAACAACCGTAGCAAACGCCCAGCGCACTCAGCGCCACGGCAAGCCAACGCACCGGACGTCGCTCGAGCAGCAGCCGTTCCACCAGCTCGTCCGTCCGATGCGTCGACAGTAGAAACGGTGCTCCGTCGACGGGCGGTGAAAGCGTCAGCTTTCCATCGCCCGAGTTGATTTGTAGACGACCGAAAGCCGTCACTGGAGTGCCGCTAATCAGCATTTGTTCAACGTCCTGCACGCCACGCGGCTGTTCGCCAGTGAGCCAATGCCAGATAGCGACGCCAAGAGAGGCGGGCGGAGCGGGGACGTATTGGTCGTGAACGGTGGATAAATCAACGTGCCACAAACGCTGCACGGACTCGACGTCCACGGTGTTCGAGTTTCCATCTGCAAACAACAAACAGAAGGCAATGTTTTGTGTGAAGTCATGGTCCCAGCGGGAGCTAGCTAGAATAACCACTCTCACAAACTACTAGACTATAGAATAACGCTGAAATATTCATACTCTGAGAAGACAAATTAACGTATATACCTCAAAATGCAATGCAAAACCGAATGTGTGGTTTGCTGCAGTTCGTACAGATAACACACACTCACACATAGAAACACACACTCACACAAACGCACACACAAACGCACACACATAGACACATCCACATATAGAAACACACACACACACTCACACATAGAAACACACACTCAAACACACATAGAAACACAGACAAACACACACACACATACAAACATACACATACACGAACACAAACACACACACAAGCACACACTGACACACCATGACACACACAAACGCACACACACACACTCAGACACAACCACACAGAAACACACACACACGCGCACATAGAAACACAGACAAACACACACACACACACACACACACACACATACAAACATATATACACATACACGAACACAAACACACACAAGCACACACTGACACACACACATAGGAACACACAAAAAAACACACACGCACACATACACAAACAAAACACACTAAACACGAACACAAACACACACAAGCACATATATACAGACACACACACACACACACACACACACAAACACAAACATATATACACACAAACAGAAACACACATAGGAACACACATAGGAACACACACAAGCCCACACTGACATACCATGACACACACACACAAACATACACACCTGGCGAGTTAGCGGAGGCGTTGATCAGGCAGAAAGGCACCGAGTCGGTGGAGTCGCGCAGTACGCGCGTTTGTTCGCTCCACAGGCCGAGATGCGACGACCAACTGACACTGTGCTCACTGACCGCCTGCCGCCGCATCACACCCGTCACGTCCGGCCGCCACTGACTGGCGATGGCGTGCCGGCGAGGCACCACCAGTCCACGCACGCCGACGTACGGCAACTCCAACGCCGCGGCCGCCAATGACGGATCCGTAGCGGCTTTGTCCGTTGCGCTGGCGCCGCCGGCGGCCGGCGCCGCCGCCACGTGCGCTGCGGCAGAACGGACGCGCTGCACCAGTCCGGCGTCGACGTCGAACACGGCCGCCGAGTTGATGCGCCGCACGGCGCGCTCACACGCGGTCACCGTCGACCAGAGCAGAGTGCAAACGGCAGCGTCGGCGGCGACCACGCAGAACTCGAGCGATACGGCACGCAGCTCGCCCAGTAGGTCGCCGCCGCTCACGCCCAGGATCAGCATGGCGGCGGCCGGCCGTCCGCACGTCCGTCCGTCCGGCAGCAGCTACGACGCGGCTCCCACGGCGTGCGTCAATTGACGGATGCGTCAATTAACGGATGCGATCGTTTGACGGATTGCGATCAAATGACGGATACAATAAAGTCCTGCTTATGAGATGGGTTTTGAATACTTGACAAGAAGACATCAAATGGAAAGTATCATACTTGAATACTAATTGCAAACACAAACGCTGGCAAACATAATTAATTGCATAGCATAATTGCACACACTTTCCAACCATTAATAGGCTTACTAGTATTTATTTGGTATAGCGCATACAAAAACACACGCGCCTTAAACAGCAAGATAAGCCAAAAATATTCAAAGAGAAACACAAAACACGAACAAGCACAAGAGTAACTGACAAAAGGGAACATGTATTAATTAAGACATCACAAATAGCAAGTAGATGAAAAGGTCAGAGCAAACGTAAGAAATCAGACTGAATCATACGAAGTAAGGGTGAGAAAGGTGGAATCAAATGATAATTCAAATAAGTATCTAAAGAGTGCCGAACGAAATGAGGAATAAGAAGTGACTGATAGAAAAGTACGAGGAAGCGAGTTGTACAGTCGGGGAGCAAATAAAGAAAAAGACTTCGAAGACCAAGATGACTCGTTCAAGGCTCGAGGGCAGACAAGAGGGTGAGGATGACGAGAAGGCGCAGTAGCAACAGTGAGGAGACCAGAAAGATAAGAGGGTTGACTAGGGTCGTGAATAAGTTCAAAAATAATACAGCAAAGAAGAAAATGAATACGAGGAATAATGGGGAGCCAACGAAGCTGAAACAGAAATTGAGATGTATGACGACAGGAAGAGAACAAAACGATAAGAAGAGTTGATGACACGCTGGAGAATGCGGAGAGAATAGCGAGGAACATGAAAACACAAAGAACAGCAATAATCAATCCGAGAAAAGATAAGGGAGAGTACAAGTTTGATAGCCGACGGACGATCAAGAAAAGGGCGAATAGGATACAGTGACCGAATAAGACAGCAGGTCCTGGCAACAGAGGAAATATCAGAGGAGAACGAAACAGAAGAATCGAAAATCACACCAAGGTTACGCACAGATTCAGACACTGGAAATGGAAGAAGTGGAGGTCAAATTCTAGGAGGATGAATGACTAAGAACTCAGACTTGGACCGATTCAGGAGAAGACGTCGGGAAGAAGTCCAGGACTCAATATCAGCGATAACATCAGAAATAGACGAGGAAGATGGGAGGGGAAATGGGATGAGAAATTGGATATCGTCAGCATATAAATGAAACATAACACTCTGCATATAATAAACATAAAACCGACATACTCTGCCAATCAAGTGTTGGTAAATGGCTAAGTATAAAATCTCGATAGAACAAACTACAGCGTGAAAATTGATTAGGAAAAGCGAAAAATCAAGTAAATGAAACTAAAGTACAACTAAACGAAGTATGAAATGTTCGCGGAATTATTACCATGTTTTCCCGTATTTTAAGTAGTGAATAAAAGCCGAATTTACTCATAAAAACGTACGCTTAAATGAAAATAAATGAAATATTGTCAAGTCACGCGCACCTGAAAACTCAAAACGTTTGTAAAACACGCTCCATAAATGCCCACAATGCGTGCTGAATGTATATCTTTTATACATATTGTCGATGGGAAATATGACACTTTTCTGTGGAAATATCATCAATTTATTTAAGATATTTTGTACCACAACACCTATTTCAAATGATAATTGATTTTCCGCTATATAATCTAATACAACCATTATATATAAGAACTCATATATAATACTTTTCAATTGGTAATTAATGCTATTTTTTACTCCAACAGTTTTCCGAGTTCTTAGGGCGGCGCTATGACTGCGTGATTCCCTGTGTATTTCCACCACACATCCAACAATTCTGTTGACATCACGCTGAACATTTGGGCTGCAGTTAATGTTTCATTCCATCTCCACTTTCAAACCTTTCAAATCGAAAGGGCGTGCTAGTAACACCTATACTGTGTGTGTGTGTGCGTGTGTGTGAAGGTGTCTGTTATGCTGGTTGGTTAGCATGAGTAAATATATGTTGGGCGTTCTAAATATTTGCCCTTTAGAAATAAAGTGGTTTCAAGTGGTTATCTTATACTACCACCATTCATCACGCGTTTCAATGTTGTGTAATCACATTTATTTTATTGTTATGCGAGTCTGAACTAGTTATATATATATATATATATATAGTACACAAAAAACAGAGTATAATTAAATTATTTGCGGCAATTGAATCAATTAATAAACATTTCGAAAATACCCAAACAGCTGAATGTTGAAAACAAAACAGATATAGCTTTGAAATATATTTCAATATCAAGCATTATAACAATACATATTATGCTCAGATAACACACAATCACATCAATAACATATCACAAAATTTGCCAACGAGCAAAATTGGTGTGCCAAAGCTCAATTAGAACGTGCAAAATTCAGCCCAACACTCATTGTGGACATAGTAATTGAACTGAGTCGCCTCTGTCACTGTTTATCGAGGAGCTGGAGATCGTGTGATCGATGGAGACTTCTGTGGAGACTTCTGTGGACACATTGGAGCTGTGGTCCTCCACCATGGAGGCTAGTTCGGACAGTTCTTGCATGAGGTCTTCCGAGGAGCGATGACTGCCTTTCTCCGCTGCTCTGTTCAAAGCCAGAGGAACGGGAAGCAGTTCGGGCATCACGGAATGATGAACGATCAGAGCTGTCAGCGAGGAAAACTCCTTGGTGAAGCCCTGTCAACAAACAACACAGAAATCTCACTGAGTTACTGAATCCAAAACATCAAATGATGAAGTTCTTGTACTATAAACACAGACGCAAGCCTGCAGATTAAGAAAGACAGAATTTGACCTTCCTATCACAATATTGATTGCAAACAACTGAAAACAGTGGCGGCGCCAGGATTTTTCCGGCGGGGGGGGGGGGGGTTAAGAAATAAGACGAGGGGGCTTGGCGGAACATGGGGAAATAAACTGGAAAGTTCATGGTCAGAATTTTAAGAGGACCTCAGGGGTAGCTGGGTAGACTTTTTTGGGAAGAGAGGGTGGCTTCAGACCCTCCACGCTTAACACACCCCCCCCCCCCTTGGCACCGACATTGCTTGAAAACAATCTTCATTATGTTGTTGTTGTTGACGTTTCTCAGGTTGTCTGGCCGAGCAACCTCGAGCTCCTGAGGAAAGACACGACACCGCCCGGGTTGTTCCACAGGTCCCTGATGGATGACATTTTGTGTTGGCGTCTGAGTTGTGTGTGTGTGTGTGTGTGTGTGTGTGTGTGTGTGTGTGTGTGACTTAATCATGTTGTTGGTTGTTCTTCATATTACTTCATGTCATCTTCATGTTCAATCAAACTCACCTTTATCCTGAATCGGCCGGCTTCGTTGCGGATAATGAGGTAGTGCGCGATACTGGACGAGTGATGTTGTTGTTGATGTTGTTGTTGATGCTGGGGCACCCGCAGAGACAGAGCAAAACAGCCGTGCCGAGTGCTCGACTCACGCACCATGAACGAGCCCACCGGACGCTCGGACAACACCTCCAGAGCGACCTCTCTGAAAGAGACCATCACCAACAATAAGATTATAGCACATTGGATAGAATCGAACGCAATGCAAATATTTTTAACCTTCAATATGACACTGGTGATTCACAGCAAGCAATGGAGGTGCCAAGAAGGGGGCTTGGGGGGATTGAAGCCCCCTCTCCAAAAAAGCTTTTTGTACAGGGATAGGTTGTACCAGGATGTAGCAAATTCCACTATCTGCATAAAATAATGACATTACTCATATCGACCTGTAAATATGAAACTAATTCCTGAGACAAGTCCTATGAGATGAACAACGTAAAAAAATCCAGAAACGCCAACATCACTACCCCCAAGGGAATGTAGTGAAAATACCAACTAAGCCGTGTAATGCGAAACACAAAACCAATTGAAAGGCTTGTCTTAGTCCGATCTATTGGTACATTGGTGCCAACCGGACGCTTTTTAGATACATGAGGTCACCGCAGGATGGTAATAGTGCTTGCACTCTTCCCATGCTACTGGATTTGCCTGTAATTAATCATAATATTAAAAATGTCAATAATAACTCGAATACAAGCGTGCGCGCACCTTGGAATTCCCGGCTGAAACCAGGCGGCATGCCTCAGTTGTCTTCGCTCTTGTTCTTGCTGGTGATGTTCTTGTTCTGCCGGCTGGTGATGCTGGCAGCTGCTGCTGGAGTCGGAAAGACTGCAGCTGTCGCACAAGCTGAGCTCCAGCGAGCTGTTGAGCCGCTCGTCGGCCGAGCGCGTCCAATCAGCTTTTGTCAGAGCAAGTTTCTCCTCCTCCACAGTCAGTTCGCTGTTGAGACAAACAAAATAAGTTGTCTGTGTGAAAGAACTTGAATCACAGACGAGTTAGGGAGAGAGACATTGAAGTTAAATGCAAGATATTAATCGTTTGTATAGTTTGGAAAGGCTGAAGTCCCCTCTAAAAAAATGTGACAAGCTCCCTAACCCCCCTCTTGAAAAACTATTCTGACCATGAACATTTCGAGTATAGGTCCTCATTCCCTCAGCTCCCAGCCGTAAAATCATGGCTCAAATATAGTGAGTACGATTACGTGAGGATAGTTACCTGCTGCTCTGTCCCGCAGATGGTGCAGAAGAAAGAGTGGGAGAGTAGGGTCTGTCACTCCCACCACAGCCGACCCGATCATCGTGCAATATGTTGACGTTCTTGCAATGTTGCACCGAGCAGGACCGACCGGCAACATCGTTGTGTTGCAGCTGCTGTTTTTGTTGCAGGTTGCGAGCGAACGTTTGGCGTCCCTGTTGAGAAAAACAAGACCGATTTTTGGTTAGAAAAACAACACTTCGTTACTATGTAGTAAACTGCTCCAATAATGGAAAGAAAAGGGATTCATATACTAGCCTTTAATTAGATATTTAAATCGTTCGTTCTGTGCAATATGTGCGGTTATATGTGTGTGTCCACACAGTTATACCTTGCCGCCATATGCTATATTTAAGGATTAATTTACGAACAGCAAATAACACAATTATGCAAGAATGTAGCTCAAATTTGAATTATTGCTATGTTCTCGCGATGGTTTTTCCGATATTTTCGTTTTTTTATCTTCTTGCTCTTTTGTGTTTCATTTGTTTTTGCCTTCCATATTTCTTCGGAGCAAATTGAGTACTTTTTGAGCACTATTTGAGTATTTGCGCCGTTTCCAAGTCTCCGTTTCTTGTTTGGTCAACAATTATAATCAGTGGAGTTTGTTGATTTCCTCGTTGTCACTCACCCATGAGGTTTTGCTGTCGACATTGTTGTTTTTGCGACGAACGCTGCCATTTTTGTTGCACAGCGGGGATTGATTGGTGCAATCGTCCAGTCGACACGCGTAGGCCGCTCGAAATGCCGTGCCCAGCAAACAGTTCAAATCCTCCGCCTGTTCGAACAATCAACAGAAAACACCGCTGGTTAAACGCAGGCATAAACTTGAAAGAAGCAAGCAAATAAATAAAGACAATATAAATTGGTTAACACAACATGAGAACAACTGAAAAACAAAACAAGCAATCAAAAAATAAATCAATAACATAAGCTGGTTATATATGATATCAGTTGAGCCATTCAATATCAACACACACACACACACACACACACACACACACACACACACACACAAACACACACACACACACACACATACACACACGAGATGCAGGCAACGCAATAATGTTGTTTTTTATGCAAAAGCCACTTATATTTCGTCACGTAGCCCCAGACTTGATTATCTGCCTAATTCTATTTCGAGATTCCTTGTGAATCATGTTTACTCAAACAAAATCTATTAGCCCATTAACATAATAGGTGAGCACCGTCTTATTAAAACGGGAAAGTCATGAGAACAGGGAGAATCATTTCGAGGGAAGATCAGTTTAGCAGAATGTTGGACTATTTCAAACTTCTGAATTTTACGCAATAAGGAAAGATGTGTTCGGCGATGGAAAAATTGGCGCGGACTTGAGAACTGATTGACTGATGAACTTGAGACTTGATTTCGTTGAGAAACGTTGGTGCAATGAAACACAGTTATAGTTAATCTGCAGCGTCTAGTTTGCAAGATTGCAAGATGTTGCAAATTGCAGAGTGGATTGAACGTAAGTAGGAAAGAACAAACAGTCGCAATTATCAACAGCACAAAAAATGTTCCGTTAGGTGCATAAATCGTCCATTGTGTGTGTGTGTGTGTGTGTGTGTGTGTGTGTGTGTGTGTGTGAGAGAGAGAGAGAGAGAGAACAAACATCTCTTCATTGTCAATTGAAATCAATCGTTGATGAAATTGCATCAGAAAGTCGATATCTGTGGAATATCTGTGAAATGAAGTCTTTACATGGCCAACGAATGTTGTGTGTATGAGACATGCATTTGAGAAAGAGTTGATTGAAATCAGCGCATCTGTCAAAATCGGTCTCAAACTTTCTACTCACACACACGACGCGCATATAAGACGGGCACCTCAATTGCACTCATCGACAACACGTATTGCCACAACCATTACACATCGTAACTTATGCGTACACGTGTGTGTGTGTGTGTGTGTGTGTGTGTGTGTGTGTGTGTGTGTGTGTGTGT
This sequence comes from Sacculina carcini, assembly GCA_916048095.2. Taxonomy (NCBI): domain Eukaryota; kingdom Metazoa; phylum Arthropoda; class Thecostraca; family Sacculinidae; genus Sacculina; species Sacculina carcini. The sequence continues at coordinate 7,417,737 of OU696579.1, read as the reverse complement.
GTGTGTGTGTGTGTGTGTGTGTGTGTTAGGCATCCCAAACACGCACACCAGGTACACACACACACACACATACACACTCGCACATGCATAAGACACGCTCGTTTGGGAGCCACTTTCTCTTTCCAGCCATCGGTAGATTTCTCCCGCACTAGGTGTGTGTGTGTGTGTGTGTGTGTGTGTGTACATTCAATAATAGAAGCGTCAAACGTTGTCTCAACGGCGCCGTAAATGACACATTTTCCAAGTATTTATCGCACAGGTTTACACACTAAATGAGCTTGGTTTTAAAAGTACGCCAAGTTCCTAAGTTAAGCTATTTAAATTAAGTTAGCAAGTTTGTTTCTAATTTTATAAGCTGTTTTGCGACAAAGCAAGCTCAATGAAACCATATATTTGATATGACATCATGCGCAAAAATGACGAATAATATATGAAGTATTTGTTATTTCATGTTCAGTTGGTCCCAAAAAATGACAATTTGAAGTCGAATTTCACCCTCGTTCTGGACAAAGGACTGTATTACAAGAACCAATTTGGGTAGGCACATTTTGTAGCAATAAAAACTCTGTGAAGCAGTGTACACACACACACAAGAAACATGCATGAAACAAGAAACATGAAACATGCATGACAAGAAAGATGCAGTCGAAAGTCTTCAAACACCGCCTCTAAATGAGTGTTGTTGGGATTCCCATGGATGCTAGAAACAATGGAACGAAATGGTCTGTATGCCAATATTCCAAGGTGACCTGCAATGCGCTCCAACAATGGATGATTAGTGAACTGTAGAGTGCTAGAGGTCAAACGAGGGCATCCAGTGATTCGTCGTTCCCTCACGCTCTCACGCTCTCTCACAGAAATAGAGTGGTAATGCGAGAAAGAGGCTGAAGAAGAGGAGAACTGTTTGAAAACAATGCAGCAGTAATAGGCAGTTTGAGTGTTGATTGTTGTCAGGCCAGGTGAGACGACATAATTAGCGGTGACGGCTCAGTTGAACAACAATAGCACACAAATTGACTTGACAATATGAAGGCGAGCCTCAAGGGCGCAGGTGTATTGATAGCTTTGTCGGTTGGCTACAATGCAACATGCCCAAAACCCATTGTAAGGCGAAATTAGACACGGCACACTGCGAGATGGTGTGGAGTAGGGGGGATTCACAAAGAAACTTCTGCGAATAGAGACCAACAATATGAAGACTTGTGAAGACTATTGTCCGGTCCAACTGAAGCAGATGTTTCGGCGAGATAAACAGATGACCTATGTTATCTCCCGTTAGAAAGAGACCGAAAGGAGAAGCGTGAAACGTCGGAGAATTCGTCCCAGATGTAGCTGTAGGACTTGACAATCATATTTCATTGACTGAGAAGCGCATTCAAATGCAGACTTGGGGATCGCCTTGGAGAAGCAACAGAAGCCAACGCACAATTGGCGGCTGAGCGTGAAAGACGTGAGGACACACAAAGCGCTTGTACAATACCCCTTAACTGGATATTCAAAGACAGCTGGGCTAACCCGTTTCTGAGGATATGTTTTCAGCAAGTTCGCAGACCTACTTCTGCCAAAAGCTTCAACGCAATCACAGTCCATCCACTAGCTCTTACGTTCACAATAGCTATACAATCAACAGCAAGGCATGTGAAAGCGATGTGGCTGTGGATGAAACAGCCCTGAGGCGATCAGCAAGCAGGCAACACGTAACAGGTGCGAGTAGCGCAAAAACACGTCGATACCTCAGTGTTGAAGGTCACACACACACACACATACACACACACACACACACTCCAACATCAACACACACACGCGCACGCATTCCAGCTTCGTGTTTGAGTTGCAAAAGTGGTGCAAATGAGAGGGCTGCTGTCAACGGATATTATTTAACAGACAGTAATTACAGGCCATCCTTGGCAAGTTTTTATCGCCACACACACATACAGACACACACACACACACACATACAGACACAAACACGCACGGGTTGTGTGCGAATTCCAGTGCAGATTGAACATGCGTGTCAAAGGTACCGCGCCACATTCTATCGTCAGCGCTGGTGAAAACGACAATGTGAAGCATCCGACTACTTGCACATGTTTATTTACAGCTCATGTATTTATATTGTGAGTGTGTGTGTGTGTGTGTATTTCTGTGTACTCATTTATTTTTTGGATGTGGAAAATAGAGAACAACATCTTACGCACCGCAGTCTGATTTTGACTTGTTGATTAGTTGAAGAACGTTGCTGCATATAAATATGAAAATAAGCATATTGATCGTTTGCTAAATCGAGCAGATAGTGGAATTTCTATAGATTAACGCCTGCAAAAGCCTGCAAAATTTTAATGAACAGCCTGGGCTCGAAAGTAGTCTGGATGAGCTGTGAAAGAAGCTTGGCTGCACAAAAATAAAGCAAACGGCTGAATGAGTGCACAACACGGCAAACAAGAGGTAATAACCGGGACACTTGAAAGAGAACGACTTCTTTGTTAGCGGCCATCACACACACACAGAACATGGAACATAGAAGGGACTTAATGAATCTTCACAGAACACTGTTTCACGCGCAGGAATCTCGACTGCCGTTTGACAAGCGTGACCAAGAGAACGCATGCGTGGGTGCAATTTTTCACCAATGAAACAACAGTCTACGATGACAGGAGACAGGTCATAAGGCAGTGGCGATGCCAATGGAAGACTTGGAGAGGCTGGAACCGCCCAAAAAACGTGTCAAGCCTTCCCACATCCGATCCCCCCGAAAATCCTGACCATGAACAATTCGAGTGTAGTTCCTCATGTTTCGCCAAGCCTCTGTGTCTATTTCCTTAACCCCCACCGGAAAATCCTGGCGCCGCCACTGCCACGAGAGGACCATATAGTCCACGCGACAAGCGTCCTCGGACAGTGGGGCAGGTCTGTAATTACGAGTCGTTCTTGGCCGAGAATTCTTGTTCGGGTCCCGGCGTAAGGGTCGGAGCCGTTTATACACGCGCTTCAGTCAGCGCTTCAGATCTAAAGACCCGCCGAAAAAGTTGGCAGTGCATTCCCACCGCGCGAAAAACGATTATTCAAATGCTGACATCCAAAAGACAGCTACACTACTGGTCAATAATTACGCTGCCCATCCCAGCCAGGAAAATGTGTCATAAAATCTGTGTGAATATCCATGCATATTGACAACATATTTCCCTGTGAACAACATCTCGTAAGAAGAATATTGCAGGAGACAAATTTGCATAGTATGTAGGAAAGATAACATGCGAAACTGTGCCCTTGAAATTGGAACAAATTGATACTCAAAACACAGCTTAACTAGACAAATATTCTAATGAAGCCAAAACACACTAATTCTAGACACGCTCATTCGATAGTCAAACGAAAGGATTCGCTAAAAAACAATGCACGTGCAAATTTTTGAAGACAAAATAAAAAAAATATTACCAGTTTAGCAAACGTGTCGCATATCATCACACAGGCAAATAATATTCAAAAGTTTCTATTAGAAAATATAGTAATTTCAAGCCGCAATCATGAATGATACGTAAATGTGAAGAATTGTACTTCTTCGCTTCGTAAAATATAATACACGACGCAATCCTGTAATTTATTAAAAATAAATTATACGTTTAACCCATCCATTATATTTGTCCTGAAAAACGTAGTTATGCTTAATCCTCTTGAAGGATGTGTATTAATGAATATTGAATAATAAAGCTTTGTTATAACGTCGTTTGTATTTTGATATTTTCGTATAGCTATCAAGGGGGTGCGATAACTGACTGCTGATTAGAAAGCGGTGCGAACACCCGAGAAAGGTCCAAGAAAGAAAGAACCACGACGCAATAATATAGCAAGCAGTAGATCACCTTCAAGTGAGAAATGTGGTCATTGTAGCCGTCGGAGTGAGGGCAAGATGATTTAGCCGACATCATCGAAGGAAGCCGCTCTTTAGAGCAGGCGTAATCATTGAACAACTTGCGGTAGCGAGATCGTAGCACCGGGCAAAATTGGTTGATATTGTTGCGCAATCGCTCCATCAAACCCGACTCGACGACACTTATTGAGTGAAGGTCGTTGTGAATTCGCATATCGTACACCAGCACTCACTCGACAACACACAAGCACAAACACACACACAATAGCTGGCTCCACACGAAGTTATCGCCGACACGACGGGGAATTTCACACACACACACGATATACCCGAGAATTATAGCCCGTCTGGCGTTATGAAAATAAGCGCTGCCTTGCTGGTAGCACAGTAGAACAGTCCTTTCTGATCACCAACAAACAAACACAGACACACACACACGAGCGTACACACGTGTGGTACAGCTATACAGCACTGACGCGAGGAGCGTGTACGTCCGCTCACGACCAAGTCCAACGACAGACTGACCGACAGACTGTGGAATAGCGCGGTCACGAACGTGTGGCTATAAGAATGTGAGAAGCGCTACAAACTACCGACGTCACCATTGACGTCACCCTTGACGTCACCGTTGGTGTCAGTGGTGGCGTGAATGGTGGCGTTATTTGTGGTGGCGACGGCTGCTAATGTGTCGACATCACCACAGGAAATGCCATTCAGCAAAGACAACGCCACTGATAACGGAATCCACTCAGACACACACACACACCTGCACACACACACACCTGCACACACACACACACACACACCTGCACAGGTAGGCTGATGTGGGGACGTTTTTACAACAGTCTTGGCTTGTGCTAAAGCCACACACTGTCCACAATACACAACCACATACGCAAACAAGCACACACACACTTTACACATAGGAGAAATACACTTCGACACTAGAAATTGGCCACACGATTTTCACCAAACAGTATTATATCGTAGAAGATCTATAACGTATTAGCCAAATGAATTCCTTCGACCAGTAAGCGCTGAATATGGCTAAATCGACATATTCACCGAATCAACGGTTAAACAGCCAAGCTGATTGACAATTTTGTTTATTATTATTTCCATTTTGATTCTGGCTTGCTTGAAATAACTGATATCAGTGGCGGTGCCAGGATTTTACCAAATGTGGGCTTGGCGAAACATAAAAGACCTGTGTCCTCGAAATGTTAATGGTCAGGATTTTTTTTGGGGGGCTCAGGGGGACTTGCCGCATTTTAGGTGCTAACTCCAGCCTCCCTAAGCCCTTCCTTGGCACCGCCTCTGATTGATATAATAAAAACAAAGGGCGGTACACACAGATTTAGTGAGAGGCCATTCTTGTGTGCGTTTCTCTCTTGTCTGTATATATCCTAACTGTGGCTGTGGTCTGTGTGATCTGCGTGTGTCAATGGAATGTTAACAGCAGAGTAGACGTCGAGTCCTCTGCCCTCTGCCCACATTCCATCTCTCTCTCTCTCTCTCTCTTTCTCTTTCTGTGCCCGACACACGCACGCACACGCACGCACAACTGTGTTCACATACCTCAACCGCGGGAGGTGATAGCCAGAGGCACGTGGTTCTCTCATATACGCACCAATGTATATGCATCTACGTGTCTGCCTATGTGCATACTTGTGTGTGTGCGTGTGTGTGTGTGTGTGTGTGTGTGTCGATATCACTGGTCCCAGGCACTCTTCGATGGTGTTAGTGATACGGTATGTGTGTATGTGTGTGTGTGTGTGTGTGTGTGTGTGTGTGTGTGTGTGTGTGTGTGTGTGTGTGTGTGTGTGTGTGTGTGTGTGTGTGTGTCGGTGCGTTTCCACTGTGGAACACAGGCAGTGATGGCTTCAGAGGCCGAACAGAGAAAATCGGCAACCAGAGGAGAGTTAGTATATATAAAACACACACACACACACACACACACACACACACACACACACACACACACACACACACATACACTCTCAGTCAGTGTGGCTGTAAACAATTACACCGGTGTAATTGTGAAGGTGGACCCATGCCGCCACACAATGTTAATCACACAAGTTACACGCCGCTCTGATTGGCTGAGCGAAATTGTGCTTCAGCCCCCCTGTCGTGAAAGCCACGCGCAGCCATAAGTCAACATCAAGCAGTATTAAATATCAACCCGCTGCGCTATTATACATTTAGCCAGCATTTCTCTCCTGATTCATGTTCTCATGTTTTTCACATGATGATGTTGCATGATGTTTCTGATGTTTTTGATGTTTTGATGTTTATCACATGATGATGTTGTTGTTTGATGTTTCTAATGTTCCGATGTTCTAATGTTTTTGATGTTTGGATGTTTCTGATGTTCTGATGTTTACAACATGTTCATGTCGCTTGATGTTTCTGATGATGTTTGTGATATTCTGATGTTTCAGATGTTGTTCGATGTTCATGACGTTCTGATGTTTTTGATGTTTTTAATGTTCTGATGTTATGATGTTTCTGATGTTTTGATGTTTAGTAGATTAGATAGTGTGGATTTGTGTCGAGGCTCGGGGGGATGACAGTCATCATGCATTAGTGTTCAAAGTTGACTCAGTTGGTCAATTGCATGAGACCCTCAACTATTTTCGACCTATTCAATTACAACACACATACCTTGTTTAAACGTATATTGCATATAATTGCATACACACACATTTGTCGTGTATTGTTACTTTTTGCCATGCTGGTTTTGATGACAATATACCCAATGATTTACGCTCAGCAAAATTCTCGGGGGCATATACTTGCATATTCATTGTCCCAGTCATTTTATCCGAGGTATATGCACCCACATACCCCCATGATATTTACGCCCATGATAGTTTTTCGTTTTTTGTTTCCAAGATTAAACACACATTTACAAGCAGGATATGAGCGTTAAAATTACTTGTAAAAATTTGTCGAGCCGAGAGCAAATGTTAGGTGGATTTTTAGGTGGATCTAATCGCAGTCGCGTGATTATATCGTTCAGGCTCTACTCATTTTGTTGTACGCACGCAATTGAAGAGATTGACAGAAATCGACAAAATATAAAATAGCCAAGCCCAGATGCAATATATTCCTGCGCTTCGACGCGATTTTTTCCACGTGCGATTTTCATCACTGAAAGGTCACCGCCATGATTTTGGCCGTTGTGCACGTGTGCTCTCACACGTGGGCGTCTGCAGAAGCAGAAATCAATCACAAGCCACGTGGACATGTGTGGTCATTTGTGCCTTGAAATCTGATCGACTACTGAAAGGTCAAACCGTACGATTTTTGTGTGTGTGTCTGGGTGGATGGAAGGAGACATATTGAAATATCAGTGGTATTAAATAAAAGTTCTGTGCTTGAATTTTCCGTGATAATTGTTATTGAATGAAATATTAAGCAAAATATTAATAAAAATATTAATTATGATATTACTGGTAATAATACTAATAATGTTATTGTTATTAATAGTTAATTTCTGTGCTGAGTTTCTGGTGATGTGTTCTTGTTCAGCATTGAAGTCACCGTGACACAATGTTCATCGTTTTAGTCTGAATGCTAACAAGAAATGAACAAATAAATTTATTACGCACTGTATTTAAAACCACAGTCAACTTTTTTTGCACCGAGTAAAAATCAAACTAGAATATTAATATTGTAAAATAAACGAGACCAAAATCACTCAATATTTTGACGTTTTTTTCTTAAAAATTACTATGTTGCTCAACACAAACCCATCGTTCAATGAAACCATACAATCGTATCGCTCAGTATATGTATATCACTTGAGCTTATTGTGAAATGGTTTGCGAATAGAGGCAAATTGTATTTGTTCATTTTTATTTCAAATCTTTTATATATACTTAGATGTACAATATTTATTCTACAATGTTAATCCAACCTTATCGTCTAACAGACAAACATTCGAACTAGATATGAAAAAAATTCCCGAAATAATAGAAAACATTAGAATCAACAAGCGGAACAACGCTTGGGTATATATAGAAGACACACCCACACCCACACACACACACACACACACACACACACACACACACACACACAATCTAACAGTACATATTTTTGGAGGCATGCGTAAAGATGCGTCAATATTTCAACGGTAAACCGATACGACACACAATGCATTGCACATACACAACGCTCCCACACACACACACACACACACACACACACACACACACACACACAAACACATTAACACACGTGCCAAGAGAGACGAGCAAGGCACGTGCGGAATTCCAGCATACACACATACAAACACATACACATACACAGCACCTACACACAACGGAATGCACACACGTATGCCTGTATTGTGTGTGAGTATGAGAGTGTGTGTTTGTATGTACGGTGTACTGGGACCATAATCTGCATATCCGGCGAGGTATGGAGTCATATTGACGTATATATATATGCCGGGTTCATCTCGAAATCACTATAGGCCTTTGTGTGCAATGTTATGTGTTCTATTGGTACACCAGTCAGTCATTTTTAACCTTCGAATCGCAAAGAAACGAATCGTTTTGTTATTGGGTTGCTAAAGCTTCGTGAAAAATAATTATTTTGCCACTAGAATATATTAAAAAATATAGTGCAATGGTTAAAATGCATGATGGTCTTAGGATTTTTAGCAGACCATGAATAAATTGAATTATGATAAAAAACATAAAGTTTTTGAACCACTGGTATAATTAACAGTGATTATTTTCCAAAGCGGATTTTGTGGAAAAATAATGTTGCATGCACGTGTTTTAATGCACTTTTCTTGTTGCCATGACAACGCTTTCTCAAAACGAATGCATTCATGTGTTTACGCATAGATCTAACTGATAAGACACAAACGGTTCATATGCCGGTGATAACGGTTCCAATGCCCTTGCAGAAAAAAAACTTGAAATAAAAAAAATCAATATAGCTGGGTGAATTTTCGATTATAATTAATTTCCGAATAACACCACACAAACACCGTTTTTTGCCCGATTTCAACCTGTAATGCTTTCGCTAATAGACATGAGTGCATTTAGCCTTCGATGTCTAGTCATACTTTCACAAGAGCACATCAACATGCAGCGCAAGTATGTGTGTGTGTGTGTGTGTGTGTGTGTGTGTGTGTGTGTGTGTGTGTGTGTGTGTGTGTGTGTGTGTTTAAACACCATTAGTGACGGTACAAGGGTGTGTCAGTTGGAACGAGTACAACAATGAGTATCTTGGACGATATCTCGTATACCGCCCACCATCTCGTATCACTTCCATCCGCCCTAGCGGCATTTATTTAATTGTCTCAAAGCGGCATAATAGTCAATATATATACATTCTGTTTATGTATTATACAAAATACAAAGATAACTGCTTATAATAAGCACTGGTTTTCTACAGATATAATTTAAATTACCTAAATTGAATATGAAATGTTCTTGGGGACGTTGTAACAAGTTGAGGCGAGAATTAACCAATAAGCTTAACAATGCACTTCGTACTCAACTGAATGTCACACCATAAATGTGTATATATGTGTGTGTGAGTGTGTGTGTGTGTGTGTGTGTGTGTGTGTGAGTGTGTGTGTGTGTGTGTAGGAGTGAATTGACAGCATATAACACACAATACTTGTTCTATACCGAGTACAATACCCAATATGTTCCGCACTCACACACACAGACCCACACAGAGACACATACACACACAGAGACACACACACATACACACACACATACATACATAGACATACACACACATGTGCTGCAGATATTTAAGATAAAGCGCAGTCTTTGAATAGACCTAGCCTAGTCGATCTTCTCAAAGCCACGTTGTATTCTCCTATTCTGCGTCCACAGCACCATTCCCGTGTCCCAATTTCACAGACACACACACACACTCACACACATATTCACACACTCACACACACACACACACGTAGTCGCTAAACAGTCACACGGACATACATACGACTTACCTGTCGTGTGTTGAGTGTGCTTTCAAACATAATCGTTGTCATGGTTACAGAGTAGCTATCCTGGTATCAGACGCGGTGGAATATTGACACAATGGAAGCTCTTATCTCGATAATTGTGCTGTTGAGAGCTGGAAGCACGCATATCTGAATGTATGTTTGTGAGTGTGTGTGTATGTGTGTGTGTATGTGCCTGCAAGTGTACGAAAATGAAAAATGTCCATTGTAAACCAAATTGTTGCTAGAAAAAAGAAAATAAGTGATGTTAGCACGCAAAATATGAAACTGGGCTAGATTGGCATAGAGCAGGAATGTTGTTTGGGATGTGTAGGATGCAATTGGAAATATGGAGTGGGTGCAAGAGAACAAGGTACATGGGACTGAGAATGGAGAATGAATTCAGCTTGCCGTTCAGATGCGTGAATGTTTGGAACAACCTGAGTGCCGGTGTGTTAAAGTGAGCGTGTTAGGTTTAGGGCACTTTAACTAAGAAATTGATAAGGTATGCTACGTACATGGAGATAACACAATCTAGCTCATTTGCTGTGGTATACAACTGCCTAGAAGTACGGAAACATAAGTGCATCCACATGAGCACATGGACGCACACAGACACAGGCACATTTTTGAGTCAAGGTCAAACATCGCGGAATGTTTCGCCGCAGTTTCCATAATGGACGACACAAACACCTCTGGCAGCATAGACTGTGTCATCTCCAGCCAAGCCGACACTTATGGCTATGTCCGTGTTCGTATCTGATTGTCAAATCTCCTGCCTTTGCGTATGTAAGGAAGAGAGAAAGAACCAAACAGACTCTGGTAGAAGAAGCGAGCAGGAGGCACACGACAGCTAAAAACACACTGCCAATGGAATTCGACATAGCTGACACAAGACTACAAGTGAAGTTATATCACACCATTATCTCATGACAATTACCAAATAAATTGAACGACACAACAGGGAATGTCATACCAAACATCTAGACGCATACAAATGAGATATAGGATAGCCAACAGCCATCTAGCATGTTCCAGTTTGCAAACGTGTTTTCATTTTTCAATTTGTGCCTACTCCCTGCTCGCTGTGATGTTCCTGTCGGTTGTGTCTTTTTCGCGCCTGTGTATGAATATGTGCGCTATATTAAATATATGTTGTTGTTGTTGTTGTTGTAGTAGGAGAAAATATTTCTAAAATAATGCCCTCTACCACGGCATGAAATATAAGCAACTTTAGTATGTGAAACAACAATACAGAAAACAGAATTGTATACTGTTCTCATGACAATGTTGATCACAAAGTCGATCTGCACCAGAAAAGCTTGTTTTAAAGTAATTATAGGTAAGCAACGCAATAGGCGAAAGAGTAAAAAAACTACATTTGTCCGGCTTGAAATGTCTTACCTTTAATTGTCTTCTCAGACCAACTTTCAAAAACCGTCCAGCAAAGTCCAGTAAGGATGGGCTCGAGCGGGATTATACATTAATTATTAAACTATATCACTTAGAGACAGGATTTATCCTACTTGAATACAACTTTCCTTTTTCTAGCCTATTTGTTTGCGAGTCTGGGTGAACGCATCGGATGATTTATATTGTTTGCATATTCGCCAACTGCAAATTCACTTGTCGACCAAATCTGCGCGCGGGGAGGAGCGCTCATCGTGCGTGCACGTGCACTTCTGCCGAGCAGTCGGTTAATTAGCATGCGCGGCCGTTGAAAACCAGACGTGACGTTGTTCCTGGCTCGACTAACGCACGAATCTCCGGACATTCCAGTGTGATGGCAGCGCTTGTCGCTGGCCTGGACGTGTCTCATGCACGGCATAAATCAGCGTCTGACTGAAGCTGCGAGTCTGTAATTTGGACGTGCGGAACAAGCACATAGCTCGATCACAACAGCCACTTGCCGACTGTCTGGCCTGGGTGTTCACCGCGTCTCAGCTCATCCCGGATGGTCGGCTCTTGTACGCGCGTATGTGCGTGTGTGTGTGTGTGTGTGATGGTCAGCGGACAGCGGTACCGAAACAAAAAGCGTGCGCGCACTAGCTGGACCACGCAGGGCGTTGTGAATGCTCTGATGATTAACCACTAGACGGCTATAAAATCGGTATCGATTCAAGCTGAGGCGAGCGAGGGAGAGGCTGATGCCATCGCTTGAACGCAACGCTGAGAGGAATCCACAAGATCGCTGCTTGCGGGCTTGTGATGGTCATTCTCCTGTTGGGACTGCCCGCATCCCAGACTCGGATAAGATGACGCCGGGATAAGCGTGACCATTGAGGTTTTCCGTGCGTGTTTATCGATAGTTGATACGGTCGCGTCAAGACACAAAAGCGCACATGAACAAAGTCAAGGCAGGATAAAGGTCACAAGCGAAGGCCGTCACACGCGAACAACAAGTGTGGACTCACCAGAACCTCCAACCACTGTCCAACTAACCACCATCGACTCTCAGTACATGGAACCACTCTCTGGACACTTGTAGCACCAGGAGTGGAGGGCGTTAAATTGATCCAGAATGCATGCCCCAATTTGCTGACATGGGGGTAACATTAACTAAATCGATAAACAAGAGCCGTCGATTGGAGTGACTTTGCTAGAAGTCACCGCAAAGCGAATCGAACCCAGCACGTGGAGTTGTAGGTGAGGGTGGTATTTATGCCAAGCAGCAGAATAATGACAGACAGATGCCAATCATCCTGCCGTACTCTGCCGTGAAGCGTTCCACAAGATATCCACACGTGTGACATTTGTTGTGTCCGAATTGATAGCACAAGTGAACACGACACGTGACCGCGTCTGTGCTTGGACGTGAACGTGGAGGTGACATTGTAGAATAATTGATCAAGTGGGCGACAACAACCACATTCCACACATACACACACACACACACACACACACAAACACACACACACACACACCAATGAGAAGTCGAGCGAGGGTCGATGTATGCGGGTGGATTTTATGTTTGTGGCTGCATAATAAGAGAGAAGAATGTCGGCACGCGACCAGATCTGACCTGATGTTCTGTTTGCACGATCAGTCTATAGAGACAAAGAACTACGAGATCGACCAAGCCTGCCGAGTCCAATACACTGAAAGCAAAACCGGCAATTTCTGGGGAAAGTTTTTTTGGAAAAAAGCATTTGTGATAAAATAAGATGCAAGGATTTACAAAAGACACAAAACCTTCATAAATTCAAGTAAATGTTACTTAGAGCGGCAGGAAAGAATAATGTTGGCCATTTTTCAATATATAAAATAATGAAAATTAAGAATAATGAGAATGAAAGAGAGAAGTCTAAAGTTTCGTAAATAAAAGAAATGACCACAACTCACTCGTTTAAATGAAAGTGGGCATGTAAACAAGGTCAGCCGATCTCAAGAAGCTTGACGATTCCAACAGAAAAAAAGCAGTGAAACGAGGTTAAATCACGGACGGCACAGGATGACTAGACCACCGTGGTGATGACATATCGGTTACTTGCCTGCTGAAACCACCAAGACCACAGGAACACCACGTACCAGTGGCGGCGCCAAGGGGGGGGGGGGATTTAAAGGATGTTCGAGGCTGGAGCCTACCTGAAAATTAATCAAGACCCTTCTGAGCCCCCCCCCCCGAAACTCATGACCATGAAGATTTTGAGTTAAGTTCCTCCATGTTTCGCCAAGCCCCACGCATATTTTTCCTTAAACCCCCATCGGAAAAATCCTGGCGCCGCCACTGCCGTGTACCTTTGTGCGACCACAAATCACCAGGTAAGCATCGAACATCTTTGCTGAACGAGCGTTTGCCCGAAATTCACCTGGGGAAATGACGACATAACCACAGAGCCAAAATCACTGACAAAACGTTGTTGAGTCATCCGCACACAAGTTGTTCAACCGCAACGATCGACCGCAATATAGGAAAGGGATGTTCAGTATTCCGGTGTGCGGTAGCTTGTACAAAATCATCTTTCTGCAAAGCTGCACCCAGAAAATGAGCCTCTTCATAGTGAAGTCATGAGCGTGTACACCCATTGCATCATGTGGGAATTCGGACTATAAGAGCGGACTAGTACAGAGGACAGACGCTACTCCATTTTTTTTGGGTAGAAGGGATAGGACAGGAGACAGCTGCATTAATCCAAGGGGGTGTCAACCCTGTTGCATTATCGCTCCCCTCTTGGTGTGGCAGTACAGGGAGGGAAGAAGCAGAGGGTCCGCTTTTAGTCGCCTCTTACACGACACGCAGCGGGTACGGCGGCAGTATTCTTATACCCTGACCGCAGGGAGAAGTTAAAAGTTAAAACAATAATATTTGTACAAATTCATAATATGAGAATAGACCAAGCCTTTTCACAAGCAATTTGAAAATGCTACTCCAATCGAACGCCAGCCAATATACAGGTGTCTCATCGTTTTTCACCAAACAGCGTCCAAATCACGTGACCTCTGGTCCGACACACTTCCAGCGCCGACACAGAAGAGAAATCGTCCTATGATTTACCGACTGCCAATGACAGACTGGGCAAAAAATGCTCCTCGTTTTCGCATGCGCTCGCGGCTAAATGAACAGTTCGTGACTGAATGCTAATTGAACCGAGTGCGTGTCTGTCTGTCTGTCTGTGATATGACACATGACCTGTATGTGTGTGTGTGTGTGTGTTCGTGCGTGTGTGTAGGTGTATCTCTTTCCGTCGTAGATAAACGGTGTATAAGGTGGAAAGGTATGAGGTTAGAGCTGAATTATAGATGCTAATGATATCACACACCCACCTACACACACACACATGCACACGCAAACACACACGCATACATACACATACGCATACCTATGCACATTCTTTCTCTGAGTGCATGTTTGTGTGAAGCGAGTTCGTGACACGGAATAAATATGGAATATATGTGTGTTAAAGTCAAGCTGCTGTGAACATGTATATGGAAGTATGTATGTAGAGTGATTGACGTGTGTCGGTTTTGTTGATTTATTAATTGCATTTTTCCCACAAGATGCGATACAAATAACTACGTAGAAATCAGACTCGGGAACGAATACGATGTTCCTACAGTGCATTTTGAACAAACACGCAAAAACACTAAATACATAGAATAAACCGCATATTCCATGAAAATAAAAGCGAATTCAAGCAGGAGATAAAAATAAAAACAAGAAACATAAAGTATAAGCAAAACGAAAACTGAAATTGATACAGGATCAAATTAAACGGAGGAAATTCAAGCGAAGGGCAGAAATATCGATAGGGTAGGAGCATATAGAAAGTATATTGCGTTGGAGAGAATTATAGAGACGTGTAGCACAGAAGGCAAAAGTCTGAAAAACAGTACATTCTGTTTGCGGTAGAAAAAAAAATACAGGGAAATATCATAACAGAATGGCATGTGGCTGTTGTTTTGTGTCGGCGCCGGGCATCTGGGGTTTCCATCGGGGGACGAACCGTGCCACGAACGAACCATCATTCCTGACACAACACCACACATCAGCGTCGAAGCCGCGTCTGTAATTTGGCGTCCAGTTCGATTACCACCCGTCTGTCCACTCGACATATCTCAGAAGCCGACGTCGCGATGTCACTGCCTCCAACCCAATGACATCCCACACCCACACAGATACGTCGGCAGAAGGCACTGGAGGATACAGAGAGGGGGAGACTCAGGAGGTTGAAGCCCCCCCCCCCAAGATGTTTCTATGAACTCCTCATAACCAAGAGGTTCTCCAAAAGAGATCAAGAAAGTATTAATATCTGTAGAATTTGTTGATATAAGCATTGCCGCAAATACGTTGCATAATGATGCACGTACATGACTGATCGCCCCCAAAGTCGAGCCCCTCCCAAAATTACACCCTGGATCCGCCACTGACAGAAGGGAAGCACATACACACTCACAGAGATGGCTTAGCTAGAAGTCGGCGTGGCAGTTGTGTGTGGAGTCAGCCGGTCGGTGATTAGAAGCGGCCTTGTCATCAAGATCAGCTCGCACATCACCAACATCAACCGCCACACACACACACACACACACACACACACGGAATTCCGCCGGCATGATGGAATGATGGAATACAAGAGAGAGGTAAAGACATAGATTTGTGTCCAGGCTACGGGGGCGGGTGGATGACAGCCATTATGCATTAATGTTCAAGAATGGCTCGGTTGGTCCATTGCACGGGAATCTAGGCCATTTTTTGGCCTATTCGACTATGACAAACATATATCAATACAAAGTATATTGCGTACACAAACATACACACACACACTTGTCGTGTATTGTTACATTTTTGCTATGCTGATGGTGATGACAATATACACAATGAACTGAACTCAGCAGAATTCTCGGGGGGGGGGGGGTATATTTGTATATTCATTCATCCCCAAGTCATTTTATGGAGGATATATCCCCCTAACCCCCATGATCTACGTCCATGGAGAGAGGTATGCTCGGTCAGAAAGCGACTCTCCCGCACACCAGTGGAATGGTGAGATCGGGAACTCTTTGTTGTCGCCGCATTTTCCTCCGACCAATGATGCCCACCTGTGATTGGTGCTGAAATCTCGTGATTGCGGGAACGCAGGAAGCAGAGATCTGCGACGGATCCTAGATGGTCGCCTGATCCTGGCTGCGACATTTATTGCTTGAGGTCAGTCAACCTGCTTGGTCAGGAAGATTGTCTGGATTTGATAAGTTGGATAATTTATCGGTCGTAATTGGCGCTGGAGATAGCGTTCACCAACTGGAGAACGTCACTATAGAACTACACCGATCGTATCATCGACAAAATTTATCCAGTGCAAAATTGTGCCTAATTAATGACGAATTGATTAGCATCACCATGAGTTGATTTGACACCATGATTTTTTGGCGAAACTGTACTGCTTTTTTGGGATGCTGACTTGAAAGAAATACATGGTATTAACTTACTCATTGCAGCGTGTACACTTGCGGAAAAAAATTGCTGGGAGCCAAACAAGAACGATAACAATATTACTAGCAGAATTAACAGTTTCAATAATGACACAAATCCTTTTGTTATAGTTCGGGTAGAGGAATAGGACAGGATAAATCTGCATGAATCCAAGGGGGTGCCAACCCTGTTGGATTATCGCTCCCCCCTTGGTGTGGCAGTACAGGGAGGGAAGAAGCAGAGGGTCCGCTTTTAGTCGCCTCTTACACGACACGCAGCGGATACGGAGGCAGTATTCTTATCCCCTGACCGCAGGGTTTAAATCCACGAAAATCAGCATTATATTGGCAAAAATTCGAGAGCAATTGAAAAGAATATATCACTGAGAGATTCGTGTTGGAAGCTTGTCTATTGTTCAATTAATTTGTGTGTACAACTCTTTGTAAATATGTATGAGCATGAATAAACCATAAGACAAGCAAGGATATCTAGCACGAACACTCCTTGGTTGTCCATCTGCTCCTGACACACCCTTTACTCACATAATGTCTCTCTGTGTGTTGACGTTATCTTCAGATCTTTCTTCGTGCGAGCAACGTGCCGTCATCTCGTCCACTTCCTCGACTTCTTCACACCTCAGCCGACAAGGGGCTGTTTGCATCCGTGTGTTGATTTGAAGTCGAGATAACACGAAGACGTGACCGCAATGAATTAAAGCTTGGCTAGATCAACTGCCGGATTTGCATAAGAGACTCGGACTTTATAGCAGTGAATATGATTGAGCATAGATAAAGCCTGTCGCGCAAAAATGCCTAATCCTGTTCAGCTTAAAACGTCCATCTTAATAAGTGCGGTTTTGAGGCCAAAACGCAAAGCTTTTTTTCATATATTTTCACCTTCATAAAGTTGACGCTCAACCGATTAATTTATCTTGCTATTTTGCGAGTCGAAATATTGAGTACAAGATCAAGTGGAAGTTATGATAGCTTATAGTTATGACGCTATATTGATGTTTGAATTTTTTTGTCGAAACATTCCCGCAAGATCGGCATAATATGCAAGTAAAAAAAACTTAAACGACAGCGCAAAACTGGACTCGTAACGAGACGAGAGCATTCCTGCGAGAATCACGCTGATTTCGCTTCGTACGGCCGCTACACTGGTGAGCGTTTGAATACGGTGAATCAACTCTGTCCGAGCCATCTGTCTCCTGCTGTGAAAACACCGCATGCAAATCGGACGAACACGGCCAAGACACGCCACCAATGACGCCACCATAGACGCCGGCATTTCGCTATTTCGCTGTATCTGTACTGACCCCAGCAGCAACGGGGGGCGTCGAGGACACCCCGTTGATTGGGAGTGGGTGGACTCCCTGCCTCGGCGGAGCGAATGAGCTGGGCGCGGCGTGTCCTGCGTTCCGAAGCCAACCGACGCTGTCATTGGTGGATTCACAACAGAGACAGAATAGCCAGCACTCGGAATGAAATGGAAGAGAGGCCGTACAAGATCGCCAGCAGCAAAAAACACTATCGAAGCCAGAAAAGGCAGTAGAGTGTGGACACAAGAAGCCCAACAACCTGCAGCAGATATCCAAAAAGGAAAATATAATGTGAATGCTTTGTGGAACTGTGAGATCGTTAGCCCACTTGACGAACCATTTAGATTAAATGTCAATATGATTTTATAACATCGAGTAGATTTTCCAATAAAAATTATTCAACATATCGTAAATCAACCACGTACTTTTTGGATATTATTAGTTATTTTCTTCTTTTTTTCATTTACTTCTTCATATCTGTCTACTTTAGTAATGAAATATATCTACATAGCATATTTTTTGACGGTTTATCTCTTTTAATTCATTACACTTGTCCGCTGAAGGTCTGGAGGGGGGGGGGCTGTTTCTTATGGCCGTGTGCCACCACCCGTCCGCACCCTCAATTCGACTGGTCGACCTCAAGACCAGCTTCATCAGTCATCAGGTCATTGCGACCATGAGACCGTACCTTCATCATCGGGCTGTCATCGCAAGAAGTGCCGCCCGCACAATAACACGCGAGACGCTAAACAACACAGCGGGATACATGCGGCCACCCGCACACACGCGCACACATCAACGAGAGACCAGGTCGCTTCGTGTAGATGAATGCAAATGCAAACCAAATGGGCATGTATGGTGCATGTATGGTGGGTAATAAATACGGATACACACACACACATGCGAGATGGGAATACAGAAGAATATACGATTGTGTAGCGTCAAAACCTTCTTCCGATGCATCAGTCAACACAACGCTACGGCAAATAAAAATCCATACACACACACATTTTGTGTTGAACAAACAACTTGAGGGAAAGGACCACAAATGGCCCTTGTTATAGATGGTTTTGGATGGTTATCAAAATCTACAACGGCCCAGACGGTTGAGATGTGGAACAATTGGGTGTGTTTTTAGCAGGTCCCAGCCACGCACCAATTTCATGGCTCATTTAGTAATAAAAAAGTGATTTTCCATTGGCGAAACGGCGAATGGCGAAAGTGATTCAACCGTGTCCTTCGATTGAGGTATTTAAAAATGCCTATGAAATCGCACAGTGCGCAGGGATCAAAGTGAAGCCGTTTTAATACGATACAAATTGCAGGCACTATATAAAGAGTGTACCCTGGTGGGTGTGTCCTGTGTCCTTGGACAAAATCACAAGCTTCCAACGCCGCTGTCCAACTAGATAATTGTTTTCATATCGGGCGCGTATTCGTGTGCAATTAAAATACCACTGTCAGAGGTTTTAATGCAGTTTTTCTCTTTCGTAGTTAAGTGAATTTCGCTTCTTCTATAATTTGATGTTTTTCATGGACAAATTTTGATTATTGTGTAATGAAGTTAACTATAGAGACAATTGTTTAACTTGTAAATTGTACTCGACTTTTCCACGCGACTTTACCAATCACATGCTTTCATATTCTCATTTCTAAGAGAAAAATGTACACATTCACCCTCCGTACATGTGGCAAAAGTCTTCCCAGAACCCAGCCAGAAATAACAACTTAATGTATCAGCACAGTGGCTCTCAAACTTATTTCCATGACCACGACTCCAATAGTAAATATATTATGTACCACCGATTATTGGATGAAAAGATAAGGAACAGTATATTCCCTCCCTTAAGAGAGTTACTAAGGAAAAACACAAACCAATAACACAATTATACTTCATTATGACATTAGGAATATCGATGAACACGGCCATAATACCCTTGTTCTGCTGCATCAGGACCTTTGGGTCTCATTAACACACACATAGCCAAGCAAAACGAAGCCACCATCATAACTGAAGCGTTATGTGTTGAGAAATACCCGTAGAACATATTGGAAATGACAAATATCTATATTTGATATTTCGAGGTTTGCCGATCCTATGACAGGCACCTGACAACCCCATTCGCTGTTGAAAGGGGGGACATTACCATGAACTGTACCAATATACAAATGTGCATGTCACGGACACATAATTGAACACCTTTCCGAACCCTGATGTCAAGCTCAGAGACCACCAAAAGACTGCCCTGTTAGCGTGAAGGCAAGAAGCGCGCCTACTTGGAGAGTCATGCTTTCGTGGAGATTAATGAGCTTGGCTGGGGACGTTTGGAAACAAGGTGGCGTGTGAGATGTCGGTCTACGCTTTCTCTTGCCAGTTCTGGTCGCCAGCTTCGAGGCGGTCTGTTAGAGCAGTGCGCCAGCCAGTAAGGGTCGTTTATCAGCCAGACTTCTGATGAAGCCGCCAAGTATTTCAGGTTGTCTGGCAACCACATTTTCACACACACACACACATACACACACACAGACACACACACAGACACACATACACATTCATGTCACCCGGTCATGAGCTCGTCAAAATATCATGCTCATTATCCTCAATCCGTTTAGTTCGATTTTTTGTCATTCCGTCTTCGTATCATCACCTGTTAACACTTGGAGATGCTAGCATCAATGATTAAGGTATATACGCTATCGTTCACTTGCGTAGAAGATCTAGAAACACATCATAAGTCCGATTTTCACCTATGACGATTATCTAAAGGGTGTTCGGAGCGTATCTTCGGTCACAGCGGGATACAGAAATCAAGTGTAGATTTTGAGCACATTGATGACCCAAAAAAGACGGCATTTTCCGTCATCACCAAACATGGATGATGGCCGCTGTTTCGCATAAACATATCAGTGCTAATTGGCACAAGTTATTTGCGACTGCACACGCCAAAACTTGTGGATGGAATCTCGGTCATTCATTCAGCCATTCAAGTCTTGATTGAAGTCGAGCGAACGATTGGAGAAGATGATTGATGAACGTAAACGGTGAATATATTCTGATCTTGATATAGCCGGATTGAGAGCAGTGTGCGTCGCTTTTGCCGTGTGTTTTTCTGCACATTTGTCACGAACGCACCATTATCGCAGCGACTCAATCCGGCTTTCCGATACGTGCCGCAGATGAATGGTTTCAGAAGAGTCATTTGTCATCGGAAGTATCATAATCAACCATCGATATAACGAACTGAACTATTCGCGATTGACAGATCCCGATTATTCCCTACAGTTGATATGTCAATAGGTTTGGACTAAACAATATTGGCAAATATTCAAAGAGTCCATTGTTTGGAGATTCTCCGACGATCCGGAGGTTTGTCGAAGCGAAACCTTCAAGGATCTCACTGCAGTAACAGTGCAGGTTCAGGGATTTGCGCGCACGCTTCAACAGATATATATACAGCATTAATGGAGCTTTAGCTAGCTAGCTCATCGTACGATCCGCTTGCTACGCTCAACCACACATACGAATACGCGTGGATAAATCCCACGCATCCTCCCAGGAACGTACATGAGTAGGAGCCGGGATTCCAGAGCAAAAGGAGAGAAGAAGAGCAAATGAAGAAAAAGAAAGAGAAATGAAGAGGCAATTGAGAGCAGGCAGGGTAGTGTGGAGCAGGATTTACAGTCGCTCTAATCTGTGTTCTATTGACCTGTCTATTGACATCAGAGCTGGTGTGTTCGTCGTGGGTCCATTGTGTCCACTAATCCGATACACATCGGAGATACGCACCAACAACTCAGCTGGGTCGCACCGGAAGCCTGGCTGGTACACAATAGTTGTTGCCATAGCAGAAGCCGTTCCAGTAGCCACGGCCAGTGCTGCAGCAGTCGTAGTAATTAACGAGCGATCGCCAAGAATGCCAGTACATTGACGTCACTAGATAGTGATGGAACGCGAGATACCCGCATTGCTCTCAATAATGCACAAGCGCATTTACACACACACACACATACGCACGTACACACAAGCGCAATGGCATTAAGGCATAGTGGAAGAGTGAGTCAGCAATGCGTACATGTGTGTCCGCCACGCACATGGTCAGCATAGATCAGAAAGAGAGAATGATTTTGTCCAACGTATAAAATGGTGCGATTCTTATTAATCGATTGTTTGTGGAACTGATTTGATTTGATTTGAACTATGGAAATTGTATATTTTCCTAATTAGTAAACAGCTGTGGTGTTTGTGATTTGTGAAGCGATTGACTACAGCTTGGCATTGGAAAACGTTAAATAGAACTCATGCAATATTTGGTAGTGATGGTCACACATCAGTTGACTATATAGACTTACTTCACATGCAGAAAAGACGTAGAACTGAATAAATCAAGGTATCTTACGAGACGCATGGAATAAAAATCTCCCCGTTAAAGATTTCCACAGATTCCCGCTCCCAGCCAACGTTTACATTTGTGATTCATCGAGATTGGACGCTTGGTTGGTTGGTGACGCGGACAAATCGCTTACATCATGCTTATGCGGCAAACGCACAAACGCACGAATTTTACACACGGAGAAGATGGATTCGTTGTTGTATCCTACACAGACAGATGAACCGACTCCGAGAGGCAAGGTGTTTTACATTCGGCGACGGTACTGTTTTGTGCGTGTTGGCTTTCTGTGTTCCGATACGAAACCCGCACGGTTGGACCACATCAATCAGACGAGACAGAAGTGAGTGTTTGCAGGTCAAATGCTGTTTTGGTAACTCGATCGCGTGTGCTGATAATGTTTCGCTGGGACGGGTGTCACAGCCACACACCCACACACTGGCAGTGCAGTGGCAGTGCTAAGATTGGGGGTTTGGAATGGCTGAAATCCATGAAAAATATTTCAAGCTCTCCCAAGGAAACCCAAAAATCTTGATCATTAATATTTCGAGTGTAGTTTTTTTACGTTTCACCAAACCTCCACATCTTTTTCCTTTCAGACATCCTTCTCAGCCGACCCAACCCACTGGAAAAATTCGGGCACTGTCAATGGCAAAGGCACACAAAACACGATTGGCCGATGTCAGAGGTCAAAAATTTATCTGTACCCATCCTTGTGGAGGGTACTAGCAAACGGCTTCAAAACGCAAAAATAGCAAACTCTTTGAGCGCTTCTGAAATCTACCCCGGTTTCACCTGTCAGAGAATGTGAATAGCTACATGTGTGTTTGTGTGTGTGTATGTGTGTGTGTGTGTGTGTGTGTGTGTGTATGTGTGTGTATGTGTGTGTATGTGTGTGTTTGTACCCTGAATACTTTTTGTCACGCGGTCCAGTTACAACCTGTTCTGCACGTCAGTGGGCGGTTGGGCTGTCACGCACACACACACACCCACATACATACACACACACCTACACACCTACACACCCACACACATACACACGTCACACATGATTCTGTGTCTGTAAGCGTGTGTGTACGTATCTGTGTACGTACATGTGTCTGTGCGTGTGTGTTTGTGAATGTGAGGGCGTTTCTAGAGTGAACAGAATCCCATTCGCAGAACGTGCGAACAGTAGAGTACAGAACAGTATGACAGTATGTGTAACACACACTGACACAAACTGAATGGCCGTGATACGTGAATGCCTCTATTTCTATGAACTGTTATGGTCTGATTTGACAGGTACTTTTGTCATCAAACCTCGCACTATAATCATACCTTTCGAGTGAGTGGTGTACGTGTGTGTGTGTGTGTGTGTATGTGTGTATGTGTGTGTGTGCGTGTGTGCGGAATAGGGGCAGGTTGAGTGTGCTTTCTACAAACTCCTATATTCGAGAATGATCGACTAAATATTCGACTATAAGCTGTAATTTGGTGATTTATTGGCGAGTAATTTTTCATTGTTATTAGTATAGTTAATTGAATCAATCATCAAGATGCAATGAGAAGGGTGTGAATGCTGTAAATTGCATAACAACAATCCTTATGCAGCTTGAACATCAACAGACAGCGAAGCAATAACATTAGAGAAAAAACACAAACTGGAAATAAAATATAAATAGAACGAAAGCACCCACAACACACACACACACACACACACACACACACACACACACACACTCTCTCATAATGCTGGATAATCTATAGTAAAGAGAAATGTCATTGGACCAGAGCTGATGCGATGTCCAAGGTAATTGGGGCTCCAATTATAAATATAACACCATTATAATAGAGGTGCGACTTTGAGAAAACGCAGTTACCAGCAGCCCCTCGGTCTCCTGGGGACTAGCGGTACTTTATGATAAATTTTAATATTATGAATGACGCAATGGGGCCCTTCAACACTTGGGCCCACGGCGGGGGGGGGGGGTTGCCCCGGTTCTACGTTGGAAATCAATTAAAGTTTGGTCCAGCAAGTTTGAAATGAACCTCAAAGCAAAAAATTCGCGGTTGAAAATACAAGTCCACAGCTGTTTTGATGACTAACTACACATTCAAACTACACATTCGAATACCGAAAGGTCTACTCGGATTATCTCTCGAGCAAAAAGACACACACACACACACAACACACACACACACACACACACACACACACACACACACACACACACACACACACACACACACACACACACACACACACACACCGACTTACAAGCGCATACTAGTGTGAATTTAGACGATGAATACACGAAGACTTGTGCGCTTCCAGAAGCTAAAAGTGATGGACGATGCAAAAACACACGCCACCACCTTGATGGGTGTTTGCAGCACAAAGAAACTGCTTAATTCCAGTAGCATCCAGTGACGTTTACATGATGTTATAGCCGAAAAAGTTTGCTAGTAAAAAGTCGACGTCAGCTGACGTATGATAACTGATTTCTTTTGTGATCTCTTATGCGGCATCGAGCGAAGGGCTCATATGACTAATATTATATGTCAGATAGCATTTCCACATTCAGTATATACATCTTTTTATTATTTTGATTTGTGATGGTTTGATATATCGGCTTGGTTTGAGATCAAACGGTCTTTTTTATATTGGATTAAATTATCATTTACACAAGCACACTCACATTTACATTCTGCATCTGCATTTACATTACACATTCCCATTTACATTACACATTTACATAACACATTTACATTACACATTTATACATCACACATTTACATTACACATTTACATTACACATTTACATTACACATTTACATTACACATTTACATTACACATTTACATTACACATTTACATTACACATTTACATTACACATTTACATTACACATTTACATTACACATTTACATTACACATTTACATTACACATTTACATTACATGTTCACATTTACATTACACAATTACATTACACATTTACATTACACATTTACATTACACATTTACATTACACATTTACATTACACATTTACATTACATGTTCACATTTACATTACACATTCACATTACACATTTATATTACACATTTACATTACACATTTACATTACACATTTACATTACACATTCACATTACACATTTACATTACACATTTACATTACACATTCATGAGTATAGGCAGATGTGATCTATTCTGGTCGTGAAACAGCCATTAATTTATAGAATTAACCCCTTAATTTATTTAATTAAATACATTGAATGAGGCATATAGTCGTGACATGCATTAAGGCTATACGTTGCTATATTTATATGAGAAGTGGGTTAGGGGCATTACTTATTGAATTACTTACTTATTACCCCTCATACGACCGGCGACCCATTCACAAAAATCTCACTGGAATCGGGGAACAAAGTACAGCAAAGCCTATACACACACACATACACACACATACACACATACACACATACACATACACACACACACACACACACACACACACACACATACACACAAAATTTACGCCGCCGATTCAAAGTTATTATTTCAAATGGTATCGTATTTACTATTCAATTAGTGAATTGTAATCACTTTTATTTTAAGAATTAACCACAAGAATAGATTGAAATGAGAGGTCTGTTCAGATATAATGGCGGCCGATTTAGGTAGACAACATACACTCTTTGTGTGGTTAGATATGAGCATAAAATTGCAAAAAATGCACGTCTTTCTAACCGAAAATTAAGCGAGAGAGAATGAAAGACATTCAGTAGGGATGTGCAGCGTTTTCGTGACCTGTTTCACACATGAAATGAAAAGATTTTCTCAAACAACCGCTAGGCACTGTCCCAGTTTGTTTCGGGGCAAGACGCTACACACACACACACACACACACACATACACACACATACACACACACACAGGTCCAGTTTGAAAACACTGCGTGAATATTGTCTTGGCTATTTGTTCACTGTACAAGGTCATAGTGAAACATAAGAAGAAACACACACACACACACACACAACACTGCACAAATAGGTGTGTCTGTCTGTATGGGGATGACTGTCCATACAGAACAAACGTGAGCGGATAAGTCATTGTCAGAAACGCATCCTCACACACACGTACACACGTACACACACACACACACGCATACGCACACGCACACACGCACACACACACGCCGTCTGAAATCTCTCGAGATGCCAAATTCGGTTTTTGCGCCGGCGCGCCCAAGAGCGCCCAAGCGCGCTTGCTACTTTGACACAAACATTGCGCACGTTTCGGCGAGCTGATCGCAGCGTGGAGGACCACCCAGCCGGGATCAGCCACCCAGCTTGGCCACTCGACCTGAATCACCCCCCAGCGCCCCAGCGCCCCCTTCTCATCTCCCACTTGTACAAGGGCGACATGTAAAGGACGATAAAGGACGGGATGTGCAGGTGGCGATACAACAATAGTGACTTGATAGGTAGCAACGGGAGGTCGACCGTCGTGGTTGTGGTCGCATCAGAGATATCTCGCCAGCAAGATGAAATCCCGCCGGCTCGCATGCCAAAACCTCTGGCTGTGGCTACATAATCTAGCTGCACCGATAGATAACATTCCTGGTTGTCTGGTATCTGGTGAAGGTATTTTTCAATTGTCCAAAGAAGAGTATCAGATTCATTGGATATGATTTGAAGACTTTTTAATAAAAAAAAACATTTCAGGTCCTAGCTGGTCTTGAGCTATGTTGAACTACCTTGAACTATGTTTATGATATCGAGTTTCAATTGTGATTGTTTTTTTCAAAAGCTTTCCTCAATGTTCTTTATTAATTCCGAGTAGAGGGATACGACAGAAGAGAGCTGCAGTAGCCCAAGGGGGTGCCAACTCTGCCGAATTATCGCTCCCCTCCTTAGTGTCGCAGTACGGGGAGGGAAGAAGCAGAGGGTCCGCTTTTAGTGCCTCTTACACGACACGCAGCGGGTACGGTGGCAGTATTGCTATCCCCTACAACAGGGTGTAGCTATCTTCAAGTGAATCATTGACCAGCATTCGATAAAAAGCCTGCTGAAAAAAGCTCTGGTGGAGAACAGCAGACTAGGAAGGTAAACAGACAGACACACACACACACACACACTCTCAGGCCCACACATCGACTTACAATAACAACTGTACACACTCATGCATTAGCATTGAAGAACAAGAAAATACCACTTGACCTCTTGGACAAGCAGAGAAGCAAACAGCAAAAATAACACGAGCTGGTAACAAATGTGGTCCCGAAGTCTGGCGACCAACATAACAGAACACACAAACACACAAATTGCTTGTCATTTCAGCTGTATTTGTCACACACACACACACGTCATCATGGATTGTGAGAGTCAACGGTAAATATTTGCGCTGATGTCGAACGGTAACCGGCGACGGCAGAAGGAATGTCTTGTGTTTGTGCTAGTGTTCCTGTGTGTTCCTGTGTGAGATACACATGAAGTGGATGAGTGGAGGACCGCTTTTGTCTGGTGCGTTTTTCGTCGTCAACCCGGCAACGGTACTTGGTGGAAAATCTCGACGACTTCCAATCTCGAGCTCGCTATGTGAGCCTGAAAACAATGCAGTGAGGAATGCAGATGACACGCAAAAGCCTGTCTCGACGTGTTGTCTGATTGGCAATCTTCTGATAACTCGACGAACGGGATGAACAAACATTCGCTCAATCTCGTCGAGTATGCGGTAGCAGTATTACAAATTCTCCATTCTCCAAGTCATTCAAACAATGTGCCAAGTAATAATTGCAAGCAGATAATAAACTATTCAATACAAATTGCATTTATCAAGCGTTCGTTGGTGTTTAGCGTCGCTTTCACTGTGCATTTTGTCAAATAACAAGAAATAACATTCACTTGTTGTTCTGGATGGATTAGGCGCAAGAATTTGTGATGAATTGATGGAAATAGAATCCTCCATTTCAGTCCAATCTTGATAAAAATAGAATAGCCTAGATATACTGCAAATAATTGTTTGCAAACAGGAATTTCACCTGCAATATGGATAATGCAGCTGTGAGGGATGTATCCCAATGCTACAAGGCGGATGTACTTCTAAATTATACAGATCAATTCATCAAAATCAATGTTGAAATGAGCCAGAATTTTTCCCGCGCAAAATGGTGCAATATTGGTCATATACTATCCACTCTCTACAGCTTGGTAACTTCATAAGTCTGTAACTCCAGCTTCAAAACTCTCTCAAAACCTGCATTTTCTTAAATCCTCGGACTAACTCTATCAAATATTCTTTAGGCTAGCAGGCGGCATAAAATTATATGTTTTGAAACGACAAGTTTTAGAATCTAATGAAAAGACGAGTTCCCTGGTCGGAAAATATCAATAACAAGAGTGAATTTGGTTTATAATAAGTTCAAACGTATAGTTTAATACGAAGTAACTCTGGTGATACATTTAGAAGCAGGTGCATGGATCGAAACACAAAATGCTTTCAGACATCCAACCGTCGTGTCGACTTGCCTTCACATCTGGCCTTGGCAATTAAAACTGAAACAATCAGCAGAACTGGTCGTTCAATTATGATCGCTCGTTTGAATTCAAACGATCCACATTCCATCCACATATCGCTGGCTGAGAATTGTACACGAACTTCACCAATTGTTCTAGCAGGCATCCAATTGTGGTATTCGGAAAATTCGCCTGATGGCCCTATTTGGCTTGAGTTGGCTGAACAAAAAACACAGCATGATCATATGCGTCCTATCTGGAGCAGAATCAGTAGCGGCGCCAGGTTTTCCCGGTGGGGGCTAAGGAAAAAGATGTCGGGGCTTGGCAAAGCATGAGGAACTAAGCTGGAAATGTTTACGGTCAGGATTTGGGAAGGGGGGCTAAGAGGGGATTCAGCCCCCTTAGTTCCGCCACTGAAGCATCGAAAGATCAATATTTAAAGCAAAATCTCTTCTACTCGTTTTTTCATTGACGAAATATGACGACGAAATGTCTACAAAAGTTACTCGTATTTGTAAAATCAAAGTTATAAGTAATGATAAGTGGCTGACATCAACTGAATATTCGCACACCATTTGCATCAACTTTCTCACGCTCACACAAACACACACACACACACACACACACACATACACACACACATACACACACAGACAGAGCAAGGAGAGAACGCATAGCGGAATGAAGATGGAAATATCATTGGCATGGACAGGATTATGCAGTGTTATGCAGACGATGCTATGCACGCATACCAACCAACCGAGGACTTCTGGGAGTGTATGTGTATGTGTGTTTGTGTGTGTGTGTGTGTGTGTGTGTGTGTGTGTGTGTGTGTGTGTGTGTGTGTGTGTGTGTGTGTGTGTCTGTCATTTGTTTGTGTCTGTTGGTGATGGCGCAGTGAATGTCTTGCATTTCAGTAGCGCCATGCCACTGGTTGAAATAGCTCACCGAACGTTGGAAACAAATATGTCACATACGATTTGAGAATATACTGTATTTTCCAGTATATAAGAGCCCCTCTTCGATCTTTAGGCACAAATTTTGGCAAAGTTTTCAAGTAATATGTGTCTTGGTCAACTACAAATTAATTTTGAATTATATATATGATTTCATTAAATGTTTTCAACAGATATCATCAGATACTGGCGCTAAAAGTTCTACTCCCATGTATAAAATAACCCACTATTTTTTAAAGTGAAAATTTGGATATAAAAAACGGTTTTATATACACGGAAAATACGTCATTAGTGTCGTTACTGTGGAAAGCAGAAAAGTGAAATTACATTCAGCTGCGCTGCTCTTCAAAATTCACCAACAAACATCCAATTCCGACACGAACTAGCACAGGTGAAAATACCAACACTACACACACACTCACACACGCACACACACACACACACACACACACACACAGACATACACGCCCAAGCAGACGCATGTGTGCATGCGTTGTCGAATTTCACTGACACACCCTGAGCTCTCGTGCATATTCAACAGCCCGCATACACACACACACACACACACACACACACACACACACACACACACACACACACACATGCATGTGTCAGTGGGACACTGGAGCGGGCTTGTGACTCAGTCCCGAATCTCGATTGAGTAGGAAATACCAAGTCATGTGTGTGTATGTGTGTGTGTTGGGGTTACGACCGTTTTAGCCAACGAACCATTTTGGCCAACCGCTCAGCGGACGAAGTACGATGCGATGAATATCGACGTTGGCTAAAATGGTACATGTTGTGAGCGCATCTGACAGTGGCGTATCTAGTGACTGAAACTTAAGCGAGTGACCAGCTTGGCCAATTTTTCCTCAGCTGTATGTAGCTCAGTGGCTTTCAAACTTTTGAGCGATTAAAAACGTAATCACAACGTAATCATCGCACAATGCACTGCAACATAATCTCTATCAAAGTATATATCTGAATACATTTTGGATGTTTTATTGACATACTCTTTTGATTTCAATTTTTTTTTCCTTTTTTTCTCTTTTGACATGTTAAAGTTTCTTTTCATATAAAGTGTCATAGCAAGATGTGCTATATATGTGTTATTTGTTATATGTGCTCTTCTGTTATAAGAGGTAAGAACGTAAAACTAAATATGGATTTTACGATCAAAAACTGCAATCCGTCCTGAATTAAATCTTAATTTATCCGAGTCATACGCGCCATGAATAGAAACACTTACACTCAATATGCTCTGTATCAAAATATATTGTCAACACTTCATATGACAGTGACAAAGACAACTGGCCACGTGATCTGCATGTTTCAATAATAGACGATTTGCCAAGTTTCATTCAATATATGATCAAGTCTCATCCTATAAAAAATTTGCTAACATGTTTGTCATTCAATATTCACAATGAATAATAACAGACGAGGAACGCGATAATTGGATGTTTAAAAACAAAAATCAACAATGGTAATACAGTGATATCAGTTCTGGGACACGCACATCAAAAATTCTGCACAGTTCTGGGACATAAAAAAACAACATCGAAAAAAATAAAACACACATCCTCATTGATACAGAATTCGTAGAGTTCACATATGATATTGATAACGGCTCATAGAACGCACATGTGCGCGGTACTATCTTCATGCTCGCATTATGCTTGAAATTGTTGACCGCGTCAGATCCAGTATGATGGGCTGCATCAGCCGCAGTGCTGTCATCACCATCACCACAGGCGGTAGATCTGTGCACACAACAAGATTTGGCTAGGTCATACGTATGTTCATAGTTCACACACATTCCAACTAGCGTGTGAGACTTTGGACGAATCATCTCTGCGTGTCCAGGACGAGGCACAATATACATACAAAAACACAGACACCCACACACATACACAGAGAGGTACACACACACCCACACACAAACAGAACCACACAGAGTACAAACACACCCACACGCACAGACAACCACACAGAGGGAGGTGCCAGGTTTCGTCCAAGAGTCCAATGTGTCCAAGCTCTCACGCTCTTTCTCGCTCGTCCACTGTGAGGTTAGGTTAGGTTAGGTAGAGCGTGAGCGTTAGTTTGTTTACCTTGGCACATTGGACTCTTGGACAAATGGGGAGTCGGTCCTACCTCCGTGTGGGACCGACTCCCCATTAGTCCACAGAGGTACACACACACATACACACACACACACACACAGAGAGAAGCGGGACACGCAAAACCGAGTGCGATCACAGCACGACGAAGACGAGGCCAGATCCCGCGGCGTCAGAGCCAAGTGCGTCGACGGAGACATTGGCGCAGCTCTCCGCCTGCTGACATCCAGCGACTGCTTGGCCGGGCACGACGAGGCAGTGACCGCCGAGCTCGAGCGCAAGCACCCGCCTGCATTGCCGGACGAGCAGCTGCAGATGCATGACGCCGGAACACTGCCGATTTTTGAGGAGCACGAGGTCCGCTCCGTCGTGCACTCGATGCCCAAAGGCTCATCGGGAGGACTGGACGCAATACGGCCGCTACATCTCCGTCAGCTCATCGCGCCACAGACGGCTGAAGCGGGCGCCCAGCTGTTGAAGGCACTGACGCAGCTGTGCACCTGTTGTGTACAGGGTCGCATCCCGGACCTCGTTCTCGACGCATTCTACAGCGCGCGACTAATCGCATTGCGCAAGAAGTCCGGCGTGCTGCGCCCAGTAGCCGTCGGCAGTGTTTTACGGCGCCTCGCCAGCAAACTAATCACTGGCAAAATGACGAGCGCAGTCGCACAGCAGTTGCGCCCCGTTCAGCTCGGAGTGGGGTGCAAGCTGGGCTGCCAAGCGGCCGTGCACGCCACGCGCGCTTTCGTCAATGAGGCTAACGGTCGGCATGGTCACATTCTGCTGAAGCTAGATGTGACCAACGCCTTCAACACCCTCAGTCGGCGCGCGCTGATCGACGAAGTCGCCCGTCGTTTCCCCACTGTACCACGGCACCACGGGAATCTGGTTATGTCGCGGTGTACAGCAGGGAGACCCGCTAGGACCCGTGCTGTTCGCCCTCGCCGTCGACCCAGTGGCCCAGTCTCTCCAGTCGCCACTGAACGTGTGGTACCTGGACGACGCCACACTGGCAGGCCCCAGATATGTCGTGCTTGCGGACGTAAACCGCCTGGTACCGGCCCTCGGCAGCATTGGCCTCGAGCTCAACGCTGGTAAATGCGAGCTCGTGAGCTTGGGTCAGCCACTGACATAGGACCAGCAGAGACCGAGCACCCGACCGCTGCCGCAACATCACTGCTCGCTTCAGCCACGATCACGCCTCTATCCGACCTGCATCTGCCCGGCGCACCAGTGCAGACTGGCGGCATTGCAGAGGCACTGAAAGAAATCAAGGCCAAGACGTCCCTGCTGATTCAGCGCTCATCCAGCATCGGCTCGCACCCGGCGCTGTTCTTTATCAGCAGATATGCGTCGGTTTCGCGAGCAATGTATCTGCTAAGAGCAGCGCAGGTGTACCAGGCCCGCGCACAAATGGGTGACATCGACGAGCAGCTGAGATCGGCCATCAGTGGTTGCTGCAATGTCGCCATGTCGGACGACATGCTCCTCACAGCGGCGCTCGGCTCTCAGCGCTGCCTGTCGCCAACCTCGGTTTGCTGCTGCCAGACGAAGCCGTGCGAGTCGGCGTGGCGTTGCGACTTGGTGCCGCAGTGCAGGAACCGCACATATGTCACTGCGGTGCCACAACTGACAGGTGGGGCCACCATAGCCTCTCCTGCAGTCGCAATTCCGGCCGCCTGCCACGCCACACAGCGCTGAACAACATCATTCGCCGCAGTTTGGCGTCGGCAGGAATCGCCGCGGTGCTGGAGCCACGAGGCCTGGACCGCGGCGACGGCCGCCGACCGGACGGAATTACCGTGTTCCCAGTGAGGCACGATAAGTCGCTGCTCTGGGATGTGACCTGCGTCAACACATTCTGCAGCACACATCTGCTGGACGGCGCAGTCACTCCCGGGGCAGCAGCGCAGGCGGTAGAAGATCGAAAGCGGCGGCGCTACGCAGAACTGGGTCAGCGGTACGATTTCGTGCCGATGGCTATCGAGACCACCGGCGTGATGGGGGCATCCCTGGACGACTTCGTCAAGCTCCTGGGCGGAAGAATGAGCGAGTGTTCAGGGGAGCCGCGAGAGCCTGGCGCCTGGCCGTCATTCGCGGCAACGCCGCCTCCATTGTAATGTAGTATTGTGAATATGTGTACGCGTTTGTAAATCTACTTGTTTGTTACACACAAAGACACCCACACAGAGGGGTACACACACAAAGACACCCACACAGAGGTAAACGCAAAAATACACCCACACAGAGGTAAACGCACAAACACACCCACACAGAGAGGTACACGCACAAACACACCCACACAGAGAGGTACACACACAATACTACTCACCTTTGCATCTACGCTCCACTCTATCTCGGTAACCACTGGAATCGGCTCCACGTCTGGTTGTCCTGCGTCTCTTTCACCGCTGACCGCTGCGCCTACTCTGAATAGCACATTCGTCTCAAACAAAACATCCAGAGAACCTTCGATTGTATACAAGACATTGTTTGACTCATCCATAGAGTCTTGCCAGATCCTCTCCTAAGCGGCCTCATAGAAATGATGACACGAGGTAAAACATAACAAGAGTATTGCCATGTTAACCCACAACCCTCCGAATTGTGTGTTTGTATATCCTTACGATGCATTTACACTCGCACGTGGTTGTACAATTTACGTTTATTTACGTTGAATGTTTGTTTTACGCTTATACGTTAACATAATAAACGTATATTTACGTTTACGTGGTTATACATTGCCCAATTTTACAATGTATTATCAGCTTTACTTGCTTTATTTGTAGTTGTCGAGAAGCTTGTTGATTTCTCATTTATAATCAGATTTGCAGAATATATTTTATCAGATTAAATACATTATCATATAGTTTACGTAGTTTATAGTATATTATTAGTATATAGTATAGTATTTTATAGTATACGTAGTGTATTTTACGATCACATAGCTTATTTTATGGGCAATTATTTATGTCAAAGAATAATTTAAGGTTTAACATTTACCGGACAAAGACACTTAAATTGACCGATTTTAGCTAGGATTAAATATTTCAAGGTTGTTTTTACTCATAAATTTTACCATTTTCCCACGTCAATGCCATTTTCAATATCTCAAGGACGTTAGTAAATAACACACAATGAGAATATATGAATCCGGACAAAGACACTGAAATTGACAAATTTTAGCTAGAATTTAAGAGTTCAAGGTTGTTTTTACTCATAAATTTTACCATTTTCCCACGTCAATGCCATTTTCAATATCTCAAGGACGTTAGTAAATAACACACAATGAGAACATATGAATCCGGACAAAGACACTGAAATTGACAAATTTTAGCTAGAATTTAAGAGTTCAAGGTTGTTTTTACACATAAATTTTACCATTTTCCCACGTCAATGCCATTTTCAATATCTCAAGGACGTTAGTAAATAACACACAATGAGAATATATGAATCCGGACAAAGACACTGAAATTGACAAATTTTAGCTAGAATTTAAGAGTTCAAGGTTGTTTTTACTCATAAATTTTACCATTTTCCCACGTCAATGCCATTTTCAATATCTCAAGGACGTTAGTAAATAACACACAATGAGAATATATGAATCCGGACAAAGACACTGAAATTGACAAATTTTAGCTAAAATTTAAGAGTTCAAGGTTGTTTTTACTCATAAATTTTACCATTTTCCCACGTCAATGCCATTTTCAATATCTCAAGGACAATATTTTTATATTTTCAATATCTCAAGTTTCAATATTTCATTGATTACATTAGGCTTCACATTAAAATTGTTCTCAAAATTCCCTCAAAAACCCTGAAAATTTCCCACAAATGTTTCATCAATATATCTTTAATGTATCAAGACATTATTGATCATATGACGCATTATGGATGCGCCTACCTTCTATATCCCTTCAATACAGACTTCTACTAAAATACAACCAAAATAGCACATCTTACACGTTTTCAGATTTTATGGCTTTTGGCGTTATATTTGGCATCCTTAAATCTCGTTTCTACCTAGGAATTTAGGATCTAGGATACCTAGGATCGTTTCTCCCTTACACCCAATAACACACTCCACATAGGCCAAGAGCAATCCAAATGAAAAACATACAGCTGACCGAAAAATTAATGCCCACAAACTACCAAAAATATAAGTTTACAATCCCTGTAGCACTAACTATGCATTAGGCAGGGTTAAAACCTCTACAAACAGTATAAATATCATACAACCCCATAATTAACCCCAATCACATGGACCGATTTGCTAAAATCAGAATAAAAACCCTTTGGCTCAAATAAGACAATCAATGAAATATTAACCTAAGACATCAAAGCATTTTATTGCTAAAATAAATCACCTATCATACAAATACAATAAAAACACCCGAGTTAGCGCACCACAAAGCAACACTCAACGAACCACACACAGGATATGATCAATGTTCGAATTCAACAACACCGCTTTAACCCATCAAAGGGTTTAAAAATAATTTATATTTCACTAAAAATGATGACATTTAAAAACTCACCAAAAACTGAAATTTACTGACAAATAGACAATATTCCTAAAAATATTGAGCATATTTATATAGATTATAGCGGAGCGACTAGCGTCACACGTTGCAACATGTTTCGCAGTTTCTGAGATAGTGCTAAATTCAATTTTATGTTACCTGAATTTAAGAAATTGATGAAAATAAATTAAAATTTTCAATGACATTTCAATGAAACAATATTTAATTCAAATTGAATGCTTTAATTTATTCTATATGTGAAAGCCTGGACAAACATCAAATGTCCCAAATTTGAAAGCAACTTTGTTTTGCTTTTGATTTCTTTTGTTCAGCGATAATTAAATATATTTCTAAGCATTAAAATTGAACAGACATAAGCAGAGATGAATAAACATTCTCTATTGAGCTTAGTGAGAATAATGTTATTCGCGTCACGCGTGCAACACATGTCCAGTGTAACCATACAGAAACAGCACATTTCATTTACATACCTGTTTGTTTTTAACATTTTACAATTCACGACACTTACCAGCTTTGATCCATTACACGAGTATTGCTGATAGATTATCAAAACACGCACTAAACATATAACTCTGTCAGCTAGTCAGCTAGCATCACACAACTGAAATTGAAGCTCTCATTGATATAGCACTGTTGACATAACGTGTTGCAACACTGATGCTAAACAAGCTCAAACTGCTACCATTGATCTTGCCAATCAGGACCAATTTTCTGCAGCATTGTGTCTATTTAAAGCTTAGGCGAGCAGAAGAGACGGGCAGACACAATATCACAAACATGCACACCCACACCAACACACAACCACCGGCATGCAAATATCAGCGCAAAAATTATTACGCAATGTCTTATCAGTGCAGCAAGAACTGATATTGATGAAAACACATAACTGAAGTTGTCTGCATTAAATATCTTGCCGTCTTAAGTGTAAAAGTGCTGAAATGCATATAATATTCTTAAAGGATACCACACTGTAATTAACAAAGTGTACTTACCTCATACTCTTAAACGAAACTCACCATTTCAGCTCAATAACAAGCGGATACCACAACTTTTCTTCGGCAAAAAAATTAAATACTGTATATGCGAATACACACATACAGTCGAGTTATTAAGTCGTGGAAATGTACGTGTCCGCACTGAAACTTACTGTGCATAACCTTACAAGGAAACACCACTGAAAATTAAAATAAAGTAAAATTATGATCCAGTTCAGAAAGGTTCTCAAAAATAGCATTTGAAAAATTGGTTCTATTTCAGTGCATTATGTAATGGTCAGTGGAACCACACAAAAAAGGCGAAAATTGTCAAGGTTAAATTGTACGTCAAATTGTCAAATTGTACGTCTTTGAATGTCACGTTCACACGATCAAAAGTTTGAAAGCCACTGAGCTACATACAGCTGAGGAAAGATTGGCCAAGCTGGTCACTCGCTTAAGTTTCAGTCACTAGATACGCCACTGTCAGATGCGCTCACAACATGTACCATTTTAGCCAACGTCGATATTCATCGATATTCATCGCATCGTACTTCGTCCGCTGAGCGGTTGGCCAAAATGGTTCGTTGGCTAATACGGCAGTAGCTCCTGTGTGTTTGTGTTTCATTAGTAGCTGCCATTTCAAGTAATTCCGCTTCAATCTTACGTTACTTGAGTGTGTAGCTTCCTTGAGAAAAGCATGATACTGTATAATTAGGAATTGATGCCAATTGCGGGCAGATTTTTGGTAGGAATTGTCTTCTTTCGTGAAGAAATATTGGCTGAGCTCACGAACAGAATCAACTCCGATTGGGAATTATTTCACTCGCATACGACATCTACACACACACACACACACACACACACACACACACAAAATTGGTACCAAACTTGAAAAACATGTCTTACGATGACAGATTGAGGAAAATTGAATTACCCAGGCTTGATGAGAGGAGAGAAAGAGGTGATTCAATAAACATATATATAGATGCATAAACGACACGGTCAA
Organism: Sacculina carcini; assembly: GCA_916048095.2. Lineage (NCBI taxonomy): Eukaryota > Metazoa > Arthropoda > Thecostraca > Sacculinidae > Sacculina > Sacculina carcini. Next base: position 7,379,164 of record OU696579.1, on the reverse strand, counting down.
CACAGACTATATCAGATTAATTTTTCAAGGAAATGTGCGTAGAGGACACTAAAAAACTGAGGAAAACACGTTGTCGAAAAGATGTAAAAAAGTATAGTTTCCCGTTTAGGAGCGTAGATAAGTGGAACCAATTAGACAGCGAAATAGTTGAAGCTAGAAATTTAAGTTCCTTCAAAAATATGTTAGATAAATTATGGAAAAGAGACGGGACAGCACGAGCTTAGCTCATATCCTGTAGAACAACTATAAGAGTACAACTATGTGAGCACACACAAGTGACACACTCGCATGCATGGATAAACATGTCACTGGCAAGCCTCAGCTCGACTACGCTCGTGGACACCTCCGAACACCACCACCGTCTCGCTTCCAAACGTCAGCGCTAAGTCGACACGTTGAGGATCAGCCGGAGACAGGTGAGCTCGGATGCCCGGAGATTCTCCATCTACCAGACGGAGACATGACGACAGCAATGACGTTGATCCGGCGCAGGAATGTGGCCATCTCATCTCTCATCCACAAGAGCGCCAGACGCCTATGTTCCATCTCTCGCAGCACGTTGAATAGCCGATAGAATTATCAATTTTCCATAGCATGACCATACTGTGAATCTCTAAATATAGGATAGACTTGTACACGTAAAAAATACTTTGTTTTTTATTATTAAAAATGACATTTTCACTGAAGAATTTACTTTGTAGACTAAATGTTTCAGTTGCTATTTTAGGCACGGAACAAGCGAAAATATCCTCGCGATGGGTTAATATATCGAATTTGACTGCACACAACTATATATACTCCGGACATTGAAATAATTTTGCCAAAAAAAACAAACAGAAAAAAGAATATGTTCGGGAAAAATGTCGTGTGGTCACCAACTTCTCAATAAATGACTGAGTGCAAAACAAACAGGAGATGGACTAAATACTTTACATAAGCGTATTATTTCCTAATAATTTCACAGTTCATCTGAAGCGAAGAAAGCGTAACTATCTGGAAAATCAATAGAAAACTCGCTCGCAAAGTTGCACAACACACACACACACACACACACAAAAAGCACACACACCGACAAAAAAAGGAGATACACAAGAGAGTAGATTGAAGCGTATGCTATGTGGGAGGAGGAAATATGTAAACGAAAGATAGATAGCAAACAGACACACACACACACACACGCAAATACACACTAACACTCACACACAGACATATACACACATACACACACACTGACTGATGGACAGGCGCTGTATGGTTCATGTGTGTGTGTGTGAGTGTGTGTGTGTGTGTGTGTGTGTGTGTCAGTGTGTGTGTGTGTGTGTGTGAGTGTGTGTGTGTGAGGGTGTGTGTGTGTGAGTGTGTGTGAGTGCGACAGATGTATAATTTGACCACGATTCGGTATGTGCGCTGGCGGTGTGTGTGTGTGTGTGTGCGCGCGCAAATTACACACCCACGACCCCACACACACACACACATAGACACACATACACACACACACACACACACACACACACACATGCACACACAGTCATCTGTAATTATCGACCATCAATCAGAGGGTGAACAAAACACAAGACAGCCAACACACTGGAGGAACGCCATGGCTAATATTGGGTCGCCAAAAGTTCGGTATGCACATGTCTGCACGTGTGTGTGTGTGTGTGTGTGTGTGTGTCAGTGTGTGTGTGTGTGTGTGTGTGTTTGGCTACGCTAAATCATGAAAGACTGCGTGGGCAAGGCAAAAAAATAGCACGATAGTAAAAAGAGCGTTTAGGTGTTGATGAAGTTGTATGGTTAGATATATTTGTTCACGGTTTGGGTATAAATATTTGCAAGTATAACATACACACACAAATTTAGACTAGCTCATTTCGGTCAAATTTTTTATTGGAATTAAAATTTCTTGACGCTTGGCCCAATTTCGAGTTGGGTGTATTGTGAGTGTATATTGTTTTTGAAAACACGCAAACACACACAAACATACACACACACAGTACGCTACATAGCACATACCCAACACATCACACAACTTTCACACACTAGTTGTCATACAAAGGATTGTACAGAGACATTCGTATCAACATACCTGCCGACAGTTATGCGTGAGTTTTTATCAATCCGTATAACCTGTCTGCTAATTGACACGGCTAATAAACTTGAAGCTATCCTAGCCCCATCTACACGGCAAAAATTTCGTTTGGGGCGTTGGAAATTGAGTTGCATACATAGCAAACAACTTTTTACGAAAAGTATGTGTGTGTGTGTGTGTGTGTGTGTGAGCTCATTAGCAATTAATAAATACTTGAGGAATTGTTCAGTGCAGGAAGCAACGCGGTTCTCACATAATTCACCGTTATTACATTGTTTTCTATTTGAAATAACCTCACCTACACGATCATCCCGTTGTGGAACCCTAAATGAAGAATAAAATGCTCAAATAAAATGCGGTGTGTGTATTTGCGTGTTTGTGTGTTGATGTGTGTATGTATGTATGTGTATGTATTTATGTGTGTGTGTGTGTGTGTGTGTATTTATGTGTGTGTGTGTGTGTGTGTTTATGTGTGTGTTTGCATATGTATGTGTGTGTATTTGCGTTTGTGTGTGTTTGTGTGTATGTATGTGCATGTGTCTGTGTGTGTACATTTGCGTTTGTGTGTTTGTGGGTGTGTGTTTGTATGTGTGTGTATTTGCGTTTGTGTGTGTTTGTGTGTAAATCCTGTAAAAATGTGTGTGTAAATTTGCGTGTGTCTGTGTGTGTATATTTGCTTTTGTTTGTTTGTGTGTGTGTGTGTGTTTGTATATGTATGTGTGCGTATTTGTGTTTGCGTGTGTATTTATTTGTATGTGTGTGTTTGTGTATGTGTGCGTATGTGTGTTTGTGTGTGTATTTATGTGTATGTGTGTGTGTATGTGTGTGTGTGTGCGTGCATGATTCTCAGGTAGTATAAACAGCTAACAGCTGGCTAGGTCATCACATCAATCCAGCGACCTGAATTCATCATCACCACACACACACACACACACACACATACACACACACACACACACACACACACACACACACACACATACACACACACACACACACATACACACACACACACACACACACATGGACACGGGTTGAACAGCTTCTTGGCTATGACAATGAAGGTCGTGGGTCAGCACAATTAAACCACATTTCATAGTCATCAACATTGCGGTACACACGCTGCCTCTCTCTCACGCACACACACACACATACACACACACACATACGGACATACACATACATAGACAGACAGACAGACAATGAAACGCATCAGACCTCAGACATTAAAAACCGCCATGGGTCATGAAATAGACAGAGTAAGTGAGCGCGGGATTGCTTGGATAAATCATTTTGGTTTTTACGAGATCGTAAAATTGTGATGACATGCGTACGACCACGATCAGCGCACGGAAACAAGATGAAATTCTCTCGCAGCTGCGGCCGTCTGCAATAAAATGTTGCACACGGCAAGTGTTCATGTGTTGAATGCTCGTGCAACATTGTAAAAGTGCAGCGGTTGATTGAAAATTGAGCTGAACATTGCAATATTTGTGAGTGGATGTGTGTGTTGTGATGCATTTACGACCAAACAACACATACACAAAGACAACACGAAATATGTTCGTAAGATATTTCAATTCGATAGATTCTTTATGTTTCAATAAAATTCGAATAGAAATGGTAATTACGCACATACGAGAACGGTTAAAATGTAGAAATTTTGTAAAAATGAAAAATGACAGAATTGAGTAAGTTCGACGGTGCTGCTTAGAATGTTCGTTTATTAAATTTGATAAAACCGAACAAACTAAGTCATTGATAAATTAATACTGATAATAATAACAATATTATTATTGTTTTTATTATCATGAAAAACAAACCAAATAACGCAAGAAAAATGCAAGCGCTAATATAATGTGTATATAAAAATACAATAATTAATATAAATCGTTAATATAACATCATAAAGCCTCCGCGTGGAAAACATTAGAAACTGGTATAGATAGAGATTACGAATCACACACACACACACACACACACACTCACACACACACATACACATTCTGACACTAACAAATGTAGATCATATTAAAGACAAATATCCAAAAAAAATATAAACAAATTATCATCTATATTTCACAAAAATGACAAAAAAACAACGACTTACACAGAATTTGTTTATTTCAGTCAGGATTCATTGATTTAATCGTGCGTTGCGATTTGCAACTGAACGATTATAACCAGCGCACCGATATATGACACACACACACACACACACACACCGGAAATGGCCGCAGCAAATCACAGCAATTCTCATTTCCGGTGAATCGCACAAGCGTCAACGACGGCCATTTTGTTTTTTGCTCGTCAGCACAGGCGATACCAAGTCGTTAACTAACGGATGCATATCCGCTATACGCTATCTCTACGCTCTTATGTGTGTGTGTGTGTGTCTGTTATGTGTGTGTGTGTGTGTGTGTTATGTGTGTTTGTGTGTGTTTGAGTGAGTGTGTCTGTTATGTGTGTGTGTATGTGGGTATGTGTGTGTGTCTGTTATGTGTGTGTGTATGTGGGTGTGTGTTTGTGGGTGTTATGTGTATGTTTGTGTGTGTGTGTGTATTTGTGTGTTTGTGTGTTTGTGTGTTTGTGTGTTTGTGTGTTTGTGTGTGTTATGTTTGTGTTATATATGTGTGTGTGTGTGTTATGTGTATGTTTGTGTGTGTGTTATGTTTGTGTTATATGTGTGAGTGTTATGTGTGTGTGTATTTGCGTGTGTATAAGTGTGTGTGTGTGTTATGTGTTTGTGTGTTTTTGTGTGTGTAATGTGTGTTACGTGTGTTTGGTGTAGGAGTGTTATCGTTCATGAATTCACACGTCATCCCACGCTTGGGTGACTGAAATCATAAGCGTAGCATACAGACACACACCTCAAACACACACACACACACACACACACACACACTCACACACACACACAAACAAACACACACACACACACAAACAAACACACACACACACACACAAACAAACAAATACTTATCTTAACATCGCACGAACACAAACCGGAAACTGATTATAACCAAAAAGATATATACACACAAACACACATATATATGGTTGAATTGTTTATTGTTGTTTTTTTTGCAGCGGAGCAAACTTTGAGCTGACAGGACGGATGATATGTGTCAAAAATGACTTATTCACTGATCGCAGTAGACGAATAGAAATTGTGATATGAATTTCAGCTGTCCACTGTTTTGCAGTAGAGGAGGGTGGCTAGATATTCTGGGTCTAGGCTAAATGTGTAAGGATTCAAGAACATTAAAAACGCTCATTTATAAGAAAAACGCTTAAAACGCACAAAAACGCTTCTATATTTTTCATAGATTTTAGGTTAGGTTAGGTTTAGCTGGTTAGGTTAGGTTAGGTTTAGTTAGGTTAGGTTAGGACTGAAACAAAATAGATAAATCAAATTTTCTAAATCAAATGTTCTTGATTCCTCGGTACGAACTCGTATTTCTGTTCATCTTTGCCTAATCGTTCTACATTTCTGCTGTATGTTTATTTGTTCAATATTCCACACATCTTCTAATATAGTTGATACGTTTTCATGTTGTTTGATGTTGTGTCTAGCTGTGCAGCGTATATATCAGTGGTTCTTAACCTTTTTCTCTCACTTATTCCCCACTTCTTCTTAATGGGCAATCTCTTCATTTTCCACACAACACAGCGCTGATTTATTCAATAAATTCAGTTGTTATATCAAAGTAAATGTGTCAAGACGTCATTAGAAGCACAAATAAATGAATTTGAATTGATAAAAACACACACATAGTTGTCATCTTCTGTCCGACATTTAGCTTCCCACTTGGCAACTCTTCCATTCCCCACCAGTGGGAAATTCCCGGCATGTTATTGCACAGCATGTATTTGTGGTTGATTTGTTGTTGTTGTTGTTGTTGTTGTTACTGTATACCAGTGGTTCTTAATCGAGACTGCTAGCCTGTAATTAATAATAATATTTGCCTGTAATATAAAATAATATTTGCCTGAAATTTATAATAATATTTGCCTGTAATTTATAATAATATTTGCCTGTAATTTATAATAATATTTGCCTGAAATTTATAATAATATTTGCCTGTGATTAATAATAATATTTGCCTGTAACTAACAAAAATAATAATAGTCTGGTTCGCAAAAGATGTGCAAATATTTCTGTGGACATTAAAGAAAATGCATGTTTCTATCCAAGTTTGTATTTTTTTGCGGGAATTTTTTTCTCTGGCTTAATTCTCTTACACAGTGTGCGAATAGATATTTATAAATATAATTCTCTAATGAACAGGTAAAATTGCGAAAAAAGAAACTCAATAATCCAAAAAGGGATTGTGTTTGCTGCGCTGACCTGACACGCAGAGGTCGTTGCAAAAACGTAGCAATATTGCAGGTTGGTGTGCCCGCGGGGCTCCCGTGCCAGAAATGCAAACAGTCGCCGATAGATGTCGCTAGTGCAGTAAGAGATACGGTGCAGCTGGTACATGCGAACTGCGTTGTCCATTATAAATGGCAGCGATGTCGTATTCTAAAAAGAGCGATTTTTAGTCAATTTCTAAACAACATTTTTTAAATTTTGCATTAATTGGTATTCTGAAAATGATCACTCAAATCTTATTATTTATTACCGATGCTATGATTGCAGTTTAGGAAGAAGAAATTGTATAAAACTCATACAAAGGCAATTATTCAATGAGTTTTCTCACCTCTACTGGAGTGGCATCTACACACACGCCATCTATATCGACTGTCAGCCGAACGTTCTGGAAGTTTCTGCCTTCTGTCTGTGAAAGTGCGAACGCAGAAACAGGTAAATTTGAAAATCATCATCAAAATTAAGCAGGCTGACATTATAAAAAATGAAATTGAAAAATAATATCGTCAATGTGTTGAATTCGTTTATGAAAAATTCTTGAAATTATAATGATGAAGAACAACAATATTAATTCTCGATGTACATTCAATCAATTAATGTATTTTCAAAATTAGCCCAATTTTCAAAATAAAATATATATGAGATAGACAACTATCTTTTTACTATAGTTACATTCAATCAAATTTATATAGAAAACAGTTATTACAAAAACAAAAATACAGAATAAATATGCGAAAAGACACAAAAATTACCTGTATCTGCGAAATTATCTGCTTCATCGATTGCACCCTTATTTGGTGTTCGGCGCCAGCCACCGTGAAAATACCAACCATCTGGTGACAAACACACCAAAAAATACAACGACAAAATAACATACTCTTTTGCCAGTGATGAAGAACCGATTTTGTGAATCAGAAAATCTGTGATAAATTTTCAATTATTTCATAAATTCATTTCGCTGTTACTCAAATGTATTCGGTTACTAAGTTTCATTATATATACCTTTCCAATACCAGAGAATTTCATTGTATTTAACTTTCACAATAATTACTAGGGCTGTCAAAAAAGTAACCTATAAATCAGAAAAAAGTAACTTTATTTTCGAGAAAAAGTAACCTAAAAAGTAACCTAAAAATTAACCTAAAAATAACCTTACTTTTAATGTTATTATCACTTTTGTATCGCTTTATCACATGTTTATCACGCCTTTGCTGAATAGTGCGCTATATGAAATACACGGTTTGTTTGTTGTTTGTTTGTGAACATTCAAAGTAACCTAATAACCAATAAAAAGTAACCTAAAAATAACCCCCTTCAAAAAAGGTCAATTTCTGTTTGCAGTTCTGAAGGAATAAAATACACCAGTCCTTCTTTTCTATCGTCTTTCCGAGTTGGTACTATTTTTCCATCCTCTCTCCGATCTGGTACCATTTTACAACAAACCACCACAAGTGACTTAACAAAATTTAGCTAACATCGAAAAAAGGAGCATAACCATCCAAATATAATTTAATGTGGAAAGCTAATACAAATGCGAAATACACTAATTGCAAATGTAAATATTTTTAGTAATGGTCGCAATATTGTTTCAATGGAACTTTTTATCAAATAGCACGTACTACAGCTTGTATATTATGTATGTACGTGTGAGCGTAAACACTGCATGTGTGAATGCCCCCGTCCTCCCATATGCACCCTGTGCTCACAGTCTTATAAATGTCAAACGTGGGAATATGGCGCTATTTCACGCCCTAAAATCACGTGCTAATTCCTGTTCAAGTAAATACGTACTGTCAAGTGCTACAGTGCAGTATCTGGTATAGAGAGCTCACACATCGTACTATACCACGCTACGTATAAATATCGAGTAGCACAGATATTAAAATGAATACCAATTGCTATATCCTAACAGCAGAAGTTTTGACATTTCTTGATCTTCAGACCTAATATTCCATCTCTTTTCCTATTTTATCCCCATATATACCGTTTTTGCGCCTCTTATCTGCAAAAAGTCACCAAACTTCGTGGTAAACTTACCTAATAACAAGAAAAACACCAAAAGGTAACCTAACGATGAAAAAGTAACTTTTGGTAACCTAATAACTTTTTAAATAATGATCGTAAACAAATTTTTCATGCTGTTTTAGGTAGCTTATGAAAAAGTGACCTTTAGGTGAAAAAGTAACTTTATTAACTTTTGGCAGCCCTAATAATTACGAAATTCACTCATATTAGCACCTTGATGTGATAGTTTAGTAGGAATTTTACAATAACTTCAGCGTGGAATGAATTCTAATATAAAAAAAACAGAAAAAATATTGCTGGAAAATCTGTTTTTCTGACATTTTGGTTTTATGTTGTGTTTTTTTGTACAGCAACACGCAACAACAACAACAGTTTAAGAAGCAATCACAAATTCACGCTGTGAAGAATGCATTTTTCTGCGTTGCATTTCCATATAGATTATAGCCAAACAACACTGCATTGCAACTGAAAAATACCCAGTGACTCATTTCACGTGCCCAGGCAGGCATTTGCAACGAGCGCTTGCAAGACTCTGCAATAAACCGAGTCTTTCCCAATTCACCGCATAACGTCATGTTTATCTACGCAGCAAATATAATACATGAGTGGTGTTTTATGCTATCAAAACTAACTAAGAAATCAACTGCCCCAAAAGCAAAAAAAATGTCGTTCAAATCGACTTAAGAATATTGGCTAGATTTATTGGATCAACAGCGAGTATTTTTATATGCATGGCAAAAACATTAAAAATAAAAATTACAATATAAATAGCAAAATTTTGGCAGCTATCATTTGGTAATTTAGCTGAAAAATATTTCTATCATGATAAGAATAACATATTCTTATCATGATAGAAATGTGACAACAATGGAAAAACTGGGGTTGGCCACTGAATGGAAAACTCCAATTTGCATTAAAACTGGAGCCTGTAGAGCTAAACCGAGTTCAGATTCGGATTCAGCAGACCAAAATACGTAAGAATGTGTGAACAAATCTTATGTAGCAGAAAATTGGAAAGAATTGTCATGTTCATGGGCATGTTCTGTGCCTCATCAATGATAAGATACATGATCAGTTATCATGTATCAACTACATGGTTCATTCTTACACACACACACACACACACACACACACACACACACACACACACACACACACAAACTCATACACACACACACACACACATATACACAAACACGAACACAAATAAACACACAGACACATTTACAAGTACACACATACACACTCACACATAAACACGCAAACACACACACCCCCACACATACACATACACACACAAATATATATATATACAATCACACACCCACACACATATAAATAAACACAAGCACATACACACACACACTGAAACACACACACAAACATACACACATACCTGGACAGAGCAGGTGTGCGGAATATCTGGCGATATCACTTGAGATGACGGTTGCGTACGAGAGACACAGCTATCAGACGCGCCGGAAATGCGCTGGCATGCGTCGCAAACGCCACGACAAGATGGCGCACAAACAGAACGGCCGACCATATTTGTCACCAACAGCGGCAGAAGGCTTGTCTACACCAAATGATAAACACCTGTCCACCCAGCAGTAAATGATGGTACCAGATATCAGTCATGTGTTGTGTCATGCATTCTGGGGAGGTGATCGTCTTTAATACGTCTTACGTCCTTGTGGCGCCATAGCGTAGAGGGTTGGTTCTGCGGTGGCAGCGAGCTGCACGGGACACACCTGTGTGTGTGTTCATAAGCTTCGACTTCTTCCCGTGTAGCAGCTGTCACTTTAGGCGTTTAACCTTTAAGCTTTAAATAGTAGTGAAACCAGCTGATCGAGAAATAATTTCGACAATTTACAACGACTACAGATCAGATCGCGGAAATATACTTGAATTATACATGTGTATGTGTGTGTATATGTATGTGTTGGTATACAAATGTATATCCATATATTCGTGCATATAATTATGTGTTTGTATAGCATGTTATGTTGTTATACGTATCCTTCATCACAATACTTAATACACAACACAATTTTTATTATTTTATGCAGTTATAGTAATATATTCGTGTATCGATGTTGAAATTTGAGGTTAGGTTAGGTGTGATGGATATTGTTTGAGGCAGCACATATCGAATTTAGCTCATGCAAAAAACACAGACATATACAGATCAATGACACATTATAGGTACATTTTAAATCAGCAAAGACTTTAACGGGGAAATATTCAATCTTAAATTCAGTAATAAATGAGAAGAAAGATTTTCGCACAAAAGTTGGAGCAAAATTGAGAGAGATTCATAGAGATTTGAAGACAGCAGATGTGTGAGGTACCTTGAATGCCTGTTGAATGTCTTGGTGTCTTGCAGTCTTGTTGAAAGCTGCAAATTAATGCACACAAACAGCTAAGCAAGAAACCGCACACTGTCACACTGTTGCAAACACACTGATCTGACAAACTATGCCTCGGCAAGGTGATTCTCACCTGCACGCGCGTTTGTATGTCTGTCTGCTAGCTGACTTGTCAGGTGTGGATAGCTCGCGCGAATGTGCGCACACACATACACATACACACACAGGCAGACACACGCGAATACACACACACACACACACAGATGTTGACGCCTACGCCAAACGAGTTGCAAGGACATACGAGCATACAAACACATTCACTGTGCAGTGTTGAGAGCAACGCTGCAATGTTGTTGCAATGCTGCTGATGTTGCACAGGACACACGACTGAGTGGATGCAGTGCAGACGCTGTGCAGTCCAAACACACACAGACACACATACACATACACATACACATACACACATTGGCGGATTACGAGGGGGTTCGGGGGTTGAAGTCCCCCCCCCAAATGCTGCAATAAACTCCTCATAACTATCTCCTTAAAACCTCTCCTCATAAGAGTTTGTTGATTCGCGCATAATGCGTTTGTAAATGTGTGTGTATATATCGATGCAAAAAATATTTTTAGCCCTCCCAACCAAAATCATCCAACCCCCCCAAAAATTGGACTCAATATTCGCCACTGCATACATACACTAACATACACACACACACACACACATACACACATGCACAATTGCACATGCATGCGTGCAGTTATGCAGCCACACGATATTCTACAGTGTGGTGACGTCATTTTTTCATATAGGTATAGAACGGAGTACATCCTCGTTTTGATATCACCGGCGTATCCAGAGAGGGGGGATGAGGAAGCTGAGGCCCCCAAAAATATTTTTCTCAAGAATTGGTAGATATAAGCATTATCGCAAAAACGATGCATAATGATGCATGTACATGACTGATCACCCCCAAAATTCAGCCCCCCAAAATTGCCCTCTGGATCCGCCGCTGTTTGATATGCATACCCACAAAAAATCCACAAGAATATGAACTGCGTTTTAGAATACCACTTAGAAATGTCTATGTATATTTTAAAAGATATATTATATATTAGGTAAAATATAATAACCGATTATTATATTTTAATATAATATATAGCGGATATAATTGATTGACAGAAATTAATATCGCTGTCCAAATATAATATACACTTGTTTTGTGATTCTGAAAGCGTTTGTGGGTGAGTTCGGCGCTGACCACATTGCACAAATGAATGAGTGGCACACGGTGGAAACTTCGATTTCAAATATCTATATCTTATCGAGCGACAATGTTGATCGAATGCGCTCCACAATTAACTCCGATATCTTTGTTGACCTGGTATTTGCAGAGGGCAATCACAAATCAGCACACATACATTATAAAGCGAATATTTTATTGCGTCTATTTCGCTTTTATATTGTGCATTTTATCATTTGTCCGTACATAAACGATAACAGCTGGCCTAGCCATACACTGACATACACACACCTGTGTGTGTGTGTGTGTGCGTGTGTGTGTGTGTGACCGCAGTGCGTATGTGCATGCGTGTATGCATGTGTAAGTATATGCGTGTATGTGTGTGTGTGTGTGTGTGTGTGTGTGTGTGTGTGTGTGTGTGTGTGTGTGTGTGTGTGTGTGTGTGTGTGTGTGTGTGTGTGTGTATTAAAACAATGGTAGCATTCTGGTTCGCTCTAGTTGTTTCAAGATAGTGAACAGGTGAACTCGTGGGTCAGGTGTAGCTAGCTAGGTTTGCTGGAATAGTCATTGCGATTTGCAGTTGTAATGCGAAATATCGTGTGAAATTTGAAATCGCCTCTCAGCAGCTCAGCTGAATAAGACCGTGACATTTGGGTGATCTCAAGCTGCTTGTGCAGCTCGGGTCTCATTTAATAATATTGATTGCGATTTTTGAAGCAGCTTGTGCAGAGGAATTCTATGAGATTAACAGCTACGTTCAACAGTGCGGCATTTCACAGTTGTTTCAGACACTTCACACAAACTCCACACGACGAAAAGCATGCAGTTTGAACAACAATAACTTGCTGTGAGCTACTTCCAGATACGACTGGAAGAAGTTCGAATTTGCTTCAATGGAAACTTGACAAGTGGTTATGTCAACGGATTCAACATCAGCAAGTGGAGGTCATATGCGAGGTGAACATGTACGAAAATCAGCGACAAACACTGACAAATTCATTGGCCGACTCGAAACACCCGCAGTCTGCAGAAGTTTCAAGTCTCTATCGCCAGAGAATACTCATCAACAACAGATGCGAGATAGTATGGAGTCGACAAGCAGAAATCAGCTAAATCGAACTCGCTCAGTTCAGCCTTCTCATTTTTGGCGTTCATCACGGACTGTGCTTTCATCAAGACCTCCTTTAGATGGTCCAAGTCAGACTCCCCAGCCGTCTGCTTCAGGGGTCAACACCTCTCCTCCGCCTTCGGCTAGTGCCTCCCGAATGAACGGCTACAAGCTACCACCCGCTGGCTCTCCGTCTGCTCAGAGAGGCCGCCAAGAGCTGTCGGACAGTGCCAAAGGCAGCAGCTGCAGCTATTCTGAGTCTTCGGCCGATGAGAACACGGTTGGCACACGCAGATGTCCTTGCTGTGGCTCGATTCGCAACAAAGGTGAAGATCACTTTCTCCATAGAAATCACACAACATCTATTTGAAATTGTTCAAGATTCCAGCTTATGATCTGCTGAGATTTTACAAGATGGATTTTCAGGTTGAAATGCTTAGAGCCGTGATTCTTAACCTGTGGGGAATTCCCCACCGGTGGGGGAATGGAAGAGTTGTCAAGTGGGAAGCTGAAGGTCGGACAGAACAGGACAGCTATGTGTGTTTTTATCAATTCAAATTCGTTTATTCTTGTTTCTAATGACTTCTCAACATTCACTTTGATGTAACAACTGAATTTATGGAATTTATCAGCGCTGTGTTGTGTGGAAAATAAAGAGATGGCTCATTAAGAAGCGGGGAATCAGAGAAATAAGGTTAAGAACCATTGGTCTAGATAATCTAACAGCAATGAATATGTTCACTTCATGACTTTTTAAGCAACCAATTTAATCACCTTTTTTATACAACATGGCCAGATACATGAAGTCATACTTGTAAAATATCCACAAACCAAAATTGTCATGGAAACTAAATTTTGTGCATAGATTTGCTGTGTTATATTTTGATATGCTGTATTTCTAAGAGTTCCTATAAGGTAGTGTACAACATAAAGTGAAAAATATATTAATCTTAATTTTTCCATTATTTTGCTTTAGTGCTACATAGTTATAAATTGAAAATAAAATTTAATGAATTCATTAATTCAGTAGAATTTTCCTAGAATTTAGTGCAATTAGATATTCCAGTCTATTCGTAAAATATTACTGTATTCAAATTGACACCGTAAAACAAATATTTAGACGGTATAATTAAGATCAACACAGCTAAAATTATACTTCTGCCTAATTTTAGGCTAAGCTAATGGATGAATGTAAATAGATGAAACTATGAACACGTTTCCAGACAATATTGCTTGCGACACTACCGCCACCTGTCGGACAGTTCTTCATCGCACCTCCGGCTGCCCAACGTACATTGTGCTGCCAAGATGCAGCTGTCTGTGCAGCTGTCAGCTGACGTGGCTAACTTCCAGCTGCTCGCAGCAGCTTTCAGCCGACGGCAACTCAACTGACGCGCGGCATAAATGCGCCTGCACTCGTGTAACAAGAGCGAGTTCACGAATAGCGCGTGAATTCGCCAGTTTGGGACAGCTACAGAATTGCTCAAGGTAGGATAACGATTATAAACACTTTTGGGATTTTCAACTCATCTCACATCGGGGTATCGGTATCGGGGTAACTTTTTAACCGAGATAAGACCTCTTGAGCGAAATCTATAATCATACAGCCCCTGTCCACCCAGCAGTAAATGGTACCAGATATCAGTCATGTGTTGTGTCATGCATTCTGGGGAGGTGGCCCTCTCTAATACGTCTTCCGTCCTTGTGGCGCCATAGCGTGGAGAGGGTCGGTTCTGCGGTGGCAGCGAGCTGCACGGGACACACCTGTGTGTGTTCATAAGCTTCGGCTTCTTCCCGTGTAGCAGCTGTCACTTGAGGCCTTTAACATTTAACCTCAGTAGCATTGTATGAACTTTCTGTCGATACAAACGTTTTTCTCACAAATACGAACGAAAATCATTGAGCAAATCATATTGTTTGTGTAAATATATGTTTGGTTAATCAAATGTAAGTGAAATGAACAGCAATTAAGCAAATTGAGTTTACCATCGTCTTTAGGGTGAAGGGGTTACTGCTCACAATGTGTGGCGAATGTTCAATGAAAATTCTGCTCATAAACCAAAACATTTAAAATTGATAAAAATAGTTCAACTTACAAAAACACTGTTTATTTTCGGCATATGTTTGAAAATTAATTATTGAATTCATCTGTAAAAGTTATGCTACTCATGAAATAATTCCTAATTCTCACAATGTATATTTTCTGAAATTCTTGATAATCGCCTGGTGACGCAGACAAATGGAGGTGCCCCAGCTGCCTCGGCTTGCTCGAGTGGCACGTGACACAAGCTCAGCGGCACCTCCACCTGTTCGACAGCCCAGTTTCACCGCAGCCGCCGCTAATATCCGCCTCCGTCATCCGTGCAACGATAGCGTCAACAGCGCCATCTCGCGGTAAGAATACAAACTAACCGCAAGGCGTTTGTGGTGAGCTTTTTTGACGCGGTCTTTTCCGTTAAAAACGGCTTTATCGCCGGCGGCATCTGAGGCGTTTAATTAAGTTAAACGGCCGTCAATTTGGCTTGCAACAGGAAGTGCCTTGACAGATGTTGCTGCCGACAAACAACTTGCAACTGTGCGGTCCATAGCCGGAACAAACACGGACACAACAGAACGTGATTAAAAGAATATAATTAGTTCTTCGGAAGTGTCACTGTGGAAATTCATTTTAAATTGTTTTTGAAAAATAGTTTTTAATTTATTAAATGCTTCCAGTATTCAAAATACTTTATTATTAACTTATTGTGTTTTTACGCGTTTAGTTATCAATTTTAATATCCAAAATTAATTGCGTTAAATTTTTTAATGTTTATTTTGTATGAGATGAGCTAATCTATTGAAAAATAATGTTTGAACTTCAAACATTCTCAATAAAAAAGTGTGTTTAAATTTTTTGCATTATAATTGGTTTCTTTTTTCGAAAATTAATATTAATTATTATTATTAATATTGATATTAATAATTATTAATATTATTAATATTAATATTAATATTAATTAATTTAAATCCATGCTCTGACAATATTGTTTGCAGAAGCCGACCTCGCCAGGAAAATACCACGCACCGTTCAACAACAACTCAAAACAACACAATCAAAGAGATTTGCCAGGGAAAATCGACACTGGCAAATTATTCACGAAACTGGCAACATTTGGCGCGAAATTCTGGCGCGCAAAGTTCTGGCGCGCAAAGTTTTGGCGCGAAAAATTTACACCTCGTCTCGCGCCAGGATAATTCGTTTATGAGCGAGGATATTTGAAAATATAATTATACTCAAAGTGTGTTAATCTTATATTGTACAAATTTGTGTACGCTTCGTATACTTGGCGTGATGTGAAAATGAATACAAAATACAGAAAGTACATTTGCCAAAAAATCTCAAATTTTTCCTCTAATAATTACGTTTCGTAGACTAAACTACATGACATCCACAATTTCGAAGCAATTTTTTATAACATTTTCAATAAGGAAAATTGCTCAGAAATATACCCATAGCTCTTCATCATTTGCAAAATTTCTGCTAGAAACGGATATCAGCTTTTATAAGAGCAAGTGTTAATTCTCAAGGTAACTCTTAGCATTCGTGTGTGTGTGTGTGTGTGTGTATGTGACGCAATTACCCGACCAACTACCTGTTTACTCATTAAGTCACGCAGGTAAGTCACACAACGCTATCGCACCAACACTAACCACCACAACTATAGTCTTATCACTGCCGGCCTCTGTATGTATGCGTGTGTGTGTCTGCATGTATGTTTGTGTGTGCCCAGGTGTGCGTTAACTTTGACCTCCATTTGACCTTAATTTAACCTGTACACACTGATGACTTGACCCTCAGTCACTTGAAACTTGCATGTATGTGTGTGTGTTTGTGTGTGTAAGCATACTGCATAATATGCACCTGCGTACACACATAATTATAGGCACACACTAGTAAATAAAATATATTTAATATACATTAAAATATATTACACAGAATGATATACAAAAAGAAATAACTAACCTCCCATGTAATTCCATCTGGCAGGAAATGATATTGTTATATGAATCTATCGGAGTACCAGCCAGTCCTGAAGCACGCACTAAACAACTGACTTTACAAAACACACACATACACACACACACACACACACACACATACACACACACACACACACACACACACACACACACACAAGCACACACACACTCAAACACACACTACAATGGCTTCAGAACAGAGGTCGTTGAACAGTGCCTGAGGCAACAGAATTGACACGACAAAGTCGTTCATAGGCGGAGTTAAATCAAACAGGAAAGAACTTGACGATGGTCAGGTTCGAACCGACCGACTATCTAGTGTGATTTAATTATAGAAATGATTTCACTAGTGGGCCATCAAAACCGATTATTAATTTTATTAAACTTAGTTGTATATTCGATTGTACATAAGCATTTTATGATCATTGCTGGATATTCTGGGTGATCCTGATTAATTAATAATTAATTGGTTAAATACTGGTATATATATTACTAATTTATTAATCACAAATTTGATAATTTAATTTTAATTGTATACCTTCGAGGAATTAAGCTGTTTATCAAGATTAGCTATTTCACAACAGGAATAAACACCGAAACAGATACAAGAGATAACGTATATTTGCAGAGTAGATTTCATCCAAAAATTGCTATAAGTTATTTCTCATCGTCACGGTCAATCATTTTCAAAATAAAACAAAAAAAACTCTGCACTCTCAACAACGCTTGACTAGAATCAACAACATTATATGTGACACACACAGATATATAAAACACACACACACACACACAAAACATTCTTGTCAAATGTCTTCTAGCACGTCCGGATTTCGCTGCCAATTCGAAAGCTGAAGACTGATGCCAATACACATGGAGGTTTCTGAATATTCTTGCTTCATCAAAGGGAGATCTCGACCAACCACTTCCTCTGGGAACACAGTCACGTCTATATAGATGACGCGACGTATTTCTTGAATGTCCAGTTGTTGAAGACCCAGTACAGAGACTCTTCATAGGAAGGAGACTCTTCGGGGATGTTTAGATCTTCAGAGAGAGAACACAGGATCAATTCTTCTCCTCAGAGTGTGCAACGCATCGCAGATTGTCGTACGCCTTCCACAAACTCCACGTCTCACTGTAAGAACACAACACAAGTGACTTTAACAATTTGACTAAATTCACTGCGATCCTAAACGTACACTTTTATTCCAACATTGATCCGTAGTTAACAAACCCCTCTGTATTGAAGCTGCTCCCAACCTATGGGGAGGGGTCTGGTGATGGAGATTTCCTTAGGACATCTTACCAAATATTAACAAAATGTTGTGGTCAATTCTAACAGCATATAATTTGACTTCGAGATTATATTTGACAGCAATTTTGACGTTGACCAAAAGCATTCCAATATGTTCGCTATACATTTTTTTATTTTTTTATTTTCATATATTTAATATGTTACCAATATATACTATATTATTAACAATTATTGTATAAACTTAATGACGCATTTACTGAATTACAACATCACTTTTTTGGAAGAATTAAATTGGAATCAAGCCGTAAAGAAACAGTAGAAGATTATAAATAAATTAATAAGAGGCAATTGAGTTCACCAGCCAGAAGTGTTTGAAGAAAAACAAAATTCTTACAAATCAAACAAACATTACAAATTACTTGTTATGCTTGAACTCAACAAACTTTCAATGGGTAAAACATCGAGCCTAACAGAAAAAAATCCTCCATTCGCCTTCAATTACAAAAGGCATTCATTAATAAGGATTGGGCTGGGGTTTAAGAGTGTGTGTGTTTGTGTCTGTGTGTCAGATTGTGTTTTATTGACAGGACACCTGCTAAGTAATACACTCCAAGTCTATTAATCACCTATGCACATCCATCTGTGTGTAAATTCTGTCTGTCTGTCTGTCTGTCTGTGTGTCTGTCTGTTTGTATGTCTGTGTGTGTGTTGTCCATTATCGTCCATGGAGTGACGTCAAACGTCAAGATTAATCTCACCATGTTTGCTTGTCTGTCTGCGCGTGTATGTACGCTCGCAAATGTTTACATGTATGTGTCTGTGCGTGTGCGTGTATGTTTCTGTGTGTGTGTGTATGTTTCTGTGTACGTGTGTGTGTGTGTGTCTATGATTCTGTGTACGTGCGTGTGTGTGTGTGTGTGTGACTTCTGTATTAACATACGATTGAGATCATTGTGAAAAAATCAAGACGCATGTGTGTGTGTATTTGTGTGTGTGTGTGTGCGTGTATGTGTGTATATGTGTGTGTGTATGTGTGTGTGTATTTGGAATGACGTGCCATGAGTGCATAGTGGGTGATTCACTAAGACCAGTGGCAGAATTGACAATCAAACACACACACACACACACACACACATACACACGCACACACATACACACACTGAAAGGCAGATAGACAGATAGTTCTAGCCTGTACCTGAACAGTGATTAGATCAACACACACACACACACACCTGTCGAGACATCTACTATACACGGCGCCATGTGTGTGTGAGTGTGTGTGTGTGTGTGTTTGTGAGTGCATTAAGAGGTGTGTTGTGCTTATGAACAAGCACACAAACACACGTGCAAACACACACACACATCTACAGCTAGATTTCCGTGTAAATGCTGGAAGTGTGTGTGTGTGTGTGTGTTTGTGTGTGTGACAACGGCTTTTTATTTGCTCGATGACTTGATGGCTGAACAAACACACACACACTCACACACACACACACACACACACACACACACACGGTCTCAAATACACACCCTAAGCATAGAGGTAGTCACCTAAAATTTGCTCAACAGTTTATACCTGATGTACCACTTGAATACATTTTTAAGTATATTTTACTATATAAACATATGTTAATACCGATTATTATGTGTTATTCTGAAGTGCATTTATGCTGTACAATTATATGACTGCTCATATTATAAAACTTCCGGGAAATATTACACTTTTGAGTGCGTAAATGCCGTTTAGCTCATTTCACTCAAAATGATCAACATTTTAGTGTACTTTTTCTCATTCTTTGAGCGATTCTGATTTGAATTAAATCAAAATATACATAATCAAATAATACTTAGAGGTCGCGAATCTACGAGGAATATATCACGCTCTGCAATTATGAGTAATTTTCAATGGTTTCTGGTTGTTGCAAGCAGAGACCTAGATTTGTGTCGAGGATCGCGGGGATGACAGCCATAATGCATTAGTGCTCAAAATGGGCTCAGTTGGCTAATTACATGAGACCCTCAACTATTTTATGTCTAGCCAAAATTACAACACACATACCTTAATGAAAAATATATTGCATATAATTACATACACATATTTGTCGTATATTGTTACTTTTTGCTATGCTGATCTTGATGGCAATATACCCAATGTGAACTGAACTCAGCAGAATTATCCTTGGGGGTATAATTGCATATTCATACCCCCTAGCCAATTTGTCGGGGGGTATAAATACCCCCATACACCCCAAGATCTTCGCTCATGGTTGCAACACTCACCCTGGTCGGTGTATATATTTGCAACGTGTGCGGGCTTCGCACGGGCAAATATCATAGATTGGAACTCCGAGAAATGCCGGCTGGTTGATACAACGCTCTCCTCGCTTGGTCAGCTGTTTGCACACAGATGCGCCGCTTTGACGAGCACAACACTCATTTTGGCCGCAGTCGGCCGATGTTTGGCACTCGACTGAAGCAGAGCAGAAACAGCCATTGATCAAGAATTAAAAGAATACTCACAAAGAACTAAAGCAGATTGCCTCTGTTTGATCCATGTTATTCATTGATATTATATTGCATCTTTATTGCATGAAATAATTTCTATTTGAACACAATTTCTTCAAGAATATTAAGTATTCTATGGAGTATAGAGTATGATTATTAATCTATTGTCCAAGCCCAGATGAAGCTTGAAATTCAGCTCTTCATCTTCGAAATACAACGGGATTGCAGTTAGAGATGATTTCTTTGGAAAGGACTTCCAGACACATCATAACAATTTTTTAGTGCATATGAAAAAATTATTCAATTTGATAGAACCACAAATAGAATGAATAATTCATTTAACATCCAAAAATATATCATTTCGATCATATAAATGCTATGCATGGGTCTTCAAAACACCAAAAAGAACGTGTCATTTTGGTCGATGTTTTTTTGGCAAAGAAAATATGTTTTTTTAGGTCGCATCTCTAGTTAGAACCAGCCGACAACCAACCTGAATGAGATAAGGCAGCTGCGTGTCGGGAACATATTCCTCTTCGGCACTTGGCCCTACCACGGCACATGACATCTTGGGAGCAGTATCCTCCCAGTCTGACCTTTCGCCAACAAACTCCTTCTGGCTGCTGACAGAAGCGCCCCTTCGAGCATTGCGCATGCGAGGCACACACTCTATCAGAACTAACCTGGAAAAACACACAATATAAGTCATAATTGTTGTGAAATACAATTATCATATACCTCTTAATCCAGCAATTAATTATGAAGTAACCTTTACTATGAATATATAATTAATATTCTACACCATCCTGTATGATACACTTTAACACACCCAGACTACGGCGTATTTTCCGCACAAAGCATACCTACTCTAGTAGTTGGATTCCTTTCTAGGACACATGCACACACACACATACACACACACACACACACACACACACACACACACACACAAAGCACATGATTAACAGGTATGTGCGTATGAGGGCAATAACGTCTCAAAAATCTTCAAGCGGAGGAAGAATTTTTCAAGATGAAAACCCTTGTTAAAACAGGACTTGATTATCGTTCTCCTTTGGCCAGCATTCATGTACTGATCATGTGAGATCAGTGTATACTTGATGACAAATCCTGAACGTCTGACTCGTATCGGAGACAATGATATAATGAGCGCTCACAAAATCCCGAAACATACCGGAGTCATAAATCCCGAGACTTCTAACTGGTGGAAAGTATTTGTGGCATGATAAAGACATGGGTCCTTCGTAAGCTCACCCCTGCAAGGAAACTTAATCCAGACAAGACATGATTCATTTCACGCTCCACGCTGAGTTCCGAGATTCTCACCTGGATTGTCAGTTGCAAAGAAAGGTCGTGATGTTTGGTTCGACTCTCTTTGGCTGGATCAAGAGAATGAGACTGGGCGAGTCTCATTGCCACATCACGATCTCCTCGATTGCGCTTTGACGATCTCCAGCCACTTCCGGCAGTTGGCGACGACGTCTGTACGCGAACGTCCGACGGAACATCCGAATCATCCGAAGTCTTCCAGAGCTGATGTGTTTCATCGACAGTCGAGTTGATTGCCAGCGAAGCGGAGTCTGGATCATCGGGAGCAACCACTGGATTCGACAACAGCAGGCTAAACAGGTAGGCATGTGAGCCACAAATGCCTCCCAAACGCAGCCCCGACGTCAAGAGCAGAAAGAGTAATTGAAGTCGACGCATTCGATGTGCTGTCATTATCGACCACGAACAATCGCCACCAAATCGCAATTTCGGGCAATTACTTACATAGAACATAGACAACACCACACACAGGCAACAAATCAGCAATGATTACGAATGCCTCCGCAAAGTCAACAATGCCAATGAGCACAGACTCGTTTGCCAGATATAGAAACAGAGACGAACGTACGATGTCGTCACCAGAGTCACAGAGAGTCGCGCAAACACCAGCACGCTAGGAAATCCACTGACTTACTGATTAACTAACTGATCTCGACGGTGTATGTGCGTGTGTGTCCGTGTGCCTGTTTGCTAAACGCCCATGTACCCAGTCATGTGTATGTGTGTGTGTGTGTGTGTGTGTGTGTGTGTGTGTCTGCGAGGATGACCAGGTGTGTGTGTGTGCGTGTGCTCGGGGATTTGAATACGCCTCAGTCCATCTGCCCGGAGAAGAAGTACCAACTCGAAGAGTCGACCACGAAGACACGTGCTATCACCAACCTTGTGCCCGTGTCCTAGGCTCCCGCTGTGATGGTGACAAATGTGACCGGAATTTGACAAGTTGACCGGACTACACACACACACACACACACACACACACACACACATACACACACACACCTGTTGTCAGTAGGGGATTTGGTCATGTCACACACGGGACACATCTTGATTTCGTGCCATTTCCAGCCAATGCACTCCACCATTACACTCATCACAGCGTATCTTCATCTTAGACCATTTGCCAGAGTATCTTTGCGTCTCTGTGCGTGTGTGTGTGTGTGTGTGTGTGTGTGTGTGTTTGTGTGTGCCCTGAAAGTACTGTTCATGAACATCGTACTGAGTGAGTGAAAACGACAGTTTTCACTGATACGCTGACGTAGGGTAACAAATAGGCCTAATTCGTTAATAGAATTCGATAATTGCTTTAGTGAGTCAAGAACAGTAAAATATCGTTTTCTAGCTATTGTTTTTCGTGATTTAGTAAACGAGCCACTCAGGAATTAACATGCATTGGTAATTGTTTAATTAAACTCAATGTTTTCATCTAGACCAGTGGTTCCCAACCAGTGGGTCGCGACCCCCCTAGGAAGGTCGTGAGGCCACTTCAGGAGGTCGTGAGAACCGCCTGAATAAATTTGCAAAAAATTCCATGTTATGAACACCTGATGTTTTTTGTTGTATTTTCGAATACATTCAATAACGGTGACGTTGAATATGATAATAATTCAGTATTGTGCATAATCTAATTTCAATTATAAAACTGTTAACAATATTAATAATAAACAGCAAACCATTAACATAATATTCTGGCGTAGTGACTGCATGTGTTCAAAATATCGATTCACTCCTGCGTATGAGTAGGAACACATCACCAAATTGTCTACAACTGGATATGATAATAATAATAATAATTATAATTAACAATATTCATAATAATAAGATTGGAATAAAAAATAGTATTACTTAAAACACTACGTTATTTGTAAGATTTTGAACATCACATCACGCGTTTGCATGACAATTCTCATTTATTTAAATTTACCCAACATTAATTTTAACTTTTTATCGTATTTTTCAAGGTCAGTGAGTCAAACACACAATGGGTTTTTTTCTCTGAGAAATTGTCAACTCGTGCTGACAAACCATCAGCTAAGAAACACCTTACTGCACCGGAAATCATCATATCAGGGCTTATATGTGTTTGTATGCGTGTGTGTGTGTATGTGTTTGTGTATGTGTGTGTGTGTGTCTGTGTGCCTCAGCAAATGAGGGTAACGCGATTAGGGAGGTGTCCGTGTGTATTATGTATGCTCGTCTGCAGTTGCGTGTGTGTGTGTATGTGCTTGTGTGTGTGTGTGTGTAAGTAAGGTTACAGTAGTGAATGCCCCATGTAACGCTGACTACATTTACTCACAAATACGGCGCACTTTAAAAATTCTACTTTAAAAATTACACACACACATGCGTGTGTGTGTGTATGTGTGTACTCACTAGTGATTGTCTACAGGAGATGAGTAAAAGAGTCAGACTGTGCTGTCTCCAAACTCACTGTTTTTGTCTAGTCTACGCTTAAATTGTCCAATACTGCTTGATTCCACCACCTCCTTTTCTAGACTATTCCAAATGTGTGTGTGTGTGTGTGTGTGTGTGTGTGTGTGTGTGTGTTTTGTGTGTATGTGTGTGTCAGTGTGTGCCTGTATTCTTTGGGAGTTGTGTAGTAAGCTGTGCTGTGTAGATGCCCTCTTCACACCCAATTATATATCAATTATATATAGACAAAGTCATGACCCAAATGCGTGCTGTTTCTGAACTGAACTGTTCTCTACAACTATCCAGCCAACACTACGTAGCTGCCAGGATTTCTCTCTGTGTGGGTGTGTGTGTGTGTGTCAGATGTGTCGGTGATGTGCTGAACAAGTATTGATATGTGCGCGCGCTTGCGTGCGGGCTTTACGGAACCGACGCAACGGAACCGACGCAAGAGGCCCGTCGTTGCCTAGCAGCCAGCCGACGTAATGGAAGACTACAGTAGCTGTGGATTCTAGCGGCGAACAGCCTGTGTGCCACACACTACGCCAGAGGAGAGAGGAACGAGGCTGGAGGGAGAGAGTGTGTGAGTGACAACGAGTGTGGAACGAGATGTGAAGAAACATCCCGGAGTGATCGAAGACTAATTTCCACCATATCAATATGGTACGAAGATATTTGACGTTTTTGTGAATTTTCATCGCAAGAAGACGACAGTTGAACACTCCAGCTCTCTTCCTCCGTCTCCATCCCTCTTCCTATTGCTTGGTGGGTTGTGTGTGTGTGTGTGTGTGAGAGAGGGGGGCACCAACATGCCTCTGTTGCCTAACGTCGGGCCGTACGTCCTGGCCGCGTGGACGTCCGTCAAGGAGCGTCTGCCCGAGTCTTGCTTGGACGCTCCGGACGGCGGAGAAACTCGTCGAGGAAGGCGCCAGCCGGCACAGCAAGCCGGATCAGCCGGAGAAACGGAGCTGCGTCCGGTCAACGGTCACGTGCCGTCCGGAGACGGAGACGGAGACGGAGGTGATGATGTGGAACACTTCGACTCGGCCAACAGGATTGATGAGTGGCAAGCGGGCTGGAATGTCACCAACGCTATTCAGGTACAATACGTACGATATCTATTTAAGATCTATATAACGATGTATATAGAGCTGAAGCGAGGTCTTTTATGGGCCCCCGAAAACAGTACTTGGGGCCCGCAGTTTAAGTAACACACCATTATAACAGGTCCGAATTTGAGAAAATGCAGTTTCGAGCAGCTCCTCGGTCTCCAATAAGCCTGGGGCTTTTATTCGCTAGTTTAAGATAATATTTGATATCGTGTATGTGAGGTAACGGGGTCCCTCAACACTCTGACCTTCCTGTCCGGTGGGTTCGGAGAGGGGGGGCGGTTGCTACGGCTCTGGATTAACCAGGGTCAGCCATGCAGAAAAATGTCGATGATTTCAAGATAAACAAATGCAAGCATATTCTATAGTGAACGACGCATTAATGTTTTTAGTAACCGTGGCTTTGCAATTATTGTCTAAATATATGTGGGCTCTGTTTATTACGTGTGTTCTGCGTCTAAAATCTAAAATCGCGTCTATGCAAGCGATTTTGTTCAAACTTATCCTTTGCATAGTATCGATTTTTCGACTCAATTTTTCGGCTTTGCAAACTTATAGTTAGCATGAAAAGCGATCCTCAATTAATTATTAAATTAGCCATTATTGAAAAGCAAAAACTACGTTTGAAATAACATTATTTATCCAATATAATAATGTAATATATCACATATACGGAATGCCTAAATATATGCTTATATATGTATGCGATATATTAGAGCAGTGGTTCCCAACCTTTTTGCAGAGCTTACACTCCTTTCAAATCAGAAATCAGTTTTCACATCTTCTGTACTTCTGATAACTATATAAAAATACTAACGACTTAATAGGAAAACTTTTCTAATTCAATGTTCATTCATACAATTCAAAGTTCCTCTAAGAAAAATGTTTTTTCCACAAAAATATCAACCAAAGGAAAAAACATATACTTTCCTCTATTTTTACAAGATTCATCGCACCCCTTAGTAACTAGATTCGCACCCTCTAAGGTATGCGAACACCCTGGATTGTTGTCATCCTTCGTGATTTGTTTGATACAGGGCATGTTTATAGTATCGCTGCCCTACACCGTGCTACATGGAGGATACTGGGCCATAGTAGCCATGATTGGAGTGGCTCATATCTGCTGCTACACAGGCAAAATCCTGGTGGATTGTCTCTACGAGGTACCTCCACAAAAACAACTCAACGACAATCTATTTTCTCTCTCAATGTGTCACTGAACTTACCTCCTAACGTTTTCTAGTGTAGAAGTTAACGGACACTATTATGCACATGAAAATGTTTTGGGATGAATGTTAGGCTGGCCAGGTCTGTCGCTTATTTCTATACATACTAATCTTCCTTTTTACCTTTGTCTTACCCTTTAGTCTTTTTCTCTTATATCTATTTTACTCACTTCTTTCGCGTGTTTGAGTTCTATTTGATTGTTTTTGTGCACAATTCATGCACCACGTTGTCACCTATGACAACTGGACAATTTTCGGCATATCATGTAAAAGCGAACGATTAAAAACAACCCAAAAATCGATTGTGATGCTAATTTTTGCACATAGATTGCAAAATTGCTGCTATCATATAAATAATATGAGAAAGCCAATAAAAATCATAAGATAGAAATATCATTTTCAAAATGATAATTCACATCTGTTGAATAAATGTGAAACAGGCTACAGTTACAAACGCATATATATCTACAGACGCGACGTAAACGCATTCATGTCTCTTTTTACGCTCTCTAACCTCCATCGGCTAGCAATAATACCGGTGACTGTTTGACCTACAGAAAGACGCCGATGGTGAGATGGTTCGCGTACGAGACAGCTACGTGAGTATCGCCAAAATGTGTTTCGGAGCGCACTGGGGAGGAAGGGTGGTCAACATAGCCCAACTGATTGAACTGCTGATGACATGCATCCTCTACGTGGTTCTCTGTGGCGACCTGATGATCGGGATGTTTCCTCAGGGTCAGATCGACACCCGCTCGTGGATGATGCTGTGCGGCACGCTGCTGATTCCTTGCGGCTTCCTCAAGAACCTCCATCATGTGAGCACGCTGAGCTTCTGGTGCACCATGGCGCATCTGGTGATCAACATCATCATTTTCGGCTACTGCTTCTCGTGGGCCGCCGATTGGGGCTGGTCTAAGGTGAAGTTGCGTATCGATATGCTCCACTTTCCTATAGGTCTCGGCATAATCGTGTTCTCCTACACGTCGCAGATATTCTTGCCGTCGCTGGAGGGCAACATGAAGGACCCGGGACGTTTCGATTGCATGCTCGACTGGTCACATGTGGCCGCAGCCATCTTCAAGTCGGCGTTCGGATATATTGGCTACTTGACCTGGCAGGACGCTACCCAAGAGGTCATCACCAACAACCTGCCGTCACAAAGCTTCAAACAGCTCATCAACTTCTTTCTGGTGGTCAAAGCTCTGCTCTCC
The DNA here is from genome assembly GCA_916048095.2 of Sacculina carcini. Taxonomy (NCBI): domain Eukaryota; kingdom Metazoa; phylum Arthropoda; class Thecostraca; family Sacculinidae; genus Sacculina; species Sacculina carcini. Next base: position 7,350,872 of record OU696579.1, on the reverse strand, counting down.
TATCCACTGCCCTACTATGCCGCTTGCGAGCTTCTCGAGAGAATATTTTTCAAAGGCAGACCGTACACATACATGCCATCTATATGGGCGTTGGACGGTGAACTACGAACGTTCGGTTTAGCCTTCCGTGTGGCAGTGGTTCTGGTGACAATTGTTATGGCTGTAATAATTCCGCACTTTGCCATTCTGATGGGATTCATCGGAAGTATCACGGGAGTGATGCTCAGCTTCATATGGCCATGCTACTTCCATCTCAAGCTCAAATGGGACAGCATATCTTGGTTCACGCGCGGCTACGATATGTTTATCATTTTTCTGGGATTCCTGTTCGGTCTCTGTGGAATCTACACTTCGGGCCGTGCTCTGATCGAAGCATATCGCATTGGCCTGCCGTTCTGAGTGCAAACGCCTATCCGATGCCGGAAGGGCTCGGTCAATTATTGCCGGAAAATAGGCCAAAACACAGGCTGTTTTCAGTCTTCACAGTCTTCCAAAAACCGCAACATGCGTCTTCCATTGTAGAACGCTGTGTAGTCAACGTGAACTGCCACAAAGCATCAGCCTTGTCTTTTCAGCCAAGTCTTCCGTACTTATTTACACTAGTTAGTGTCTATATGATTGTTTTAAAGAGACACAACTGTATGTCTGTGTGCATGTATGTATGTTTACACGATAAGCTTGAATGTGTCAGTCCTAGGATAACTAGAAAAATATATTCTAAATTAATGTAAACAGTGTGTTATGGTATGGTACTAGTGGTAGTTTTATTGGCTACGACAAAACATTTCCTACAAGAAATCATCAGGTTAAATTTGCATAAACACAATACAAGTATCATATTGGTATGTATAATATTATATTCCATATAATATCGCAGTGTATAGAAGGCCAACACACACACACACACACACATACGTATGAGCTAACAGAGTAGCTGAATGAAACCGCATTACTCTAGGGGAAAACCTCTTTTTAATTTTTCTATACTTTTTGTTGTTGTATATGCTGCGTTCAGCCCAAGTTTCAAGATCATATTAAGCATGTTGAAAGCATGTGTATTTACATTTGTTTATAATTATCATTTTACTCATTAATAGCAATTTTACGATCAATTTTTTATTGTCAATCCCAAATCACTTCCTAATGCGTTCCGCCATCAAAATCGACGAGCAGCAATGTAGAGCGAAAATTTGATTTTTAACCAGCGATTTTGGTAGTTGGATGGATAATAATACGAGTTGTTTTTTAATGCTACATTGCCAACTCTTCATTTTAGAAATACACCTGTGTAGACGGGGTTGAGTTGAGCTCGGAACATTGCTCAACTTCCGACAGAAAAGAGAGAGAGAAAAACAAGTCTTCCGCACATCAAGTCTTCCCATTTGCATGTCTTCCAATTTGAAACATGTTTGTACTTGTATCTTGTATCTTGTGTGTGTTTGTGTGTGTACGTGTGCATGTGTGTATGTGTATCTGTATCGCCACTGTTGCATATGAACATTATAGTATAGATCAGTGTTTTTCAACCTTTTTCTTGCCATGACTCCTTGAACACAGTCCTTGCGAGACCTTGTGGATCCCCAGAAGCAACTCTTGTGGCCCCAAACAAATCCTTGTTACCCCATAACCCTGTGACCCCATATGTACATGGATTGTCGTGACACGACCTCTACATAGCTCACCTATGCCGGTGAATATTTTCCAACAAAAGAGAAAACGATTGAATTGCTTGGACATAATTGTTTGTGACCCCCGAGATAGGGGCCCCTTTCCATTTTTTTTATTTCGGTCCTATGGCCCCTCGAATGAGTCCCATGAGTCCCATATGGCCCACGTAGATAAACACTGGTCTAGAGTGTAGATTTCTGACTTTTGTTGCGATGTGTGCTGACAGCAATATTCCAGTATTACTACGCTGATACCTGTTTTCAGCTTGTATGTCATTGATGAAGTAATGATTGGAGCTTAAAATTCATGTGTGTGTGTATGTTGTGTCTGTGTGTATATGAGCAATGTACAGTGTATATGTATAGCAGATCTTGAGTGGCAGGGCTTGTACCAATGCCGGGCAATACATAATCGGAACGAAAACAAATTCTACATTTTCATAACCGGTGGGAAGCTGATAGGAGTGTTAAACTTTTGGATGTCGTGAATGTGAATGTCTTTCACCAGCTGAGAATGTTTGGTCCGATTGAGTTAGCAAACTCTTTATATACCGTCCAGGGAAGATGTAATTAAAAAATCAAATATGATATTAATAGCTCCTGTGGTGTTACATTTATTAAGCTTAAATAAACTTGCGGTACATTTCTGAGATCTATTTATTGCATTTACTGGTATTTACACTTGATTACCTACGTTTACTCAAAAATCACAATTGCAAGTCAGCGTTTGATACGTTTGAATACGAACAAAAGGATAACGCAAAACGGGAAAGCCCAATGACCTTTCGCACGAGAACTGTGAACCGTCCCGGTTCAAATCCACTGATACGAAGCTATACAGTAAGACACTACAGACAACAACAGCTTGAGCTCAAATGGCCGTTCGAAAAAAATCACCAGCCTTTCATTCGAAATGACGTCATAGTTTGCTGAGCGCTGATTGGCTGGTGTCATGAGCGCCAGCCAATCAGCGCTCAGCAAGCTGGTGATGTCATCAGTTCTGAGCATATGACGTCACTGCCGAACAAAGCCAAGAGCTTAAAATATTGTAGATATACTAAGATAAAAATTAATCAGAGTGGCGTCTAATAAAAAAATTACAAAATACTTTTAAATTTTCATCACCATTTCAAAGCAGAAAATGCCAAACAAGAAGACACGCACACACAAAATTTTATTATAAATTCACATCAGACAAAATAACCATATGCATGTATGGTATTCATTTTATGAGTATCGTATGAGGCCAATGATAATATAATACAAACCACATAAAATATTCAAAACGCTTAAAGAATAAATAATAAATGATAAACTAATAAAATGATCATCAAATATTATTAAATTTTAACACATACTGTTGTTTAAAGTGTCTTTATGTATCGTATGAAGTTATCCAGATATACACAGAATCAAAGTATACTGGATGTAAATGAGTAGAAGATATAGTTTGTTTCCTGAGGCCAATTGATTAATTGTGGCCAAAAATATTAACGAACGGCTTAGCTAAATTTTTTTTCTCACTTTTTAGCATTATTTTCCGGAATATTTTTCATTCCATATGCGACCATTTTGACAAATTACATGAATAATTCGCCTTTATAACTTGATATTCTACATGATCAAAACTTCAAATTTACGACAAATTTTAGCAATAACAAACTCGGTCACTTTCTGAATAAAAATTCAAATTCTTGCAATAATTGAGAAATGAAAATAGCATGTTGTTTTATGGGAAAAATATATACGATTTAGGAGTATTGGAGATATAAAGGAACAATGCAATTGGATATATGAAAAGATTTATGTGACAGGATAAACATAAATACTTACTATGCTTAGGTAATCTTGTAACACAATCTTCGCTTTTCGTGTGGAAAAATCCTGTTTAGGATTTCCTTAGTATTACGACACAAGCGGCAATATTTCTGGTTATAGTTTGGATGAGATTATTTGATCGGGAGGAATGAATCACTAATCATAGAGTGACGTCAACTGCGGCGAATCTGAAGTGAATCTCGATCTTGCCGAACATCTTGAAGACGTCTTGGACGGCTTTTTGCGGCGTTTGCAGAGGTAAATGGTGAGAGCCAGTGTGAGCAACTGAACTCCCACCAGACACGCCAGCCAAACAACACAGCCGGACTTGTGAGTCTCCAAATACTCCAGCATCAGTTGGCCACAGCCATTCTTCAAACAGAAACAAGGAAGAATAGTTGGTGACGTGTGGAAGGACGATGCAACACGTGAGCAACTCAGCAAATAAACGAGTAAGAATTTATAATAAGAATATTATATATAATAAATAATAGAATAAATAATGTTTACTCGCTATGGCATCGTGTTGAATTTTGAGCGCAAGACAAGTTTTTTGAAGATGTGTCTATTAACATGATGCGCATAAAATTTTATAATTCCACGAATGTCTAATATCGAAGACATTTCATACCTCACTCGATTCAATATATAGATACAATATACAATATATATTACAGAAATAGAAAACAATTGAACCGGGAACAGCATTTTGACGTGTAAAACTATTATTCCGGTTGGATTTTGTTAGTTCAAATTAAAATTTAACATATTTCGCAAAAAAATATCCGACGCAAATAACTTAAGGATGACTTTAGTAATGGAAGATTTTCATGTTTTGCTTGTGGGAAGTTTAACATGACACCCAGAACCGTAGGACTATAAGGAATTATTAACTCTTTGATGGTGATATACACCCCAATAGATTGTCGAATATGTTCCCATACCGCCTTTACTTGACTGTTCAAATAATTATCACCAATCCATATATATTTGCCAGTATGTCTTCCAGATCCACGAGTATTTCAGTCACTTGAATTTACTGTAGTCCATCTACAGATTATTAGGAAAAAACATAAATTTGGATAATTTTGCTATTCATAAATCATTGTTAATTTATACTACCAGTACCCAGAAATCGAGTAACGAAATATCTAGTCTTTGATTCCCAAACCTTCAAGGAGTATTGTGGATACCCCTTTGGTAACCACAATTAGGACGTTTGCACCTGTGTTTACCTGTCTCAAGCGCTGTGTTACTGAAGATGAATCGCTGACATATACCCCACTGGGGTCCAACAGCTCATAACAGCTGTCATCCACAGGATAACTGGTGTAAGCAAATTCCTTGGGCCCACTATAGCCACAGCATTGGAGCTGAACACACACACATATAAATTACTATTACAAGTTATCAATTAAGTAATTTTTTTTGGGCGCTTCCGGTACATGGGGCCACCTTAGGGTGGTAATTCATTCATGTGTTCTTTTTATTGTTTCTGTAATAACTGTTTAGCTTTGTCCGCTTGTACATACTGTTTAGCTGCTGCGCGCCCGTGTATGACAGGCGCTATAACAAATACATTGAATTGAATTGAATTGAATTGTAATAGTGCTTGCACTCTTCCCATGCTACTGGATTTGTCTGTAATTAATAATAATAATAATACCACAGTGAATATTATAGTAATACATGGCTAGTTAATAAAACAGCTCAGATGAATATTGCATCCTATTGCCATGAAATATATATATATAACGATAAAAAACAAAAAACTCGTTTTATTATGTTATTTCTGATAAGATTCTTAAATATTTTATTTGTATTTTTCATGCCGGTATTCGACGATACATACAATATATACTTTATCACCTGGATAATATGGGATAAAAGTTATGAAAAAGCTTATGAATGTATTTAAAAAAACAAAACCAGTCTACAATTTCAGCGGAATAATTCCAAATCTTCTACAAAAAACAGTGCAGAAAACAGAGAGTTTCATAAAAAATGAAATTATACACGACAATTGACATGTACAAAACAAAAATAAAAACAAAAACCTAAATAACTGGATTTTTTCCCAAAGAAAATCGTGGTTGTGTGCTTGTTGATTATCACCTGAGATTGGATATAATTTCTAGTCAGCTGGTTCACTTCTATCCAGCCATTGCGCAACAGATCTTCAACCTGTCGCAATAACCGCACATCTTAGATAAATACAAATAAAAACACTAACATAGTTTGACAATTATCAATAATGTAGTATCGTAAGTTTCTGCAAAAAAATATGAACAAAAAGCTAAAATCGCCAATTTCAGGGAATTAATGCGAAACATTAAACAGGTATATAGTCATTCGGGGCAAATGACGATCGTTTTCATTAACATCTAACCAGCGCGTATACTAATGACGATAGAAAAACATACTAAGTACCACACGGTGTGTTGATACATTGTGCTTCTATCCCCGTATTAAAAGCTTTTGAATATGTTGTTTTTTCAAATACAGATCGAATTTAGTGGTGCGATCGTCATTTACCCCAGTGGGGTAAATGACGATTTTCGTGGGGTAATTAACGATCGATCCATACTTCGTTTATTTGAAGGTAATTTAGCATACTAGATGATATATATAGACAGAAATTATCAACCAAATATATTCCCACGAAAAACAAAGATGAAATAGTTAACATTACAACGCTACTTATACATAATACACTCGACGAAGAATAAAAATGTTTTTCTTCCGTTATATTTCGTTATAGCATCTCTTCAAGATCATCTCTCAGCAAATCTTCTAGAGAGATATCACTGGAGGTTTTTGATTCAGTCATTGCGACACTGGAGACAACTGTTGAGTCCGAGTCCTCATCCTCCCCTTTCAACTTTCTCTTCTTTCCTTTTGTCTTTTTCTTTGGTTCTCCCGTCCTAGATTTCTCAGTTTGAGTAGAAGCTCCCTTCTTGCGAGGTCTTGTTTTAGGCTTGTTCATCTCTGTGATTTTTTTGCGGCACATCTCGTCGGTTATCACAGAACTAGTCATGGGAATGACTCTCCTCTTTTTAGTGAGAGGGGTCGCACCACGTCCTCTGCAGTGTAGGACAGCCTCTATGGAAGGCAAGTTCTTAGCATTCTGAGATATGCTTGAGGAGAGGCATTTGAAGAAGAGACTCAATGCAGCCTCATCCCTGCTCAGTAGCTCATCCACTAGCTGTTGGTCCGTGTACTTCTTCAATTCGTGTAAAGCGGCTGTTTCCTTACTGACAGGTGATTGCCAAAAGCTACAACCAGGAGTTTGATAATCCGTGGATGTAGAAGCAGTGACTAGTCGCTTAGATGTTGAAACAGGTGTGTATGCTGCTGTGGTTTCATCTTCAGGTGCAGGAGGAGGAGGTATTTCTAGAGTTTGGGTACGAGCAGTTGGCAGGATTGGCTGGTCATCGTCATCAGTGGGCTTTCCTGCAGACACCCAGTCATCATAGGTTTTGAGCTTCACTGTATCGAGCCTCGAAGTGTTATACTTCGTCCTATCTAGGGGGTGGATTCCAGTTGCTCGGAAACCTGCCACAATGTTATTCTTTGATAACCCAGTGTTCCAAACTGAACACAACATGTTGACAAAAAGATCCTTACGAAGGTTTTCACGACCTCCTGTACTTTGAGTATACTCCAGAAGCTTGGAGTCATAGTACGACTTCAAGGGAGCAAAACAAGCCACATCCAAGGGCTGGAGGAGGTCGGTACAATGAGGTGGCAACTTCAAAATGGTGATATTATTTTTAACAGCCAAATCTACTGTCTGTAACGATGTGTGGCTCAGGTGACCATCTAACACCACCAGAATTGGCCCTCTTCCTTTGACTTCTTCTACAAAACTCTCAAAGAAATCTGCAAAGACAGAGGTGGTCATCCACCCAGAATCAGTAACAGCATACTGAGTTCCTGGCAAAGCATCATCACCCCGCCAGGTAGTCTGCATCTTCTTGCCTTTAAAAACAATCAAAGGTGGTAGTGCAGTTCCATCGGCGCAGCAGGTAGCTAACACCGAAATGTTTTCCCTGTTGGCACCATGTGCGATCCTTACAGTTTTCACCCCTTTTGTGCCGATGGTCTTGGTCTTTGATGGGTCTGTAGGAAAGCCAGTCTCATCCATATTGAAGATGGAACTAGGCTTGTCTGCTAGTCCCAGTTTATCGATGACCTTCCCTAACTTGTCGTAAAATCCGTAGACAACGAACGGGTCTGACGTGACACTCTTCCTCGCCAGCTGCATCATGCCTCCTTTCTTTAATGTGAGCCCATGGCGCTTCAAGAAGCTGCTCACCCAGTCCCTTCCTGGCCGATTGTCTTTGAAAGGCGTGACACATTGATTGCACTCCAGGTAGTCATGTACGAGGGATTGGAATTCAGCAATGGGAGGAGGCATTCCCATTTTCTCCATGATCTTCACGCATCTCAATATTTCTGCCTCTATCTCATCGGACAATGCACCCTTCCTTCCCTGCAGACAAAGTTACACAAGTATGTAAATGAATGTAGTTTTAAAGCTATTGATTTTCAGATTGAATGAGCTGAATATATAAAAACTGCTCAATAACCAAGAGCATGAAAATTGCTTTATTGTACTAAATTATATATGTACTCACTCTTTTGCCTGCGTGTGTCGTAGGTTGGTAGTCCTCAGATTCCCGGCGCTTCTTATATTCACTCCATAGCTTTCCATACCCAATATTAAGCTTCCTCGATGCTTCTTTAATTGAAACACCACTTGCAATTTCTTCCAGGGCGAGTTTAAGGGTGTGGTCATTATATGACCTAGCCTTCTTAGCATACTTTCACACCATTTTTAGAACTTCTGAAACATATATTAGGGTTAAATAGCAAGGTGCATGTAACGAAGCACAAGCGAACAAGACGAGTGTTCTGGATCGACTGTGTACTCTGGCGCCTGGACAAATGTAGGTCATCAACGTTTGCGCATATATAACAAACACACACCCCACCACTGCTCCTGCGATACGCGACCCGGAGGTGTAACATCTGGTCGACATCCCTTGCACACAGACATACACCAAACCAAACACCAGGTAGCGCTCGCCTGGCCTCAACTTAACCCAGGGATGAAGCAGCCATCGAGGGCAACATCTGGTCGACATCTGTGTGTCCAGACCTTATGTGTCCCAGAACACCACCGGCGATGACATACGCGCATACAGACACGTTCCCAAGCACACACATCAGCGATGTATATATGCTCGTGTTTGTGGGAAATTGACGATCGCTATAGGGGTAAATATAAATCGGGGATGGGGCATATTACGATCGGTGTGGGGGCAATTGACGATCGCTACCCCGATCGTCAATTGCCCCCACACCGATCGTAATATGCCCCACATTCAGAATGATGTGGTGTCTTTAATACTTGCATGTAAATGCTATGGAAGAGATAGCTATAGCCAATTGCCCCAATTTCTTCAAGCGATCGCGAATTGCCCCCAAAATTTGTCCATATGGTGAATTATGACAAATTTTCTGAAACATTGCAAATGTTTTGTGCAACATGTTTTGAAAGGTTTTGGCAGAAATTGTGTCACACATTCATTTTTTAACGTAGAAAGACGATTCATGCACTGATATGACCGCAAACGAATGTTCTAATAGTTTATCCACTCATCTCTTGTCCATAGTTAATTCAACTCCCCTGAGACCAAAATCATTTTTTACCCCCAAAATGACCAAATCGCCATTTGCCCCAAATGACTATATCACACATTGAAATATGAATATTTACCGGAAAAATAGGATTGAAAATAAATTTATCATAAAGTAAGCCCACCTGCACGCCCATAATAATCAGAACCAGAACCGCCGCAATTTCTCCAAAAACAAGAACGAAAAGAAACACCAGAAACTGCATAAAACACCAGAAAAAACACCAAAAATTATGCCAAAAAATAAAAAAAATAATTTTTGGTTTTCAAAATTGTGTTTCAGTATAACTTTGCTATAAGTATGCCAGATTATAGTTGAGTTATATATGTACGATTAGCTTCCTTATAGATTAACTTAATTTCAGTCATTTTTTTGATAAACCAAATCTATATCAAGCTGATAACACAAAAACCACATTGTCAAATGAAACATTAAACTCCAAACCAATTAATCAACTATTTTAAATATATGCCTTAGATATTTTCATTGGGTTTTAAATAGCGCAAATTAAAACAATGTATTAAAACATAATAAATAATAAATACATTAATTATGATTAATTTGCGTATAATTGTTGTGTATTTCTCAATGAAATTGCATTAATTTGAACTGGCCAATTAAGCTTCCACAGAATAACCGTGAGTTTAAGATTTAAAATATGTAGATTAATAATTTAGCGAACTAAGTGTCCATTAAAATTTCTGTGTAGCCGAGAAATATTTTATGCGCTTCTAAAATAAATCAAAATACGAATGAATCACCCATAAAAGCATACATATATGAATGTTAACTGTATTTGTTGTGCATCTTTTTCTGAGTGTTCTGAGTTTATTTATTACATAAATATTAACTATATATGCTTTTAGTTCACTATTTAGCTAATCTTAGCCTGTGAAAATATTGTAAATAAAGGGATTAGTGTCATTTTGAGATTGAAATGGTGTAGGCCCGCCTCTGAAATGTGCAACTACCATTCTCAGAAGGCAGTAGCTCTCGGCAAAGGCGGCCGTCCATCCCATCAAACCCGAGAAGAAGTACATGAAGCCCAGTGTAACAGCGGAATATGTGACCAACTATGGACATCAAACAAACGAACAAACAAGCGAACATAAGTGTTACGTACCGCTCTATGGCAACCACAACCGTAACCGTAACACATACACACACTCACATACACACACACACACACACACGCACAGACACACACACACACACATACACATGTACACATACACACACACATGTACACATACATACACACACAGGCACACATACACACACATTGCTAACTGTGAATTTTTTGTTTATCAGTGTTATAAATTATATTTGTGTGTGTGTGCGTGTGTGTGTGAGTGTGTGTGAATATTAATTGAATATAAGTCGGACGAAATAAATTACCGTTCAAATTTACACATACACAAATACACGCACACACACACACAAGCATATATTATGAATGGATAATAAAATGTGTTGTCTTATTAATTCGTTATTAGTATTAGTGACAATAAAAATATTAAACAAATTACTTGATAACACCAAATAAGAATTGGAAAGCAATCTATATTTTCCAATAAAAAAATGAACACTTTTCAGTTATATATTTGAAACCATGCAACTATAATTGGAGCAAATTTAAATATATTCTTAATTCGTGAAAAAAAATTTTTAACGAGCAAAATAAATTGATGATGTGTTACTCGAGTACTCACCATACTACCCGACACGAAACGAGTAATAGTGACGGAGGTGGACAGAACCCAGGCCATATATCCAATTACAGTACATCCCACGGCCTGTGTGCGCACATTCAATTCAACTTCAGCGACTGAGCAGAAATTATCCCCAAGAATTAAAAGAAAAAGTACCGGATAAAATTAAATACATATGCAATCATATATAGAATTATATTCTGCATAGTTATTTAATTATAAGTAATGATATTATATACGTGTTTGGCGGCAATAATGAGCGGAAAAAATTATATATAGAAAAACAGCCACATTCGTCCCATGATTAAGCAAATGAAAATAAAATAAATTAGCAAATATTTCATTCAGCTACCATGAAATTTACAATGAAAGTATTATATAAAAAGGTCATAAGAATCCACATGACATAAATTACTTTAATAATATTATAAATGCTATTATAAATATGTAAAAATACATTTGTCCTGATTTTGCTGTAGTTTGACTTCTACCAATTTGCATATTTGCTCTCGCTGAGCCCCCGGAAACAATGTTCGGTCCATTGTTCAAATCAGCCACGCCCTTACACTGTTTGTGTGTGTGTGTGTGTGTGTGTGTGTGTGTGTGTGTGTGTGTGTGTGTGTGTGTGTGTGTGTGTGTGTGTGTGTCTGTGCGAGTTTATACACACACACACACACACACACATCGGGATGATATGTGGGGATAATGATCCTCATTGGTCTACCATGTCATGTATGTGATGTAGGGATGTAACCACACCCGAAACCCCCCTTTGCCCCGCCCCACTTCCAGGTGACCTCAGCCCAGGTGTGGGGTAGGGTGTGAATTGTTCGACCATGACACACTGGCTTTGTGCGTGAGTAAACAATTTGCATTTCAATTTCAATCCGTTCTCATAGAACTATTCGTGAATTCAATATCACCACTCGACATAGCAAAAGTGAGAATTAAAATTACCCCCAAGTTAGATCAATAAATAGGATATTTAATACATTACACTGGAAAAATACTGAATTTTTCAGACAAAAAACTATTCAAATATTAAAATGAGCAACGTCTATTTAATACATTATATTATATGTGTTGTACGTTTTTTCATCAGGCCTCACTTATACTAAAACCCATTAGTATGCGTGTGTGTGTGTATGTATGTGTGCGTTTGTGTGTTATGTGTGTGTGTTTTTTGTCTATGTGTGTGTGTGTACGTAAGGAAAGTGGATATGGCGACGTATTAATTCAAGTTGAACGATTATTGGGAATACGCACTCAATGGACCGATTCATAAAGCACACACACACACACACACACACACACACACACACACACACACACACACACACACACACACACACACACACACACACACGACTGGAAATGAAAGTTGGTAATATTTGGTTTGGTTTTACGGTTCGTTTGAAGTTCGCTCTGAAAGAGTGCGCAATTATAAAAATAAAAATAAATATTACTCTTGAATCTGTGTATTATGTATTTTATGTGTGTTATGTGTGAATTATTATCCTTTGTCTATATTACTATTAATGATTTACTCATTGTGTTTGTGTGTGCTTGTTGCGTTGAAATACAGCTCGCAAAATATGTTGTAATTTTCAGAGGTAATTTTTTCAACGGAAAAAGTGTAGAAAGCGTAAAAACAGAAGACAATATTCTGGTGGCAAGGTGTTTGTTAAATTTCTACCGTTTTTTATTACTTGTTTTGATATATCGTCATATTTTGTTAGATTCATATTATTTCTGTCATCTATAATTGCAAATTACCTTGTAAAATATTGTTTCTCAAAGTTCACACCAATACTTTTGTGTGCGTGTGTGTGTGTGTTTGTTTGTATGTGTGTGTGTGTGTGTGTTTGTATGTATATATGTGTGTGTGTGCACACGCAAATGCTTGTCTGTCTGCAGGTGCAAGTTTGCAATGGTCAACAAAACATTGAGATAACTGTACCGTACAAAAACCCGTGCCAATTACCCAGGTGTGTCCAGGTGTATGTGATACACACACACACACACACAAGCGCACACACACAAACACATATATACACAAACACACACACACACAGTGCGCCCAAAACACACTTAAAGAAAGACTGAAACCAAACACACCGTATAAACCAAAAATAAAATAAGCTAAATTAAATTATTCGTCTATTTATCATGTTTCTAGGTGGTCTGAAATTTAATGAAGTTATTGTTAATTAGTTTTTATCTATTAATTATTAATTATATATTTATTTTAATTAGGTAATCCCCAATGGATTTTCGAGAAATTTGTGAGAATTGTCACAATTCTGTCTAGAATATTCACGTGTGCAAATACAGGAAAAGCAGATTCAATAATGTTCGATTTTCATTTGTAAATTAGGTATAATCACGTATTTAAGTGTCTTACATGAATTGCGCTTGTTATGGAAAATTTGTGTTTTGTTTGTCTCAATATAGCCTGGTTATTTTATATGCAAACAGCTGGAAATGGGAAAAGAATTTATAATTATTAACACTATAATTAATTAATAACACTTGCATTCATTATATTCAGTATAACGCACAAAATCGTGAATTCAAAACAAATGCCCTGCAAATTTGAAATATATTCTATTTAGGTATACAATATTTTTAGAAAAGCGATAATTATAAAGAGGACATGTTTTTTATATTGCAAAAATACTTACGAAAAGCGCAAACGAAAGTAGTACAATCACATACTGGAGCCAGCCGAATTTTCCTTTGCGGCGGCAATATATTTTCCCGCAACCAAAACCATCTGATAAGTTCTCCAATGGCTTCATCGGCACAAGCTTGACTTCAAAAATAGTGGAAAGTTGATGCACAATTCATCAACACACACACACAAACACAACAACACACACGCACAGGCGCGCACGATAGCATCCACAGTTAGTAACTGACTATTACAGGTAAACTACAAACACCAGGTGCAAACACACACACACACATACTGGCAAGGTAGAGTTTGAGAGGAAGCATGAGAGAGAGAGAGTGTGGTATGAGAGAAGTATGTGTTGTGAACGCTGTTCCGAGTGTGTATTGTTGGAAATGCGTTCGAGTAACATACACACACACAAGCACACACACACACACACACACACACACACACACACACACACTGAAAAGGGAAACTGCAATGAGTCCGTACACACACACACACACACACACACACACACACACACACAGACACGTCTACAAACCGCAAGTTGCAAGTTGCAAGCCGGGGAAAAGTTGCAGTTTTCAATGCGTGCAAGCAGACAGTGAAATCCTGCGGCATCTGGCACGTAGAGAAAACGCACAAAATACCGCCGCAACACACGCGCGCATACAAACACACACACACACACACACACACATAAACACCTGTACTGTTTAGGACCCTACCATGGTGGTTCTCAATCTTTTTGAGCTTGTTACCCAATTTAACATGTCACATCTTAGCTCGGGGGTTCCTAATTTTTTTTCTCACTTTTTTCATAAATTTCGTCCCCCAGGACATATCTGGACGGCTCCATAACCCTCCAGTAAAAAATAAGAGAGGTTAGAAAGACACCTTTATACTGAATTACTATCACATTCAATACTTCAATGCCATCGTTATTGAATTTATTCGAAAATACAAAGAAAAAACATCAGGTGTTAATAACATGGATTTTTTTGTGTAAAATTTGTCTAATTCAATTTTTCTCAGACGGTTCTCACTAGCTTCGTCTTAGTCCTTCCACAAAACCATTGCCATCACTGATATACGTGGCTAAACTAAAACACTAGGTATAATTACCCATCAATTATCCCCAAACAATTGCTAAATTACCCCCAAACAACGGTGCCGTTTCATCCGACCAATTTGTGGGTGATTGGTGTTGCGTTGAGGGAGTATGTTTTCTCGCAGAACAATCCGAACAAATTCAACACCAAAGTCAATGAAAATATATGCAATTGAAAGAGCGGAATTCACTGCAATTTGATATTACACTCATCTATTCACATTTATTGTTAATTATTCTATATTTATTAATATTTATTGGTAAAAAATATTTCCTTATTGGCAACTGCACCAAACCAATGTAAGAAATATAACAAAGTTAACATTGAGGTTAACTGTATGTTATGAACAAAAACAACTCAATTTAGTCACGCACATATATAAATTGAAAAAACCGAAAAAAAACTTCACCATTTTCTCCACTTTATTGTATTCATTCGAGACTTAATAAAAGTTATTCAAACAAGGCTAAAACAACCACGAATCATCTCGGACAATTCACATATTTGACAAAAACTACACACACACACACACACACATACACACACACACACACACACACAGATACACACACACACACACACACACACACACACACACACAGATACATTCATTCACCCTTGCACACTAATTATAAACAGACGCGCCACATACGCAATGCAACATTTGCAATACGCAATGCAACATTTGCAATAGCTGGCAACATGAACGCTCAACACAAAATATTTCTAATCAACACGCGCATAAGATGTAATATAATAAACCCCATTGATTATTGTGTGTGTGTGTGTGTGTGGGCGGGTGAGTTTCTCTAGAAGAAACAGAAAATATTGCAAAAACTTACGACAAATCGACTGCAAGTTGGAACAATCGCAATAAACATAGATATTTGATAAAACACAAAAGCACAATCTCGAAACACAGCCTAAAACCATAATTCTACACACACACACACAAACACACAAACATACACACACACACACACATACACGTTGAAAACATTCACAACAGACTTAGCTGAATAAGAAATCCGAGAAAATAGTACGAATCATAAACCCAACACCGCTGAATAAAATCGCACACCAAACACCAAAGCAAACTAGCTATAATAACAATAATATTAATAATGATAATAGTATTGATAATACAAGCAAGGTGAGAATAAAATCAAGCAAATAATTAAAATAACGAAACAAATGTATGTCAATAAAACACAAACACAGATATACACACTGCCTTTTACATAATCCAACTTTACTGAATAGCGAATTATATATATATATATATATATATATATATATATATATATATATATATATATATATATATATATATATATATATATATATATATATATATATATATATATGTATAAAGATATTCAATTGTGTGGGTCATATAATGACCTAGATATGCGTTGATGCTGTATTGCGCTTGATAACTTGAGCAGAACACAAGACATTATCAATACGAACCCGACAAATATTGCCTACACTCTAAATATAGGTGAACGAAAAAAACCAGAGAAAATACCAACGAAAAAAAACTCAAACACACAGACACAGAGACATACACACATACGCACACATGCAGACAGACAGACAGACATTATTCGACGCATTTTTCCCAGTCGGTACTGTCGAAATTACTGCTGCTTGCTGTGTCAGCACGAACCCAATCATCATCCGTTTCATTTTCATTGCTTGATCCTGCAACCCCCCCACCAATCACGTTACCCCATCCCCCCGACCACCAAACAATCCCCCCCCCCCCACACACACACGCAAATATGTAGTTTGTATATAGATACAAAGTGTATATGAAGTTATATCTTGGTGAAAAAGTGTTAGTTTGATGAAATTATTCAATTTCGTTTGCCTTTTGTATTATATTTTTGTTTTGTTTTTCGCACTGTTCAATGTGTGGTCGGTAATAAACCATACAACAAATAAATAACAAATACATATTAAATAACTAAATACATAACTATTGAGCTATTGACAATTGGAAAGCGTATGGCGAGAGGAGTTGGATAAATGCTATTTTATCATGTTGCGATGTATATTTAAGACCAGACAAGATAGCTGAACTGAAAGGTCGTCGGTTCAAATCTGGCGGCGGGGAAAAATTTACCGAATTAACTAGATATATTTGTCTCTCAGTGTGTATGCCTGTGTGTGTGTGTGTGTGTGTGTGTGTGTGTGTGAGTGTGCGTATTATCATAGAAATGTCATAGTTCCCAAGTGCCCACCTTTTCCGGGCGACTCACAAACTCTCTCCGCCTTGTCGGAGAGAGTTTGAGAGTGAGTGGTGTGTTGTTCCTTGTCATAGGCAGTCAGCAATTGGTTTGTCTGTGTGTCTGTCACTGAGATGTGACCGCTCAAGTCCTCTGGGACAACACACACACACGCACACACACACACACACACACACACATAACACACACATACACATAATATCGTTCAAGCAGTCTACGAAGCGATTGGGCAGCTAATATTCCTACTCGAATGTATGTTTGTGTGTGCCAACCGGGGTGTCGGTTGTAGTTCCTTGTGTAACTTGGCTTGAGTAAGTAATAGTCAGTAATAGAAGTAATAGTCAGTAATGCAAAGTAGCCATTGAGTTGTGTGTGTGTGTGTGTGTGTAAGCGTATGTGCGTGGGTAAATGTGTGTGTTTGTGTGTGGGTGTGTGTGTGTGTAAGTAAGTGTGTTTGTATGTGTGTGTGTGTGTTTGTGAGTATGTGTTTGTATGTATGTGTGTGTGTATACACTTACGCATACCTATCCGTTCTGATCAATAAGATAGACATGCACATACACACACAGACACAGACGCGCATACAAAACTGCCCTTGTCATCACATGATTCAACCAATCTCGATACAATCATCCCAAATCCCAGTTTGATCACAATAATAATCTGAAGATCCACATTGACCTTAATATGATACAACCTTGATCCCGGCGTGATCTTAATACGATCCCATTTTTCAATCCTAAAGCGAACCCATAGATCCTAAAATAATCCCATTTCGATCATAATAGGATTCAACATTGATAAAAAATACATTTCTTTGATCTGGGTGTGATCCTATCTTGATCTCGATCCAGATTGGTCCCAGTATAATACCACCGTGATCCTAATAATATCCAAGTATAAACCAGCTTGATCCTGATATATTCCCACTTTGATCCTAATAAGACCTCGCCTTGATCCTAAAAAGATCACACATTGTTCCTAATATGACCATAGAATTATCCCATCTTGGTCCTAATATAATTCCACATTGATCCTAATACAATATCATCTTGATCATAATGTGCCCCGATATGATCCATCTGATTGATCCTAATATGATCCCATGTTGATCCTAATATGAGACATCCCTGATACCAATATGATGCCTCCTTGATCATATGTCCAAATATTGATCATATAATCCCACGTGTAGTCCGATATGATCCCAAATAGATCACAGTATGCCATACAGCAATCATAATGCGATCCTAATATGATATCGCATTGATCCTGAATATATCCTAATTCGATCTCATCATGCTCCTAATATGATTACACATTGATCCTAATATGATCTCTTATTGATCCTAATATGATCTCTTATTGATCCTAAAATGATCCCTTATTGATGCTAATATGATCTCTTATTGATCCTAATATGATCTCTTATTGATCCTAATGTGATCCCTCATTGATGCTAATATGATCTCTTATTGATCCTAATATGATCCCTCATTGATGCTAATACGATCCCTTGTTGATGCTAATAGGATCTCTTATTGATCATAATATGATCCTAACATGATCCCTTATTGATGCTAATATGATCTCTTATTGATCCTAATATGATCCCTTATTGATGCTAATATGGTCTCTTATTGATGCTAATATGATCTCTTATTGATGCTAATATGATCCCTTATTGATGCTAATATGATCTCTTATTGATCCTAATATGATCCCTTATTGGTCCTAATATGATCCCTTATTGATCCTAATACGATCCCTTATTGATGCTAATATGATCTCTTATTGATGCTAATATGATCTCTTATTGATCCTAATATGATCTCTTATTGATCCTAATATGATCCCTTATTGATGCTAATATGATCTCTTATTGATCCTAATATGACCTCTTATTGATGCTAATATGATCCCTTATTGATGCTAATATGATCCCTTATTGATGCTAATATGATCTCTTATTGATGCTAATATGATCTCTTATTGATGCTAATATGATCTCTTATTGATCCTAATATGATCTCTTATTGATGCTAATATGATCCCTTATTGATGCTAATATGATCTCTTATTGATCCTAATATGACCTCTTATTGATGCTAATATGATCCCTTATTTATGTTAATATGATCTCTTATTGATGCTAATATGATCTCTTATTGATGCTAATATGATGGTACCTTGATCCCAGTCAATGCTGGCCTCCCCGGCCGATCTGCTCATCTTCTCTGCCCGCTGTCTCCGCTCCTCTCTCTGCTTCTCTCGCTGCTCTGCCAAGTGCACTCGATACAGATACCTACACACACACACACACACACACACACACATGTATATACTTGACAAAACAGTGGACTAAAGTGCGAATTGTATGTGGTGTTTATATATACAGCTACTGACTAATTATATCACTAATTATATAGACAATTCAATAACTGTCAATCAATATAATGATCATTTATGTCATATTTATATAACTACACACATACACACAGATAGACATACATGTACGCACCTCATAGCCAAACAGACCAACACACAAACTTAAACCAATATAAACAAACTGGCATATAGACACAAATACAGACACATATATAGAGAGAGACACAGACCCACACACATATAGACAGGCATACATACAGACATACACACACACATACACATACAAACAAAGAAACAGACAGACAGACAGAGAGGACACACACAAACATACACACATGTACAAACACACACACACACAGACAGACAGACAGACAGACATACAGACCGGAGCCAGAACTGAGAGTGGCTGATGGTGGCTGGTACAAGCTGCGTGTACATGCTCAGCAGCTGAGAACTACACGCCAGCTGCTCGCTGAGCTCTGGCTGGCGCGCCTCTAAGTCCACAGTTGAGCACCAGCCGGCGAAGTCCTGCTGACGTGGAGGGTGCGCCTGGGGGGCGGGGTCGCCACGTGGGGCACAAGAGGTGGGATCGGTGGTGAATGTGGCGGCTGTAGTGGTCAGATTGTACATGTCGGCCTGGCCAACGTACACACACACACACAAAAAAAAACTCAAGCTCAAAAAACTGAGGAAAACACGTTGTCGAAAAGATGTAAAAAAGTATAGTTTCCCGTTTAGGAGCGTAGATCAGTGGAACCAATTAGACAGCAAAATAGTTGAAGCTAGAAATTTAAGTTCCTTCAAAAATATGTTAGATAAATTATGGAAAAGAGACGGGACAGCACGAGCTTAGCTCATATCCTGTAGTACAACTA